>BMAU01020912.1:0-343463 GCA_019973935.1 Trichonephila clavipes
GAACATTCTAGAGAGGGCGCTGTCAAGGCAGCCACCAGGAGTTAACGAAGGTGAGGGGGATTCAGCGAGCGGACGCTAGACGAGGAGGTCGATGATCCGGAGCTGAAGGGAGAGTAACGAGAACGGTGGCCGAGTGGGGACCCACCAACCCGTTGTCCAGGAGAGAGACGCGCAGGTCACTCTCAGCACGAGGGCTTAATCGAATTGTAGATATTGTATTATATGTGTTAAACGTCTGTCTTAGTGAGTAGGACTTGTAATTAAACGTTAGATTAGAAACAAACGAGAGTGTGATTATTTAATACCCCTAGAACTGTACAATAATCCCACAAAATATGGGGGCACGGCCGCGATATGAACTGTGAGGACTGTTAATATTGCAACAAACGCGATATGAACTGTAAGGACTGTGAATACTGCAACTAACGCGATATGGACTGTAAGGACTGTGTGAATACTGCAACTAACGCGATCTGGACTGTGAACATTTGTGTGTGCATTTCATTGGATACCTATTTGCCTGTGCATGTAGAAGGGAGTTCCACGAAAGAAAAAAAAAAAGGTAAGATACCTTTTAATATCCTTCTATTTTAATAAGTATAATTGTATATAATATGTCGTTCCACAAAAATACAAGAAAGGAGGACTTAATAAATGTTCTCAAGGAAATTGGAGAACAAGAGCTACGTCTAAAGAAACAATAATTGAATGGAAAACCAAATTGGAAAAACCCGCAGCTTTTAAAGACGATCCCGATTTTGTGATAAATCTGCTAAATTTGTCCGTCGAGGACAGGCAGGCGAAAGCCGAACGGCAGCTGCAAGAGACCAACTCACAACTAGAGTTAGAAAAAATTAAACTACAGCAAATTGAACGAGAAATTGAACTTCAGAAAGCTTTGGCAGAAGGGCAAGCAACACAACAAAGTTCAAAAGGAGATACAAATAATTTAGAAAATTTAATTAAGAGTGTAAAAATGCTGACTATACAAATCCCAACGAAAACTGAAAATTTTGGTCTTTTTCCAATCCCTAGAACGGTCATTTAGAGTAAAAAATGTCCCCGAAAACTTGAAAGCAGAAATCCTTATTAATATTCTTGGTGAGAGAGCACACAATGTTTTACTGTACATAAAAGATGACGAAATAAAAGAGTACGATTTAGTTAAATCATTAATTTTAAGAGAGTTCCAGCCCACTGCGCAGGAGTGTTTACTTAATTTTAGAAAAGCCAAAAGGCAAGCAGATGAAACCCATGTGCAATTCGCCACACGTTTAAGTGCGATGTTTAAATACTACTTGAAAATTAGGAACGTTGTTGATTTTAAATCCTTAGTTGATTTAATGATAAGTGATAAATTTTTTAGATACTTTAGGAGCCAGAAACTGCTTCACATATTAAAATTATGCAGGCGGATTAATGGATGACGCCAGATGAATTAGAAAAAGCGTGCGATATATTTTTCATTTTCGAAAAACAGATCTCTACATGACTCGGAACCCAAATACTTTTAAGAGTAAAAACGATGATGTTTATAGTAAGAACCGCGCGAACATGGGTTATACAAATCAATTCCAAAGAAAGTTTCCAAAACATAACCAAAGTATTAGAGCAGACAAAACAGTATCGTGTTATATTTTGTGGAGACCCGCATTTCGCAAGGAATTGCACGAAGAAAACGATGAACTCAGAAAAGAGAAATACGGATACAGGTCATGATGTAAATCAAATTGAAACTTCTATTTCTAATCAAAATAACTTTTTATTTAATGAATTGCAGTACGTAGATGTAATTGTTGATAAAACTCCACTAAGGGCAACATTGATTCAGGCGCGAATTCAGTAATTATCAATTCAAAGTACGTTTCGGAAGGAAAAAAAGAATTCATTCTCAAATCGTGTTGACGAGTTGTTTTGGAAAAGAGAAGTGCGAATGTTTCAGAATTTACGATCTCATTGAAGGGTGGGGAAAAGAAAAATACTAGCGGCAGTGTGCAGGATCGAGGCAGCAATATTGTTACCCTCGAAAGTTTTTGAGTTCTTCAAGAGTGAGTCACAGGAAGCGGGGTCGACGAACGCGTCGTGCAAGCCGGTGTGTTTACAAAATGAAACAGGGGGGAGAAAATGACGTTGATCTGACAGGGGGTGTAACTAACTCGAGAAGATTACTGATGGGTCTAATTTGTTTTTACTTAAGGTATCGGAGACGTTTGATGAATGTTTATATGATGTTTCACACATTTCGAATAGTGAAATAAGGGATAAAGTCCAGACGTTGATAAAAAATTACTGTCCGAATAAAACAGAGACAACTGCTCTGAAAATGAAAAATAATTCTATCGGATGAAAACCCCATTGCTCAGAGGTCGCGTAGGCTATCTTTGCCTGAAAAGAGAGAGGTCGAAAAGCAAATAGATCAGTGGTTAGAGCAGGGAATAATTAGAGAGAGTTGTTCCGATTTTTTCATCTCCGGTTGTGGTGTGTAAAAAGAAAAAGATGGAACAATGCGATTGTGTATAGATTACAGAAAATTAAACAAGAAAATAGTTAAGGATAGATATCCACTTCCTATAATTGAAGAGGTTTTAGATAAGTTAGGGAATGGGAAAATATTCACAACGCTTGACTTAAAGAATGCATTTTTTCATGTGGATGTTGATGAAGCCAGTAGAAAATATACCGCATTTGTAACGGAAACTGGCCAATATGAATTTTTAAAAGTGCCATTTGGGTTGTTTATTAGCAGTAACTATTTCCAAAGATACATTAATTACGTGTTTAGAGAGTTGCTAAGAGACGGTACATTAATTATTTATTTAGATGATATAATAATTCCGGCTACTGATGAAAAAGAGGCTTGTGAAAAATTAGCTCGTGTGTTAGAAACCGCGTCAGATACGGCATTGAACTAAATCTAAAAAATGTCAGTTTTTGCAGGGGGGAAGATTAATTTTTAGAGCATGTGATCCAGAACGGTATAATTCAACCTTCGGTGGAAAAGACAGTGTCCGTTTGTAACTTTCCAGAGCCTAAAAACGCGAAAGATGTGCAAAGTTTCCTTGGGCTAACAGGGTATTTTAGAAAGTATATTCCTTCATACGCCATCATAGCTAGGCCCCTTAGTGACTTATTAAGAGGAACAAATACTTTTGAATTTGGGCATGCGCAAAAAAGTAGCTTTTCAAAATCTAAAGAACGCTTTATCCAGTGAACCCGTATTACATCTTTTTAAGGAAGGTGCTAAGTTAGAATTACATACGGATGCATGCAAACTAGGGCTAGGTGCTGTGCTTTTACAACAAGGTGAAGATGGACGTTTCTATCCTATCCATTATATGAGCAAAAAGACTTCCAGTGAAGAAGAGAAACTGTGTAGTTATGAACTAGAGGTACTGGCGGTTATAGAGGCTCTGAAAAAATTTCGAAATTACCTACTGGGAAGGAAATTCCGAATTCAAACGGATTGTGCAGCATTTGCGAAAACCCTCGACAAGAAGGAATTAACACCAAAGATGGCTAGGTGGTCGATTTTTCTAACAGATTTTGATTACGAGGTAGTCCATCGTCCTGCAAAACAAATGCAACATGTAGATGCGTTGAGCAGACATCCTGTTATGCTAGTGACTAGTGATGAACTAACGTACAAGATCGTGAACGCTCAAGAATCTGATGAATATATTAGGACTATTAAGAAGCTGTTGCAAGAAGGTAAAACTTCTGAATTCATCGTAAGTAATAAAATCATGTACAAGATAAGTGAGGATCAGGAGTTGCTAGTCGTTCCAGAGATGATGCAAGTAGATATGTGATTAAGAAAGCTCACTCATTTGGACATTTTGCAGCGACAAAAACTGAGGAGTTGGTGAAGAGAGGTTATTATTTTCCGAACATGAGAAGGTGTATCGAAAACGTTATTAAGAACTGTGTTGAGTGCATATTAATCAATAAGAAGAGGAGAAAGGGAGAAGGCTTTTAAGCCCTATTCTAAAGAAGATCTACCGCTGTCGACATATCACGTGGACTTTATTGGCCCATTACCAACGACCAATAAAAATTATAATCACATATTCACTGTTATTGATGCATTTACAAAGTTTACGTGGTTGTATCAACCAAAAGCACTACAGCTCAAGAAGCCATTGAAAGACTGAAGTTGCAACAGAAAACTTTTGGGAATCCTTCACGAGTGATTAGTGATAAAGGAGGAGCGTTCAGATCTAAAGAATTCGAAGACTACTGTGCTGATGAGCAAATTAGCAATGTGCAAATAACAACGGAGGAGTACCAAGGGAATAGACAAGTTGAGAGAATCATTGGAGTACTAATTCCAGTATTGGCCAAGATGTCCATCGAAGACCCGACTAAGTGGTTTAAGCATGTAGATTCACTACAACGTGTACTGAACAGTGTGCCTTCACGCAGTACAAAGTATTCACCATTTGAATTGCTCATAGGAGTTAAAATGAAGAATCCTGAAGATGTCATGATAAGAAATCTGCTTGAAGAAGAGAGTCAAGAGCAACTCTTCCAACATCGAGATAACCTGAGAAGAGAGGCAAAGCAGAACATTTTGAAGATTCAAGAAGAAAACAGGAGAACTTACAACCGAAAACGGAAAGAAGCGCATCTATATAAGAAAGGTGACTTGGTGGCAATCATGAGGACTCAGTTTGGAAACAAATTGAAACTGCGAATAAAATATTTTGGACCATACCAGGTGACCAAAGTGAAACCCCATGACCGATATGATGTGGCTAAAATTGAGACCATGAGGGCCCAATGCTACGTCAGCATCAGCAGACCAGATGAAGCCATGGACTTGGCATTGATGAGAAAGGAGGAATGAACTTGTTTCAAATGTTTGTGCAACTGTATAGTAACCTTTGTTCTTTTTTTTTTTTTTTTTTTTAGTTTGTTTATTTCAGATCCTTAGTGCGTGAGCAGTGAGGACACTGCTTGTGTGGATGGCCGAGAGTTGTGGGAAATTTCCACATGAACATTCTAGAGAGGGCGCTGTCAAGCAGCCACCAGGAGTTAACGAAGGAGAAGGGGATTCAGCGAGCGGACGCTAGACGAGGAGGTCGATGATCCGGAGCTGAAGGGAGAGTAACGAGAACGGTGGCCGAGTAGGGACCCACCAATCCGTTGTTCAAGAGAGACGCGCAGGTCACTCTCAACACTCCTGTACCTCAGTATTATTGTGAAGATCAGAATTGAGCGAGTGGACTCTAGACGCGCAGGTCGATGATCCGGGGCTGAAGGAAGTGACGAGGACGGTGGCCGAGTAGGGACCCACCAACCCGTTGTCCAGAGAGAGACGCGCAGGTCACTCAGCACGAGGGCTTAATCGAATTGTAGATATTGTATTATATGTGTTAAACGTCTGTCTTAGTGAGTAGGACTTGTAATTAAACGTTAGATTAGAAACAAACGAGAGTGTGATTATTTAATACCCCTAGAACTGTACAATAATCCCACATATATACTAATATTTTTTTAAAAAATTCCAATTTTTACAAAAATAATTTTTATAAGTGAAATATTAACAATATTTTTGAAAAACTGTAATGCAATTAGAGAAAAAATAATAAACTCATATAAGTAAAAGTGTTGATTAAACAAATTAGATGCATTTATTTAAAGAATGTACTTAAATTTTAATGCTTTACTAAAAAAATTAAAAAAATTTATAGCTGACCGAGTAAATATTATAAGAAATTTGACACTGTTTATGAGACCATTATTTAAATAACAGGTCATAAATCAATAAATATTCATTCAATAAAAATGTTTTAGTACATTCTCTAGAAAAAATATAAATATATGGCTGAAAAAAAGTTTTATATAAATTCATTTGTAACGTTTTGAGTTGTCAGACTCGCTGTGATAGATTTTGAACAATTTAAAATGCCCACTTCCTAGTAAATCAAAGATTCACTTCCGGTTTTCTCATTTTATAAACTTGATTGTAACTTGTCTTTTATAGGTTGTGTAGAAACAAAATTATGAAACGAAAAGATAGCTATATTCGATAAAATAAAAAACAGAAAATATGTGCTTTGGTCGAATTAGCTCTTTTCAACGTGTTCGGATACCTTAAGTAACAAATATTTCCTCAACGAAATAAAATTTGTAAAAAAATATGTAAATTTTAGGTAAAAAAAGTTTATGAGAATAATTATTTTTTTCAAAAATATTATCTACGAATATTAGGTATAAGCGCCAAACCAAGTAACCATGAATAATCTTATTGCATTACGCGCGGAGATTCTCCCCTGTATGTACATAGCACACATTTTTTCTCAATGATATTCATAGCTTCTAAACAATGAATCCTGCTTCCTAACACAATGAATCCATTGTACTTTTGACTGACGCAATTAATATCCAAGGCCGCTTTTGCGAAACAAGCATTTCCTTACTTATTTCTGGATATCTCTTGGATGTGTTTACAGTGAAAAAAACCCATTCATACGTGTGTGTTAATTGATGCCCATCTCGAGAAGTAACAAAAAAAAATTGCTGCTGATATAATTCATTTTACAACAGTAGGTTAGATTCGAACCGCCAGTACTTTATCGATCACGCCAAAACGATCGTCTTCGCGTGATGTCTTAAGCACTGCTTTTTTTATTTAGATACCGCTACACAACCTTCGGTTGCCAATCTAAACGTTACATTTTCAATTTGATTGTATAAATGAATATTTCTAATTTCATTGTACCATTCTTTTAAAAAAATGCAATTGTAAAATTCAAAGAATCAAATTTCGATAAAAACACATATGTTTAGTTTTTCCAAGTAAAATTATAAGTCGATGGTTCGTTTTTGGTTATAATTGGAATATTATTAACTCATCCTTCTCTTGCATTCAGTATTTTTTGAAACCGATCTAAAGACTTTTTCACGAAATGTGGTGTTTAGTTACAAGGTACAATTTATGATCTTTGTTAAACGCACCAGGAGTAATTTATGGAAGAATACCAAGATTCTGGTGTCTCAAAAACTGTGAAGTCCGTTTTTTATTTGAGATATTCAAAAATTGGAGATGGGGAAAATCTTTTAAATTTGTAATGTTAAAATCATTATCCCGGAAAAAAAAATTACCGCTTATTTTAAGAAGATGGTTACTAAATTGATAAGGAAACTGTGCTACGTCCATCCCTTCGTCCTCTATCTGAACTTAGAAATGGCTTGGTGTTGTTCCTTGGCGGGTGATGGTGGGCTTGGAAATTAGTGGCAGGAACCTAAGGCGTGACAGGCTGCTGGAGAAAGGGTTTGATTGGATGTTGGGAGTGAGCTTCGGAAGTTGGACTTGGGAATTTTGAAAATTAGCAATTGATGGTAAAAATAGAGAAATTAATAGGAAGGAAAAAAAATTTAAAAGGAAAAGTTGAATTTTAGTAAGAAAAATTACAAAAATAAGGAGGTTAAAATTTATCCATCATAGCTTCGAAAACAAGCACAAAGCATTAGCTTTGTCATCTTCGGTATTTTTTAATTTAGGAAGTAGTTGCAAAATTTCCGGGTGATCTTTTTAAAATATTAGAAATTATGCTGACCAGTTCAATTACTTGAGCTATGTCTCTGGATTCCGTGTAAATCTTTGTTATTTGAATTTTCATTTGTTTTTTCAGTTAAGTTTACAACTGGGGTGGGGGTTCCGCTAACGATGTTAGTAAAAGAAACACCCTCTCTACGAACATTGCTATCAAAAGTTTTATTTGCGAACAGGGGTGAGCCCTTTTTTGGCTTTGGGACATTTGGTGTAACAGGCCGAATGGCCATTTTCCTGGCAATTAATGCAAAATGAGTTTACCTGTCTTTCCTTTATCGGGCATTGACGGGTGGGGTGTTCTTTTCTACACTTCAGACATCTTGGTTTAAGGTGGCAGTTTTCTGCCGTGTGAAAGAAATTGTTGCAGTTAAGGCAGTGCTTCTCAAACTTTCAATACTGGCGCCCCCCTTTTCAATCACAATTTTTATCGCCCCCCCTCTTATACATAATAATTTACTGAATGCAATAATATGCACTTTTACGATAAAGCAACAATATTTATTATAAACCGTACAAATTCATGACATAAGTATTAAATTTTGTATATGTTACTTTTAAGCAAAAAAAAGTTAAGTAATAGGATAATTACTAAGTTATTTTTCCTTTCTCTGATTTTTAAATTGGAACATATTACAAAATGCGGTGGTTGCTTAGAAGACAAAATATAGATATCAGCTAAATATAGAAAATGTACTCAGAGGGTCAATTTCTTATCTTAAAACTCATTTCAAAAACTTTGCTCTGTAGGACAAGCCCATGGAAGTAGCTAATAATTATTAAACTTGTTCTTAATTTAGTATTAATTAATTAGTCATAAAATACTCTGTGCACCACTCATACATTAAAAGCAGTGTTTCTCAAACTTTCAATACTGGCGACCCAATTTTCAATCATAATTTTTGTCTCGCCTCCCTGTACAACAATAATGTATTTACTGCGATAAAAATGCACTTTGAGAGAGACGCTAAAGTTACAATACGATCTTAATTATAAACCGTACAAATTAATACGATAAGTATATTAAATTTTGTGTATATTTTAAGTAATATATATTTTAAGAAAATTACTTAAAATATATATTACTTAGAATTATGTTATTTTTCTTTCTCTAATTTTTAAATTGGAACAGATCGCCAAATGATGTATTTAATTAAAGATTTATTTCCTTAGGCATATTCATTTCTCAAAGCACAAATGTCATTAGAAAAATAGTCTAGTCAATGTCGCTCTCTATCATATCCATCACATCTGGCATTATAGGGTACGTTTGCGTGAGTCTGGGCAACCTATCGGACGTCTGCGCAAAACATGTAAAAATGCTTTTCCTCGTACAATTCCAGTCAGTTTTGGTCGACTCGATACTCCTATAGCTACCGAATCTAGCTTGAATGTACATTTTTTTTAATTTCCACGTTAATTGTAATTCACGGTAATTAAGTATTTACGGCAGTAGATTAAAACAATATCATACATACATTTTTAAGTCGTAAGCAAACATTCGACCATAATAAAGGATCAACAAGTACACAGACGAACGAGCATGGTTCCGAAAATTAAATCAAGGCGATCTTCTCAAAAATACTTAAATTTTGGATTTACCACTACTGAAGTAAATGATGGAAAAAAAGCCCCAGATCGATATGTGTTAAAACTTACAAATCTGTAGAACAACATGTGAAAGTTGTTTTTAAAACATGTAAAATCATTTAGCTATGTTGGCAAAGAATTTTAAAAAGTATTTTCTGGATGAGGACAGCTTGGTAGCAAGTTACGAGTGGATTAGGGATTTATTTCAAGATACTCCAGAAGGGCTCTCAACTTCCGAAGAAGAAATCTTCATAGATTTCACATCCAGTGAAAAATTAAAAGGCAATTTTGTAATAAATCGCTCTTTGAATTTGGGGTAGAGGTGGATGAGGAATGTCTGTACTGAAAACAAAAGCACTTCGTATACTATTACCATTTTCAACATCCTACCTTTTTCAAACCGGATTTTCTGCAGTGGATGCCTTGAAGACAAAATATAGATCTCAGCTAAATATAGAAAAATAACTCTTTAAGTGTCAATTTCTGATATTAAACCTTCCTTTGAAAAACTTTCCTCTACAAGACAAGCCCGTAGAAATCCCTAATAATTATTAAACTTGTTCTTAATTTAGTAATAAGATTGATTGATTGAATATTAACGTCGCACTGTTCAGCTGCACGAGGGCTTTTGACGACGGACCATGTAATTTTGAACCATGGTCAAGTGACGTGGATGACACCTGAGCTGGCACCCCTCTCTCCTAACTACCACACCACACCAACGGGAAAACGTTTCAACTCTCAACAGATTTAACGTGCATCGCTGCCCTACACGGCGGGTCTTTAGTGGTACTGGGCTCGAACTCGTGACAAGGCAAGCCACGATCCGATACCTATACCACTCGGCTACCGCGGCCAAATTCAGTAATAAGAAATTATTTATAAATACCTTCTTCAGTACTGATACATCAAACGTATACTGGCTGAAACACCGACTCTTCGCACGAGTTCATTTTTTAAAAAAATAGAACATTATTCTTGATATAATAGCTGAACTGTAAGGAGAGTAAAACTGTGTGCACACGACATTGTGTACAAAAATGTAAAATTATTTTTTTTAGATAAATGCTATAATTTTAAATAACTGTTTAAAAGAACTGTAATTTTAAACCTCACAGAATTGGCATTTAGAATTAATGTTAAATTATGAAAAAGAATATAAAATTCCGATGAAGAATAATTGTGTTACTTTTTAACATTTAAAGCGAGAAGACTTCAAAATGTTTTAACCCGGGAGCAGGCGCGTACTCGATACTAACATTAATGGTAGTGCGGGGGGACTCAGTCACCCCAATCATTTGTTTAGAATTATTTTTACTGTACACGATACAAATCAGAATTCGAGTGAATATTTTAATTTATAGAAAGTATACTTACCTTCTTTCAAGGACTATTCAATTCTTTGATGATTTGAGAAAAAAAATCCAATAAAACTGAACTAAAATGATTCAAAAGTACAAGACCATAATAAAGGACGCAAATCAGACACTTTTCAATTATCCTACAGAAATGTTAAACCAATCAATTCTTTTCCAAATATCGCAAAACTCAATTATTTACAATTTCCCTAAGCGAAAAGCAAACGCATAAAAGATGGGAGGGAACTAATATTGATAATAACCATACCATAAGATTGAAGGTCAATCAAATGATTAGCAAACGTACTATGCAGCCTGGCTGAAAAGTGAATCCTGACTTCCTTTTCTTTTTCTACAACTAATGTACAGTATTTCAATAATAATTACAGTGGTGAATTGTTTATCTTCTTAGAATTTTTCTCGGGGTCTGGGTTTCGTTTTTTCTTTTAATGAGTAATATTTTATGTTAAAACGTAATAAAAAAATCTCTCATTGAGGAAATACAGCAAATAAAACAAAATGTTTTTTTTTCTTTAATTTGGTTTTGGGATCAAAGATAGCTATTTGATGACGGACAAAAGCCAGATAATAAACATAAATTATGTCAGTGTTGTTGTGTGTATTTTTTTATTAATATGGAAGAAAGCATTTTGTTTTACTTCTCTTTCCGGTTATTTTTTTTAAAAAAATCTTTAAATTTTCGATACGCTCTCGCCCCCCAGGGGCGCGCCCCACACTTTGAGAAACACTGAGTTAAGGCATTGGGTAATTCCACGAATGAGGTAACCTTCTACTCTAACTTGCATGTATCCTATTGTTTTGAGGTCGAAAAATTTTGATTAATGGCGTTACGGGGGAGGGTGACTTGGAAAAATGGGAAGGCGGTCTTGGTTTTCTTGGAGATTAATAGGGAAAAATTTTCTGTTGTAAATCATTCTTCAAGGTCGGATTGAATTTCATGAGTTTTAGGAAAAATAGGAAGTCCTTTAATGAGTATTTTCATTGGTTTTACTGGCTTTGGTTTAAGAGAAAAGAATTCAAATTCCTTGTTTCCTTCAAGAAATGTTGTAAGTGCATGATACTCTTCGATGTCGTTGGCGATTAGTTTAATGAAATCTCTCCTGATGTTTTGTTTGTAATTCCTGGGAAATTTTGGTAAATAGATTTAAGTTGATCTCTGATATTGTCCTTCATTTTAAGATGAATTGGGGAAGGGGGCTCGGGTTTTGGGATCGCTGTTTCATTATTTTCCTCCGGTGCAACTTGATCTTTATCATTTTCAGATTCAAGATCTGAAAAACTATTGTTTTCTGTGACTGGTTCACTAATTAAAGGAGAGACAGGTTTGGCTGTTTTCTTGGGGAAGATAAAGTCTTCCGCGGAATCCTTTTTAATTTTCCGTTTTTTATTTTTAGTTTGAGCTGAGTTAGGAAGGGTTTCTGAAAAATTATTTAAATCGTGATTAGAATCACTATCCTTATGCTCTTCTATCAGCAGTGGGGGGAAGCAATAATTACCTTTGCAATTAAAAAGTTGTACATGGGGGGAGGGAATGCATCCTTTTTCTTTTGCGCATCATCAATAGAGGCTCGAAGAATGACCTTCATCTCTTGGTTATCGTCGGTATCTCTGGTAGGTTGACAAGTTCAGTGCAGCGCCTAATAATAATATCAAGTCCTTCAATTTCCGGAGAAATTCTGCTTCGTTCATCGCATCCATTTGTAATATCTGGTGACTCAGTTTCCATTCGCGACATCCTGAACGGAAATGGTTTGTTTATCAAGAGCTCAGAAAAACACGTCTGCTCTAGTCGAAATCATAGCGTCCATCCACTTATTTTATAAAGCTTCGATTTTTTTACTGCTGCTAGATTTTAACTAAACAGAGAAGAAGTTTCTTTGTACCAGGGCCGTTTTTAACCTCCCCGGCACCCTAGGCACTTCAAATTGTTACGCCTCCCCCCACACACACTATATCCAGAGCACCTCCCACCTTCAGTCCTTTTTTGCCAATTTCAGTTCGGGAGGGATTTTCTTACTCTTTCCCTTTTCTTTGTTTTTTCTGTTTGGAGAGTCCATCACCTATTCACCCGCCGTATCTGGACTGGTAACCTTAAGAAAAGCATAGTGAATGGTTTACTTACTCTTGTTCATTTCTTACCTTACGACATCACGGACCACCTACCCTTTTGTAAATTGTTACAGTAAATTAATGAAATCGTTTACAATTACAGTATAGATATACAGTACATTATCATGTGAACTGTTTTTACCTTGTTAATCATCTTTTTCGTCGCTTTACTGTCTTTTACTTTACGCTCCTTTTTACTTTATTCTTTGTTGAGTCCCTGTCATTGTACTGGTATAACAAAGGTTTTCTTCGAGCTTTGATCATTGCAAAATCATTAATATCATCACTGTAATCAATTTCTACGGTAATGTTATTTTGAGACCATAGCAACATCAAACTTTAAGCTTTTTATTTCCCATAGTACATCACATTTCAATCTTTGCTCTCTTAGGGGCAGGAATGCTTCTCTCATAACACTTTAGGTGGTTGTACGTTCTCTGCAATTTTAATTCTTTCTCGTTTTTACACCTTCAATCTTTTGCGCCTTAGGCACTTGCCTAGTGTGCCTAAGCGGAAAAGAGGCCTGCGTTGCACTAATAACGTTTTCTTTTCAGAAATAAATACAAGAGATGGTTAAAAATTCTCAACTCTATTATTTGTACACTGTAATTCATTCCTCTGATTCTTCATTCCCATTACTATCATTCTTACTTGAAAAAGACATAAAAATACTGCACATTCTAATTTTTTTGCGTGTTTTCAGACGATCAATTCAAGCTCTGCACTGTCACCAATTTTTGCATATTTTCTTAAAAAGTTCATATTTGTAAACAATAATAATACATATAGGTAAATAAAATGCATTTGCTTGAAAAGCACGCGTTAATAATATATATATATTTTATTTTTAAAAAACTTATTGAAAAATCTTAATATTTGAACACTTTTATCCAACTATCAAATCTAATTTAAATTTTACAAATAGAACAAGTATAAGTCTAATGTCAGTCTTTATTTCGATGGAGAACACGTGATTGTATTTATCATGTGACCTTCATGAATTTAGCCCATTGAACATCGAGTTTTGTGTAGGAAACACACAATTTATAATAATTATAGAAGCACATTGAGAATATTACTTTTAAAAAAGCTATTTTGCTAAATCGTATTACTTGCCATTGGAATTACATTATTCAATATTTTGTTAAGTTGACGGAATCAATACCTTAATTTTTTAAAAAATAATTTAAATAATTGTAACTAACACGTGTATGTAAATTTATAATTTCGAAAGATGAGCCATATGTTCTTTTTTGAAATCCAATATTTTTTCGATAAAAATCCTGCCATTCCTAGATTCTCCTAGATTCCTAATACTCCTAGATTCAATCCACGAAGGAAATTAAACGTTTGACATCATATTCGTAGTAGGTGCCGTTATTGGCGAGAGTACTCGGCTCTGTAACCCTGCAGAATGACATAATTCTGTTACTTCCCCCTCTCCTCCTCCTGAATAAATAATGACTTCTCACTTCACCGTACCGTAAGCAAATAAGAAAAGAAAAGAAAAAGGACGAAAGACAAGGGGAAAAAAAGAGAGAAGAAAAAAGAAGCCAAAGAGAGGCTTCTCAGAAGAAAAGAAATAAAGCTGAAAAGTGATCTTTATTTCTCTCCTCTTTATGATGTCCCTACAGTTCTTGTATGCTACGACAAAATCTATCTTAAAATTGCTTAAAATTAAAACATCAATTTTGATAGAGGTCAGGTCTCACTTAAATTTTCGATCGCCGCGACTATCCTCAGGGCCAGCCCTAGCAGTTTGTCCACCCCGGACAAAAATGGAAAATGCCACCGCTTCTCTAAAGCAAAAAATTATAATTAAAAAAGATAAATTGCTCACATAGGTACACATACGTAAAACTTGAATAATTAATGCAAATGCAGCATATAACGAATTTATATAAAGGGTGTTTTTTTAGAGGTATAGAACTTTAAATTGCAATAAAACAACGATGTATTATTCGATTGACATGAATTTTTTTTATTCGAAAGATAATCTTGTGGCATTACATTTTAAATATGATTTCTGGCATAGGACTGCCACGGCTGGCTCGGATGTAGTCCAATCTGGACGTCCAATTTTCGATGACTTTTTTCAACATTTGTGGCCGTATATCGGCAATAACACGGCGAATGTTGTCTTCCAAATGGCCAAGCGTTTGTGGTTTATCCGCATAGACCAATGGCTTTACATAGCCCCACAGAAAATAGTCTAGCGGTGTTAAATCACAAGATCTTGGAGGCTAATTCACAGGTCTAAAACGTGAAATTAGGCGGTCACCAAACGTGTCTTTCAATAAATCGATTGTGGCACGAGCTGTGTGACATGTTGCGCCGTCTTGTTGGAACCACAGCTCCTGGACATCATGATTGTTCAATTCAGGAATGAAAAAGTTAGTAATCATGGCTCTATACTGATCACCATTGACTGTAACGTTGTAGCCTTTGTCGTTTTTGAAGAAGTACGGACCAATGATTCCACCAGCCCATAAAGCGCACCAAACAGTCAGTTTTTCTGGATGTAACGGTGTTTCGGCATACACTTGTGGATTAGCTTCACTCCAAATGCGGCAGTTTTGTACTTCGAAATTAAGACATAATTGCCTGTTATTCTTTCAAACGAGTAATATGTAAGAGAATCACAATAATCTATTTCAACATGTCAATTTCTTCGAAAAAGATTCTGCTGATTGTGGGGATCACAAGCGTTTATTTTAACTCACAGTAACTACATCAGAGACTAAAATCAAACATTTCCTGTGTGATTCTCTCCTCTATCTACCAAAAAATTACTACCTCAGTTCTCTTTTGAATGGCGGAAACCGGACAGCGCAGTGGCGCACACAAAGGGAGGGTCCTGGGAGTCAAGACCCCCCCAAAGCCCTTGGTTTTTTTCCGATTTATTATAATTCTAAGTACATAGTACATAAAATTTAATAAAGCATTTTGTTATTAATGATTAATTTTATTAATTAATGCTAATTATTTATTCAATTATTAGTTTTTTACTGTATTTTGTTCCCGAAAAACGATAAAATCAAAAGGAGCAAGATACAAGAATGATGAACTTTCGACCCCGGATCTCCCCCTTGAAAAATTCCTGTGTGCGCCACTGGGACAGGGTATTGATTAAAGGAATGTCAGTTGTGACATCACTCCGTTACCAGTGAAAGATGTGTAAACATATTAAATTTCATGATTTAATATATAATCCCACCGCGAACTTTCCAAGTTTCAATATAAGAGGAAATTGACATTATAAACATACAAAGTACAAAATAAGGAAATGAGATAAGTTAAGGTATCCAACTACGTTCGGAACCGCGATTTTAAAAACGCATAAATGGATAATTTTCATGATATTTAGTCTCACTCAGATTAGAATACATGTATAAAATTGTTTTTAGGACATTTTGACAAAAAAAATTATTTAAATACAATATTTCGGCAAAAAATTAACTTAGAATAATGTTTTTTCCAAATGTTCTCCTTTTGTGAAAAATGGTTCTATTATTATAATATTTTATCTGTGTATAGCTCAGACCTCTGTACAGAGGCTCAACTATGATTTTTGAAAAATTCACATTATTTTCAGAGTTACAACCTATTGAAATAATTATCGGGTTTTTTTTCTTAAAATTTCTCCCCTCTGTTGTCGTAAAACATGGATAAACCCACTTCTAAATTATATATTTCAAAAATTCTAGGTGAGCCTCTGTACAGAGATCTGAGCTTTATACAGGCAAAATATTATTATAATAGAAGTATTTTTTACAAAAGGAGAATATTTTGAAAATGGGTCAGTCTATGTTAATTTTTTGTCAAAATATTGTACTTTCAAAATTTTTTATTGTAATACTATTCTATTTTCGAATCTAATCTAATTCTAATATTCATTTATGCGCTTTTGCAAAATCACCTGTTCCGAACGTAGACGGATACCTTAAATGAACTGCCAAATCCATACTGAATAATATTTCAGAAAATATATCAAATTTTTTGTAACAAAAAATTATTTTTCAAAAATGATCCAAATGCCACCCTTAAAATTTGCCGTCCCGGGCAAGGGTCTGGTTTGTCCGGTCCTAGAGCCGCCCTTGCTACCCTTTATGTATCAGCCTGATATTGCGGACCCCTAAGATTTTGAAAACCCCTCCCTGACTCTCAACACATGGCTGAATGTTTTAAGGCAGAGGTTCCCAAACTTTTTTGCCTCATAAACCCCTTGACAGATTTTTCGGTTTGGGGTAGACCCCTACTTACCTAATATTAAATTTTTGCAAATTCATCAACTTAAATGGGTTTTTGACATCAGGTATAGAGCTACATCCTTAAAAAGATTTAAATTTTTAACTGAAGTGAAGTATAGTGTTTAAAAATTAAGAAACACACATGTTAATGAATTAAATTTTAATTAATTAAGTCACGTGTTTTCTTAATTTTTAAATACTATTTTATGCATTTATTAAATTAAAATTTAATTAATGCATAAAATAACTTAAAATAACTGAGCAACTAACAAATGCTTTTAATATGAAGGATGAATCTGGGATGCAATAACAAATTTTCACCATTTGGCGTCAATCTTGTCAAAATTAACCCTAAATATCTCCTCGGTTAATATATATATATAATATAGTGCCCAGTCTTTTCTTATTTCTTTTTTTTGTTTTGGAGAATGGCAAGCACAATGAAAAACTCCTCAATCGGAAAAACAATTAAAAACTTTCTCAAGATATTCCATAATTGGAATAAATAACAGGTATATCTTTTTAAAGCCAAAATTATTGATATCCGTTTATAAAAACTTTGAGATCTTAGTTAGTGCCTATTCCTAGTGTCTAGTTCTTGTAATCTGACTTTTTTTTTAAAGTGACCATATGAATTCATTGTATATTTTGGTATTACAATAGTCAAAACATTTTCAAACCTAGTTTCAAAATCCAAAAAAAAGGGCATTTAAACGAACGTAGGTCGCCTTTTTCCTGGCAGATTGTCCGTGGCAATTTTGAAACTGGGAAAATTTGAGATATCCATAATTATACTCCTTTAGCCTTATTCTGGCACACACAAGAAAAGCTGAAATGTGGTCCCTGTTTAAAAAAGAATTATGCTGTCACCTTGAAACTGCAAATTAACTTCATTAAATTTACTACATAAATCTATTAAATAGAAAAGTCTGGTTTCCACTTGATTAAATTTCTTTTCAAAATTAAAATCACAATCTGGTTTAATGAGAGCTACTGTCGTAGACCCCCAAATTATTTTTTTGCTAACGTGGACCCCTTGGAGGTCGTCGTAGACCCCTGGGGGTCTATATAGACCACTTAGGGAAACACTGATTTAAGGGTTCCTCAATTGTCCTGAGACTGCTTCTGCTACTTATACAGACTTTTTATAACAATTGTTTTCTTCCTTTAAGAAAACAGTAAATTAAAAAAATTATGTTGTAGTAACGGCTATGTGTAGTTGCAAACAATAAAAAAATTGAGTTAATGTTCTTACCGCCCACCCGGTATAGTGGTTAATGACGCTGACTGCGGTGCCTTAAAAGCTGGTTCAAATCCCGGTTAAGACACGGATGGAGTTGTTATCCTTCTCTAATTGTGATGTGTGCTTCGCGCTTACTTCTATGTAAAGCCTCTGCTTGATATTTTGTGGTTGGTGCACGGGAATATAAATGTTCTCAATAAAAACAATTAATTTTCTTGATTGAAATACATATTCTGTTAGAATTTTTTTCATTGGGGGGGGGGGCAATTTAGGATCTAGCCTAGGATGTGGTACATCTTTTAATTTTCTACGAGGAATTTCAGAATCTGTAAAAGAAATAATCATAACATTAAATGTGAGAAACATTTATGGACCTCCCAGAAAGGCTCTGGCAGTAGTAACAGAGTGGTCAAGGTATCGGATCATGGCTGGCCTTGTCCCGAGTTCGAGCCCAGTACCACTAAAGACCAGCCGTGTAGGGTAGCGGTGTTCGTTAAATCTGTCGAGAGCTCAAACGTCCTCCCATTAGTGTGCTGTGGTACTTAGGAGAAGGGGTGCAGGCTCAGGTGTCGTGCTTTGAGCACCATACAGGTGACAACGATTTTGCTCGGTTTCACCCCAATTTTGAGGGAGAACACCCTGGGGTGGTCAAAGGCCTCCCACTTCTCTTCCCCTTCCACCAACCTCACGAGATGACTTGCGGCTCAATGGCTATTTAAATTATCCCCATGCCTCGAAGGCACTATACGTTTATAAACACCCATGTCTTCTCTAAGAATCGAACCCAGGCCCTCAACGGTATAGCAGTCAGCGTCGCTAACCACTGTATCGGTTGGGCGACCAAGAAAACATTACACTAACGAGTATAAAATTATTTCATGGAACCAGGGATAATAAACAATAGAATATATTCATATATAAATACATAACGTAGTAGGTAAAACATAAAAAGGGAAAACATTTTAATATTCTTTTATTATACTAAAATACAAATTTAAAAATTATTACAAAATAGAGTTATACATAAAAAAAGTTTTTAGTTATAATGACTGGGAGGAACTTTATATAGTTATGGTTATACAAATTTCTTAGAGAATGGGAATCCATTTTGTATGCACGTTTATAATTTTTTTTTAAATTTTTTATTGAGACTCGTGGAGTCAGTGGGTATACTTCGTGGAACACCAGGGTACCATGGGGTACAGTTTGAAGACCACTGGTACAGACAAATTATAATTATCTGTGCTTTTTGATAAATTATTGGAGTTATAGTTTGATATTTTTATTCTGATTCAAGTCCAGGGATTAATTTATGAGTGCAAGATATATGTATTACCAAAGAAATTATTTTGCTTGCAATTCTGGAAGTAAAATATTTTTTTTGTACTTAATATACATTCATTTTACATTAAAATAATAAATCAACATTTAAAAAATTTAGTTCTAAAACAAAGTACTCCTCAGTTTTAAGCGGAAAGTGACATACTTGCCATCCTGAGGCATAATACACTCATAATCCGCCTTTTGGGCATGAATAAAATGGAATTAATACTATATAAGTTTGCAGAAACGAAATAAGGATGTTATTCCTTTGTTCAGAATTAATTTAGAAAAATTTTAGAATTCATTTCCATAAATCCATCACATCAGAATGTACAGTCTTCTCAAGTATACGATCATTTAATTTCTGTAACTGTTCCTTCGAAAGTGTTATTTTTCCCTCTCCCACGACCCCTTTTCGGATAAAAGAACCAATAACAATTTCGCCATTTTTTACAGCTTCTTTCATCAGATCTGCGTAATTTTTAATGACAGGATTTCTTTTTTGAATAACTTCTGGAGGAATATGCGTAAAATGCTCCTTCCAGAATTCGTTCACTGTCGATTTCATAAATTCCAGACTGCTATATTTCAGCACTTTCTTGAGCACTTCTTCATCATTCTCGACCACAGCTTTGAAATAATTTTCTCCAAGAAAGCGAGCGATTTCAATGCAAGCTTTTCGATGATCTTTTTTCATGGATTCGTAACTCAGGAACAAAACGTTAGGTTCGTTTCTGTGTTCATACCATTGCAGAAGATGGTCGAAGTAATCATTCCAATCTACTTTACCTTCAATGAAAAGCTCAAAATAGTCGTCAAATTCTCCATCTGAAAAGAAATAGATTGGAAAAAACCGAGTGTGATGAAAGAAAGACACAACGCAATCTATGGGATGCCTTGCAACATAGATGTATTTTGCCTCCTTTGAAAATATGATACGATCGAATGGTAAATGAGTTTTTATACATCTGGGCTTTTTCAATGTGGATAATTCCTCCATGGTCGTCATTTCCAGAAATGGTAAAGTGTTAAAATATTCTTCCGCTTTTAAGAATGGTTCACCTTTTCGCAAGATTAGAGCTACGATTTGTTGCGTCCAAGTGGTTCCACATTTCGGGTAAGTTGTGACAACGATATCATCAGGCCCTGGTTTAAAAGCACAGGCGTCTCGGAATACTTTGGGATCGAAACTTGGAGGTAGCACCAGTCCATCAATTTCCTTGTATCGAGGTTTCTTACCCATTCTTGCAGTATCTTTCTGTAATGAAGGAAAAGGAATATCATAAGCTTCCCTTTATAAATCTAAACTAAGTTAAATTTCACTTTATTTAATTATTTTAAAAATTTTAATATTCTTATTCTTCTGAGTAATTTGAAAAAGGCAACGAAGAGATTGGGAATCGAAGTATTAGGGGGGAAATATTGATCATTGTCTACGTGATTTTAGATGTAGAATAGAGTTAAAGAGTTTAAACTGCTGGATTCATCTGGGAGATTTCCAAGGTCATGAGTTACTCTTCAAATCCATCGTAGCCAACCGGTGATGGTCACGAGCTCTAGGCCATAGTGTCATGAGTTCGACCCCTAGTGTCACTTGAAGACCCGCTGTATATAGGGGTAGATGCACCTTAAATCTGCCGTGGCTCAATGTCTACAAGTTGGTGTTGTTTGAAAGTTAGGAGAGTAGGCTGCAGTGGTGTAACATACATCCACATAACCCCCATATTACAGGGGGGCAAGGTTTTAGGGGGCCTGACTCCGCAAAGTACTGACCCTTTGTAAAATTCAACTTGGGGGCTCAAAACCTGACTTTGCATATCAACAGCATTTTTACCTGTAGCATATTTGCAGTTGAACTTTACAAAATTTGGCTTTCATTACAATACTAGCTGCATGGTCAGGCGTTGCACAGGCTATCTCTACTTTTATAAATTTTCCCTTTCTTTCACAAAATCAGAATTTCTAATACTCATTTTCAAAATGATTTCCACCCCCCTACCTCCCCCGCTGCCCAGCGTTGCTCGGCCTTTCTCTTTTCTTCATGACACCAGCATTTCTATGTGTGTGTTTGTACGCGCACAATGTGAGTGATTTCTAAAATTATGTCAAAAAATTTCCCTTTTTCGAAATTTGTTCTATTCCACTTATTTTTGATTTAAGACAGGTTTCTTTCCCTTCTCTATAGCCCGAACACGGTTTTTTTAGTGTAAAATTATTGTTTTATCTTCCCCTCCTTCTCACAGATAAGATATAGCTTCAAATTTCGATGTATGACTTATAAAAAAAATATTGCGTTAGAATTCAAAAATTATTAATGTGAAGCAATAAATAGAAAACGATTCTGATGCTAAGAGTAAAACAAAAAACGTTCATCATTTTTTAATAATAGTTTCTAAGAATCTAAAATAATAAAATAGATTTCAGATTTTCATGAGTCAATCAATCGTTACATATAGTTAACTTAAAATATCTCTAAAATGTATTTTGATCCAAAATAATAGACGATGTACTTTTTAATTGACAAAGAATTCCTTTAGTAATGAAATAATAGAAATAATCCTTTTAAAAAACATATATATATTTATAAAATGCAAATTGTAATGAAATAATAGAAATAATCCTTTTAAAAAGCATATATATATTTATAAAATGCAAATTTCTTTACAGATAGCTACTGAAACGATTGCTTTTTTCTGAACGTTTGAATGTTTGATTAAACATATAAATATATATAAGTTAGAAAAAAAACAGTATGGGGGAAAACCTAGATATATATATTTATATACATGTACTAAAAACCCATTAAAAAATAACCGATTTAATTTTAACCTTTTTCATTCCACTAAAAAAAATTTTTTAATGATCTTTCCGATGTTTTAAGGTCTTAACAGTCGTGCGTTAGAATTAAAAAATTATTAATGTGAAGCAATAAAAAGAAAACGATTCTGATACTAAGAGTAAAAAATGTCTCTAAAATGTATTTTGATCCAAAATAATAGACGATGTACTTTTTAATTGTTTATTTCAACTTAATTTTAACCTTTTTCATTCCAGTAAAAAAATATTAATCTTTAAAAAGTAACGTAATGCGAAATTGAAAGTTTGTTCCTCTTCAGTTTCGAACCCGGGAACTGCCGTTTATAAAGCAGCGATTAACCAACCAAACTACAGTCACGTTGGGGAAAAACATTGAATTGAGCTTTAAAATAAAGGTAGATTTTTTTCAATATCCCATTTCGTTATTCGTTAAAGAAAAAAAAATTTTCGGGCTTCATTTTTAAGTTAATACTTTTAAACTGCATATAAATAATAGACGATGTACTTTTTAATTAACAAAGAATTCCTTTAGTAATGAAAGAATAGAAATAATCCTTTAAAAAAAACATATATATATATTTATTAAAATCAAATTTCTATGAGTAAATAATAAAAGAAAAATTTACAGATAGCTATTGAAACGATTGCTTTTGTAATCAAAAAGTATGAAACAAAAATAAAGAATGTAATTAGAATTAATTAATTATTACTGACATTTTAGGCAATTTTTTTCGTTTAATTTTGCAGCCACCGGAAACGCAAAAGTACATTCTTAAAAAATAGAAATTCTCAAAATTACAAAATTATTAGATCGTGTTTTAAAAACCTCTGGAAAAAAAAGAAGTTCCAAAAATATTTTAAAAAAATTGTAAAATAATTAAAGTGAAAAAAAGATATTGTTTTTTAACCGTAATTTTTAAGATATTTATCAATCTTTGTACAAGATTACGTATAATATTGTTCTACACGCGAGAAAAAAAGAACAGCATGAACTTTTTTTAGTGTAAAATATTTTTTCATTAACGTAAAAGAAAGTTCAAGCGGAAGAACTTATAAATCGTATTCAAAAAAAGGAACTGATTTCGACTCCTTTTTTATTTAAAAAAAATTGTAAAATAATTAAATTGAAAGAAAGATATATGTCTAATTTTATTATATTAATTTTTAAATAAATGTATTTATATACAAAGTTTCGTTGTTTTGTAAAAACAGAATTTTTTTCCGATATTCTCTGCAGATGACGCCAGATGCATTTTAAGGTTTTTAATTAATATCTTTTTAACTAATTGGAATATAAATGGTCAAAAAGGATTCCTCGAATATTCCCGAAATTTTGATAATTTCTGATAGATTCTGCGTCTTGTGGTTCTTGAGAAAATTGGGCGTCATCCGGACATACATAGATACGTTTGTTTACCTTCGGATTTTAATATATAAGATATGTTGATAATTCATTTCCCAACATAAGTCTAGAGCCGGGGAAGATCCTTCGTGTAGGGGGGCGCAACACGTTAAATCTGTCAAGACTCAAATGTCCTCCCGTTGGTGTGCTGAGGAAGTTAGGAGAATGGGTGCCAGCTCATGTGTCGTTTTCGTCACTCGACCATTGTTCAAAATTACCAGGATCGTCACCAACAGCTCGAGTGCAGCGTTAATATAACTCTCTCTCTTCGCAAAATTTGTGTGAACTCCGAATTATCTCAAAATAAAGGGCTTTCATTTCATTTCCTTTTATCGTTTATTGTCTCTCCATGTTGCAGTGGCGTAACTGACACCCCTATAACTACTGAATTGTGGGGGCTCCATGATTCCAGGAGGCCTAAGGCCTGACTATAGCTAAGTACCTATTTAACCAATTTGTGTAAATGTACATTATGTTACGCGGTTTTGCAATCCTTTGTAAAATCCAGCCTGGGGGCCCTTTTATTCTCCGTTACGCCATTGCCATTTTGCAATCTGTATCTTCAGTTAGTTAAAGAATCCCCAAGGTATCCAATTACGTAGGTAAAAACTTTGGCAATCTCTGTTACTGTCTTGTCCTCTAACGTTTAGCGAAGACCTCACAAGCAATAAGTCTTATTTTAATTGTGCTTTCCCTAGGTAACTTAAGAAAATATGGTTCGCGCGCACGCGATGCCAATCAATAATTTATTTTTCGGGCTAATATTGAAATATATTGAGGATTGAGATCTTTTGGAAATAGAAAAAAATTTATCAATAAAAAAAAAAAAATTATTTATTCCTTTTATTTGAAAGTTAATGCTTGAGTTTTAAAACTCTGCTTAAGGAACGAGTAGATATATATTTGCGAAATTATCAGATGCTAACTACCTGAAATAATTATCTAAAAATACTTGAAGCAAATAAAGAGAGACTAAATACAATAGTGTAGCTATTTTTAAAATAGCTACACTACTTTTCAGCTATTTTTAAAATAGCTACACTCTACTTTTCAGCTATTTTTAAAATAATATTCACCACAATTATAGTTAAAAATTAACAATAGTTATTCACTTTGTATAACGTACGAGAACTTAAAAATTGCTAGATAAAATTCTGTCAATGATAGTATAAATAAAGATGGTTTATTTGAAGCTATGATGAGGAATTTGACTTTCCTAAAAAATTGATAAATTTCATTCGGGTGACTTTGAAAAAAGTTAAATATAAAGCGAAGATTAACTCAGACCTGTCTCTCAGAGGCCTTTTATACTGAACGAGGTCTGAGCCAAGGAGATTCTATTGCTGGTTTATAGTACAATATAGCACCTGAAAAAGCTGTTAAAAATTCCAATATAAACAGAGAATATATTTTTAAGGCAAACATGCAATTAGTCTTCACTAACGATATTGATGTCATAGGAGGAATAAAACAAGTGTTTATCAATGTTGTTGTCTCCATGGAGGAGTCTGCAAAAAGAATGGGTCTCACAATTAACCAAGAAAAAACTATATTTTTTAGCTATAACGCAGAGAAAAACCATTACATATCCCCTTTAAAATACTTTTATGTGTGTACAGCAGTTTAAGTACTTTGGAACTGTCATCAGTGATAATAAATGATATAAAGCCTGAAGTAAATAACAGGCTACTTATAGCAAACAAAGGTTTCTATGGGCTGAGAAGTCAATTTAAGTCCAACTTTAATAATGTCAAAACAAAACTCAACTCATACAAAACCTCAGTTAGACCAATTGCTTTGTACAGAGTGTTTTTTTCCAGGTATAGAAGTTTAAGTTGGCATTACTTTCCAAGATGGCGACCGATTTAACAGCTGTCAAGTGATTTATTCTCAGTTTGGTTTGGCAATTCATCATGAATAGACTCACGCCTGAACAACGCTTTCAAATTGTGCAATTTTATTTCGAAAATAATGGTCGATTTTCATAATCGAATTTTGTTTAGCGATGAAGCGCACTTCTGGTTGAATGGCTACGTCAACAAACAAAGCTGCCGCATTTGGAGTGAAGCTAATCCACAAGTGTATGTCGAAACACCGTTACATCCAGAAAAACTGACTGTTTGGTGCGCTTTATGGGCTGGTGGAATCCTTCTTCAAAAACGATGAAGGCCACAACGTTACAGTCAATGGTGATCGGTATAGAGCCATGATTACTAACTTTTTCATTCCTGAATTGAACAATCATGATGTCCAGGAGCTGTGGTTCCAACAATGTTACACAGCTCGTGCTACAATCGATTTATTGAAAGACACGTTTGGTGACCGCCTAATTTCACGTTTTAGACCTGTGAATTGGCCTCCAAGATCTTGTGATTTAACACCTCTAGACTATTTTCTGTGGGGCTATGTAAAATCATTGTGTGACAAATCTATACGGAACTTTATCACTAACCTTCTGAGTCGTCTTTTTTAGGGAAATTTAATTCCCTACCTATTTCCAATCAGCTCCAAAAAGAGGACTGGATTCCTTGTTATATGCAGATTAGATAAAGTATTTAAGTCAAACGGAATAGTAAAGTTATAGCAGTAGGAGAGAGAGATTGAAGCAGAAAGTTATAATAGTGAAGTTAGATTTATAATTGAAGATTTCTTGGTGGATAATTTAATCTCAGGAAGAGTTGAGATTCAGTGTTGTAAATATTGATTTATAATTAAAGTCTCATTAAAGCTTTATATTAGGAGTGATATTAAAGTTAAATGTTCAATAGGAACATTATAGAATATAATTCTGGGATCTCTTATCGCGGTAATCTCTGCTTGATCGATATTCTAATTGTTAATTAATTGGATCATTAAATATTTAAGTTAATTTAAAGGAAAGACCCTTTTTTATACCTCATATAACTATTTCTTGATTTATTTGTTATTAAAAGTCTTTGATTCTATTTGGGAAAGATTACCAAATAAAGAAAGTTATTTATAAAAATGGCTACTGGTTCTTATATGACTCCAACTTATTCTCGTTCTCAAAGTGAGGTCCAAGGAGACCTTCACAATTGGTCTATGCGGATAAGCCACAAACGCTTGCCCATTTGGAAGACACCATTCGCCGTGTTATTGCCGATATACGGCCACAAATGTTGGAAAAAGTCATCGAAAATTGGACGTCCAGATTGGACTACATCCGAGCCAGCCGTGGCAGTCATATGCCAGAAATCATATTTAAAATGTAATGCCACAAGATTATCTTTCGAATAAAAAAAAATTCATGTCAATCGAATAATACATCGTTGTTTTATTGCAATTGAAAGTTCTACACCTCTAAAAAAAACACCCTTTATTACAGCAAGTGCCAGCCATTAAATAAACCTGAAAAAGATAAGCTGTTGATCTTTGAGAGAAAAATACTCCGAAGGATCTTGGGGGCAGTTAATCAAAATTATGTCTATAGAATACAATATAATTATGAAAAAAAATTTTTAGCAAATTAAAAGAACCGGGTATTGTCAAAGTTATGAACGCTAGGTTCATTAGATGGCTGACACCTTTTAGATATAATGATTCAAACCCAACTAAATTAGTGACATTTTCAAAATTGAAGGTCCTTGAAAAAGAGCCAGGTGCGTTGTGCCCATACAACCACGTGCGATGATTCTGTTACGAAAGATCTTAGGGATCTAGAAGTCTACCGTTGACAACCTATCGCTTCAAATAGGAGAAGGCTCTCGGAGACAACCATGGTCTATGGCAAGGTGTAGTACTGTGAACAAGATAAAATACATTTATTTTCCTAATAACGAATTTTTCTCAATAAAAAAAAACTGTTGAAAATCCATGAAGGTAAAAAAAAATAATTATCTCCATATCTATCTTATAAACTTATAAATATTAAATTACTTAATGTATCCGAATGCATTAAAAATACCAGTTTCGATGAAAACACCAATTTTTTTTTGATTTTATTGAAAAGATCAATTTTTTTTTGCTTCAAAATATATATTAGTTCTACGTTACCCAGAGGACGAGTTAAAATAAATTACATCAAGTTTTATCTTTTTTTCTCTCAAATAGGCTGCATTTTGGCACCTAAGCCTTTCCAAACACTCTAAGTCCCCAAGTGTGAGAGTCATTCACTGATGGCACCATCTAGTGCTGCTCCCGCAACCAAATTTCTGACGCTTGTCTGATAAATAAAAATAAAATGCATTTCTATCACCTTTTTGATTTTGATATTTTTATTATTTTCTAAGGAAAGTGGAAAAAGAATTCTTACTGTATGAATATCTTTTCAATTATGATCGGCAATTTCAATAATAGCTTCAGAAATACGTCACATTTCTTCATATTCACGTTTATTCGCGATCAGCTGTAAAATTTTTATATTTTAATAAAACATTAAGATTTTAGTACATTCCCTAGATAAATGTATGGAGTTCATTTTAGTTAACTTTTATTAACAGAACTTTATTTTTTTTTTCTTTAACTGTTTTAAAAAAAATTTCTTAAAAATTGCTAAAACTTCACTTATTAATGTGATTTTTGTAAAATCTACATAATTTATTTTAAATATTGCGGCTTAAGTATTAATATTTATTTATATTGATCCCTAAAAAATATTTATGATGCGATAAAACATTATTTTTAAAAAACGCGCCTTGAAAGTATTCGGATATCTTAAACAACTAATAACTTATAAAATATAGTCCACAATTGAAGACATATATTTCATTATAAATCAACAGGTTATGATGTACACTTTGATATATTCTACTCGTCTCTTTTCTTATTATGTGTTCATTTCAAAATTAGAGAGTGAATCCGAATAAACTCTTCTTTAGTCAGACACACAAACACTTATTATACAAAGTTTAATTGATAAAATATAGAATCTTTTATGTTTATCAGTCCAAATCCTTCCTGTTCAGAGCAAAGAAATAAAGTGTAACACATCACCAATTCATCTATTTGAAATTCAATTAATAAACCTATAATCTTTTGCAATATTTAATTTCAACGTATGAAAACAGAAAATTTAGAAACAGAGAATAAAAAAGAATATAGACTTCAACAACCATTTCACACACACACCTATTTTTCACCTCTTGAAGTTCTGATGTTCTGTCTTCCGTAGTTGTATTTCTTCATTTTAAATTCTATAATTTGTTTATAAAGGGCCTGTACCCAACCGCCAATTTTATCAACATTGGACTCTGTCTTCCTTGATCTCAAAAGTATATCGAGTGTTTTGCATCAAGTTCCAAGATGCAGATTAGATTTCGAAGAATGCTCCTTTTATTAGCATGAACGATTACTAGAAATATGTGGCACTGATCTCAAAATAAAAATTGAGGCTGTGGATTCTCTTGGAATAATATGAATAATCCCCTCCCTCTAGATTTTTTACGCTATCTAAAAATATTTTTTGGAAAAAATAAATAAATAAACAAAATAAAATAAAACAAATTAAATAAAAGGGCTTTGAAATATTAGCAAAAGCCTAATTAAAAATTTTCTTGATATTCTACGAATGATTAGAAGAAAAAATTTCTCTGAAGGATAAACAGAACAGTGTTATAAAACATTTATCTATACCAGATTCAATAATTCTATTTAACTTTAAAAAAATTATAATGTTCATGTTAATATTATGATGTTTTAGGCTATGATGTTCATAATTGTGGTGGATATTTTAAATTTGAAAATAGAAGTGATGAAAGTTTTTATTTTTTTCCAAGGACTTGACACATTTAATTTCAAAAAGTAGAGAGAGAGAGAGAGAAATTTGACTACATCTTTTGAAAAAATAAAAATCTCATTTTTTTTAGGAATATGGAAGTATTGCTTCAAGTATTTAATAATGAAGATTATAAGAAGCTATAAAAAAACATTGGTAGAGACGTTTTATAGATAGATGTCAATATTTCTCGAAAGAATATTATGATTAAATTTTAGTGAATTTATTATTTTACAAGAACCCGAGAAAAATAAAATATATTTATTCTTTTAATTATTATTATTATTTTGAATAAATCAGCATTGTAAAAATAAAATTTTCTTAAAAAAGATAAATTTAAATTTTTAAATTTTGCTCAATGTGACCTCCTTTTTAATAGATGTGGAGATCTTAACAACAACAGAATAAGAAAGAACTTACTCAGAAGCATTTGAACTAGAATTATAATTTTCATTAAAATGGACAAAACAAATATAATATAATAAAACTATAGAAATTAATTTATAATTCAATTACAAAAGGTAATTAATTTAAATCTACATTTTTAAAAGCTATAAATAATTCGCAAAATTTAATTATTCTATTGATTTAAACTTCATAACAACTTTTACAATATTTTTTCGTCAGCAGTTAAGTTAATTAGCAATAATATGTATTATTTTATTTGTAATTACTTATCATTAAATTAGTTTTTGGTTTTTACTAGTATATATATATATTATTTTACTTTTATTATTTTTAGTAATACGGCAAGGTGCGTAACGAAATTTAGTTATTTTCTGCAATCGCTACTTCTTCATTGCTCAAAGTTCTTGATAGTTCTGGCATACGTTTATCCTCTTTTAGTCAAAAAAAGGGGGGGAATCGAATGAATATATTTTTTTTATTAAGATAGCGGCTTATCATCAATTGAAGCAAGCTTTTCATTTTTTGTTCTATCAGTGATTCATTTCTCTGCAATACTTATTTTAAAGTCCAAACAATTTTAAACGGTTTTTTTTTTAGAAATCATTTTGTTTCCAGAATGTTTTTTATATTGCTCACAGAAATTAGTTCCTGTTTTGCTCAGCACATTTTTGTCCTTTTCATTCTGTGTTTCTTCTATCAACCAAATATATATAGAGAGAGAGAGAGAGACCCTTCAATATTTTTAAATTATGTCATGGAATTATTTGGACCATTTGATAGACCATCACTTGCGTCCACAAATGATAAATTAAGAACCAATATTAACACATTTTTATAAACATTTTAAAAATATGTTAAACCAGAAAATAATTTTTTTGCCTCTTATTATTAATTTCATAAAACAAGAGATAAAATTACTACACATATCTTACAACATTACTAAAAACTAATGACAAGTATATAAAATTTCAAGTTACCACAAGAGTGCGAGCTTTTGACGAATCTAACAACTCAGTCGCGTAATTTTAGAGGTCGCAATGTCAATTTGCATATGCTTCGTGTATTAAGCTCTTCGGAAAGCTCAAGGCCGACAGATTGGTTTTCATTGGTGGGTAAGGAACAATGTGATACTTCAGGGTTGTCTTTTTTGGCACTATAGCATCTGCTTAAGCCTTAGTAATTACTTGAAATAAAATAAATTATAGTTAAAAAAACTAAAGAATAACACGCTTTTATAGTTAATCAATAAAAAAAATGAAAAATAATTCTTAATATAAGAATAAAAGTATTAACGAGAAAATTAATGTCATTGGGGTAAAAGCGTGGGGTGCTTTGTAGTACATTTGTACACTAGTGACGGGCTCACGCGTCTTTTCATTTACATGTCCTTTGGGGTCAGAATTAATGGCAACTCTTTTCCTACCAAATCCAAGAAGTGAAACATGAAGGAAAGATGCAAATTAGGAAGATTTTAAATATCACAAATTAGAGTAAGCTGTGTGGCAATTTGAGGAATGTTAACATAATCCGTGGTTCAAGCGTGAAAAGATTTGGAAACGTTAATTCACAGAAAACAGAAATTTTATACTTGATTGAGAGCTCTTAATTCAAGGTGCATACCATTGCACTCGAGTAAACAGGAACTTCATCTAGGATTATAGTGATAGCTACTTTACTCTACATTAAAGTTAGGATTGACTATTTAATATTCGGATCTGTGAGGGTCTAGGAATAGAGCTCAGGCGAGTTAGTATTGATAGTGGTCCGGATTACGTGATTTCGGTATCATATATATTGTGTGTTTAGCCACCGTAGATTCTCTCATACGTTACTATTATTTAATTTGTTAGACGCTTAAGTTAAAGATCTTAATAAAGTCTGATTAAGATCATGTCTGCTTCTAGTTCTTCCGTTAATCCTACACCTCTAGCTCACGCTAATAATCAAGAAGGGCCTCCGACGGAGGCGCCCTCACAAACTCAGTACTTCAGAACAGAATTAGTAAGAAATTATAACAATAGATATCGAGCCCTCCACGCTTTTACCACAATTACATTAATTTTCTTGTTAACCATTTTGATGCCGTTGGTTGAGTTCGAATAATAGCACAAAGATGGAGATAGTACTTATGTTTATATTACAAGAAAATAAATATTTACAGTTAAAGTTTACACTAAAAGAGAGGTGATAATACGGTTAAATGAAAATTACACCTTTGAAGGTGCTGCGGATAGATGCGGACAAGACCTTGCGTCTTTCCGTTGCGTTTCAGTTTACAGAAATGTCCCAGTACGGGGTTGCAAAAAGTTTCCGTTGGGGTAGGAAGGCGGGAAAGTATGGCGCACTCAGTTACAGTTAAGTGAGGAGTGTAGGAAACATACTCCCACCCTATATACGAACTAGTTCGGATATATAGGAAGTTTGTGAAGTTTATGAACAGGTCGTTTTAACACTGAGTTTTAGGTTTTCACCGTTGCAACTCGAACCAGTCCGTCGTTGCCTGGATGCACTTGAAGAACTCGAGCCATTGGCCATGTACCAGGAGGACCCTCCTCTTTGATCAATACAAGTTTGGTTGTGCGTCCTGCCATTGCTTGCGAGGTTGTAAGGAAGAGATAAATTCGGAGCTCCACTTCCAAAAGCCCCGTTTGATGTTCTGTAGCAACTCCCAACGATCTCTGTGGTTGGAGGTTGAAGGAAGCTCCTCTGGAACTGAAAGAAGAACATCACCTGTAAGAAAATGTGAAGGTGTGAGCGTAGATATGCATTCTATGTCAGAGTCATTAACGTAGGAGAGAGGCCTGGAATTTAGTAATCCTTCGATTTGTGTGAGCAAGGTTGTTAACTCTTCAAAAGTTAATATGATTTCTCCCAATACTCTCTTCAGATGAAATTTGACGGATCGAATTTCTGATTCCCAAATACCTCCAAAATGTGGTGATGAGGGTGGAATAAAGTGCCAAAAGTAGTAAGAGATGGCTTCATTAGTTGGTAAAGAAGGCCCATAACTTCCGTATTTCGTCAAGTTTTCGACGAGCTCCAACAAAATTGGTTCCATTGTCACTATAAATGTGGCGGGGAGCGCCACGACGAGCACTAAAACGACGAAGTGCAGCTATGAAGGAATCAGTTGTTAAGTCTCCGACTGCTTCAATATGAACAGCTTTAGTTGCTAAGCATACAAATAAAGCAATGTAACCCTTTGTAGATTTGGTCCCTCGACCTTTGTTGCATTTAATCAGTACAGGACCAGCATAATCAATACCGCAACTGAAGAAAGGTCTCTCCAGCGTGACACGGTGTTTTGGTAAATTGCCCATCAGTTGTGGTGTTGTGGTGGATGTTTTGAATTCGTTACACTTTAAGCATTTTCTAATACATTTGTTAATTAATTTTCTACTTCCTACGATCCAATGGGACTGTCGAAGAACGTGAGCTAACAAAGTCGGCCCAGCATGTAAATGAGCAATGTGTTGTTCCTTGATAAGGAGTTCACTAATACTGTGCTGAGAAGGAAGTATGATAGGATGCTTGGAATTGAATCGAAGCTGGGAATTTTGCAATCTCCCTCCCACGCGTACTAAACCATGTTCATCTATGAATGGATGGAGGGAACGTAATGGACTTTTGGGTGGCAGAGAAATCTGTTTTTTAATGCTTCGTATTTCTTCCTGAAAGTAGAAACCTTGAACCCAACGAATGATGGTTTCTTCAGCGGTTTTGGTTTCCGAAAAGGTAAGTGAAGTAGTATTAATATGGGATGAACTGATCAATGATCCTTGAGATGCTATCTTTTTACAGTTTTTAATAAATCTTTGGCAATAAGCAAAAATGCGAATTATTTTGGTGAGTGAAGAGTAATGTTCGAATAAACCATGAATTACATCATTTGATGTGTGAGTAAACAGATTGAAGATGGAGACTGATTTTTGTTCCGCTTTTACCTCATCCGAAGCCTCATCGCAACTGTATTCAGCCTTGGGCCAACTAGAAGTTTCTAGCCTTAGCCAGGGTGGTCCTTGCCACCATAACTTGCAATCTGGTAAGCATTTAGGATCAATACCTCGGGATGCAATATCTGCGGAATTTTCCTTAGAAGGCACATGTCTCCAATGCTTTGTAGGTAGAACTTCCATGATTTCAGATGTTCTATTTGCTACGAAAGTTTTCCATTTGCGAGGGTGACTAGACAGCCAGGAGAGAACTATTTTAGAATCCGTCCAAGCGAATACATCAAAGGTATAATGTTTTAATGTGTCCATAAGACCGATTTAAATAGCTTGGATAGTAAATGTGCACCGCACAACTTCAATCGAGGAATGGAAACTTGTTTGACAGGGGCTACTTTAGTGTTTGATATAAGTAGTTGAACCTTTATTTTGCTGTTGTGTTTCTGCCGACAGTAGATTGCAGCAGCATAAGCTAATGAAGAGGCATCTGCAAAATCATGCAATTCTACTGTGTTGTCTGCTGTAAGGATGACCCATCTAGGAACAGTGAGGTAGTTGATTGCATTAAAGGCCTTTTGAAACTTAAGCCAATCCTCTGTTAATTGTTGTGGAATGGGAGAATCCCAATCTGTTTTTGTAAGCCAAAGTTTTTGATAAAAAATCTTCATGAATACTGTACAATGTGAAAGCAGTCCTAAAGGATCGAAAATTTTGGAAGATTCAGATAAAATACGTCTCTTTGTGAGTGGTGGTGTAAGTTCAAGCGATGGTTGGAAACCAAAAGTGTCATTGGATGAATTCCAAAATAAGCCTAATACTTTGGAACTTTCATTAGAATCTTTGTAAAATTCAACTCGTGCATCATGAGAACTATGTTCTGAAAATTGAGCGAGAAATTCGGTGGAATTAGAATTCCCTTTTCTTAAATGAAATCCGCGAGTACTCAAAACATGAGCAATGTCCTTGCAAATGGAGTTGCGTTATTTGGCGTATCTGCTCCTGATAGTAAATCATCCATATAAATATCTTCCTGTAAAACTCGGGAGAGGTTGGGATTATCTTTATCATCGAGAGCAATTTGCATAATACACCTAGTGGCCAAAAAGGAAGCTGAGGCTAAACCGTAGGTGACAGTTTTTAGCTTGTATGTGCGAATGTTTTCATTAGAGTTATTTCTCCAAAGAATTTGTTGGTATTTCTGATCTTCATCAGCTACTAAAATTTGATGGTACATTTTTTCAATGTCCGCTGTAAATACAATTCTAGGAATTCTAAAATTAAGCAATATTTCAAAAATATCCCTTTGTAATTTGGGACCTACTCCTAGCAGAGAATTTAATGACGTACCATTTGTAGTTTTGCAAGAGATGCGTCAAAAACTACTCTTAACTTTGTTGTAGTGCTGGATGGCTTGATAACGGCGTGATGCGGTAAAAAATTCTGATCTTTGGAAGTATGGGATCTGGAATTTACTAAGCTCATGTGACCTAGCGATTCGTATTCGTTCATGAATTCTTTGTATTGTTTTTCAAAATCTGGGTTATTTTTAAATTTCCGCTCCATTGCTAATAAGCGAGAAATTGCTGCGGGTTATGAGTCTCCCAATTCTGAATTTGATTTATAAAATGGGAGTTTTACAACAAAGCGTCCTTCGGAATTACATGCATAAGTATTTTGAAAATGTGTTTCCACAAATTGCTCTTCAGAAGTTAAGATTTTATCCTTTACGTTGGGAATTTCTTCTAATTCCCAAAATTGCTTTAATTGATTGTCAATATTTGTACCATTAATGTGAAGATTTAGCATTGAATTTGAGTTTAAAGAATCAGTTAATTTGCCTGAAATTAGGAAACCAAAAATGGAATTTTGAGCGATTAAATTACTTTGAGAGCAAGTAATTTGCCCAGGAAGCAAAATAGAAAAAAAAAGTAGTCAGATCCGAGAATCATATCGATATTGTTTGGGATAAAAAATTTCAGATCCGCTAAGCAGGCATTTTTAAATGAGAGAAATGTGTTTCATTTATTTTTCCGTTGGTAACGGAGCAGTTAGTTTTTCCAAAACATATGCTTTAACTGGTAGTTTGACCTTGGGGTCATGTAACGATACTAAATCTATTTCAACACACTCTCTAGTCATCGCGATTTTAGAATCTTGCAATCCTTTAATTTGAAATCTAGCATTTTTTTTTTTTCAGGCCTAGCAGTTTTAAACATTTTTCCGAAATGAATGTTGATTCACTTCCGCTGTCCGCCATAACTCGAACTTGACAGTTTTCCCCCAAAATATTTTTAATGTTAACGCTTAAAGTTGGTAATAAAGAAAAATATGTTTGTATAGAGTTCACGGAAACTGCAACTTCTTTGTTTTGATTAGTATCATTTCCTGTCTGCTTTTGACCTTCAGCACGATGAGATTTATTTGCTGACATTGCGTAATTTTTAAAATTACTATCATGTAATAGCGAATGATGCCTTTTCTTACAAAAGAGGCAAGTAAAAGTTGAATTACAATGTGACTCAGTGTGCCTATCAGATAAACAGTTCATACATAATTTTTGTTTATTAACAAGTTGTTTACGCTCTTTAACAGACATTTCTTTGAATTTAGAACATTTGAAAACAAGATGATTCATTTTACAATAAGAACATTTTAAACTATTGTTAAATTTCGATTTATTAATATAAGGTTGCTTTTCATAAGTAACATTTTCATTATATAGTTCTAAATATGTACATCTGCTACTTAAAAATTCTATAAATGCTTCAAATGTGGGAAAATCAATATTATTTGAGAATTGCGCCCATTCTTGGCGCGTTTTAGGATCAACCTTTTGTAACAAAATGTAAATCAACCACACATCTCTAGACTCTGCTTTAGTATCAATAGATTTAAGACCTCTAATTACTTCGTCGGAAGTATCTGCTATGTTGCGTAAGTTGTGAGAGTTAGTATCGGTAAAAGGTTGTTCCATGAATGTTTTAATAAGTGAAAAAATTATTTGCTTCTTTTTATCATAACGGGCTAATAATTTTTCCCAAGCTTCGTTATAAGCAGTTTCAGTAATAGGAATATGCTTAATTATATTTGCTGGTTCTGACAGCAATAAACCTCTAAGATATTGAAATTTTTGTATATTTGATAAACACATATCATGCACTAATGATACATATAAATCTTTAAATGAAGGACAATCTTTATAACAAAATGTATAAATCAACCACACATCTCTAGACTCTGCTTTAGTATCAATAGATTTAAGACCTCTAATTACTTCGTCGGAAGTATCTGCTATGTTGCGTAAGTTGTGAGAGTTAGTATCGTTAAAAGAAGGTTGTTCCATGAATGTTTTAATAAGTGAAAAAATGATTTGCTTCTTTTTATCATAACGGGCTAATAATTTTTCCCAAGCTTCGTTATAAGCAGTTTCAGTAATAGGAATATGCTTAATTATATTTGCTGGTTCTGACAGCAATAAACCTCTAAGATATTGAAATTTTTGTATATTTGATAAACACATATTATCATGCACTAATGATACATATAAATCTTAAAATGAAGGACAATCTTTATAATCACCAGAAAAACGCTCAATATTAATTTTTGGTAACTTAAAATTGCTAGATTTCATATTTGAGACATTTTCAAAGACATCAGAATTATCATTATATACATATGTTCTCACAGATAAATTTTCTAAGATATTCTGTAGCTTGGCTTTGGTTTCGTAATATTTTGTTTCGAATTCTTTCATTTCAGAGGATTCGATAGGTAAAGCAGCATCCGCTTTATCAAATTCCGTATAAGTTAATTCAAGTTTCTCTAACTTGTTGCGTATATCATTTTTGTCAAAAGTTTGATCATTTTTATCAATGAAATTTATAGTTCTTGTAAGTGCAGCCTTCGCTCTGCCGCGAAGCACTGTAGCCGTTTCGGCGTCCATTAATTGATAAAACGAAATATGGATGGAATGAATCAGTAAGAGAAACCAAAGTCAAACGTTGAATGAAAATGTAAAATAGTACTTATCTCTTGTTTCTCTGAATCGTTGACGAGTTTCGTCGGTGCCTCCAAATGATGCCGTTGGTTGAGTTCGAATAATAGCACAGAGATGGAGATAGTACTTATGTTTATATTACAAGAAAATAAATATTTACAGTTAAAGTTTACACTAAAAGAGAGGTGATAATGCGGTTAAATGAAAATTACACCTTTGAAGGCGCTGCGGATAGATGCGGACAAGACCTTGCGTCTTTCCGTTGCGTAGGAAGGCGGGAAAGTATGGCGCACTCAGTTACAGTTAAGTGAGGAGTGTAGGAAACACATTTTATTCTTACAATAAGAATTATTTTTCACTTTTTAAGTTCAATCTACAATAAAAGCGTGTTTTTTTCTCAGTTTTTTAAAATCTATAATTTATATATTTCCATTTTCTGAAAAACTGAGCAATTGTTTATAATATGCTAAAATATTGCTGATGCGTCCTCCCTTTTTTTCACATAACATTTATTTGAAATAAAGAATTGAATTTTTTTTATAACAGCACTTTTTATTTGTTTGTTGTATTTGTATGTAGCCATGAGCATTTTCGTTTTAGGGTTGTAACTTAATCTTTTATTCGCCAAAACTGGAAATGGGAAATCATTAATCATGATCATGAAAAAATAACAAAATCTTTAACTATTATATCGTCATCTGTTCTTGACAAGTGTGCAGAATTTGGAATTAATCTGACCTTTTAAAGCAGGTAAAAGTTGAGTTTAAAGATTCCGTTACACACAAGTGAAACTTATAAGAGCGTGTTAAAATAAATTACTGTTTTAAAAAAAACTAAAAAAAACCACCCTCTTATAGTTAATCGAAGAACTAAGTTGCAACTTAAATCTTTTAGTCGTCAAATCTGGAAATGGGATCTGAAATTAATCGCCAGATGCGGGATGGGATCATAAAATGGGAAATAGTTAATCCTGATGATCTTGATCAGGACAATGGAGCAAAACTATTAAATTATTGTATTGCCAACGGTTTTGGACAAGTGAGCAAAATTTTGAATTAATCTGACCTTTTAAAGTGGGTAAAAATTGAGTTCAAAGATTCCGTTACATACAAGTGAAGCTTATAAAAGAGTGTTAAAAAGTAACTCATCTTGGCTTTGCTTTATGTTTCTTAAACAAAAGCATCGTTAAGCATCTAATAACACACATACACAAATATCGGTATAAAGTTGTTAAGTATGGTATATGGATGTAATATTTAATTTAATCGTAAAACTTAACCCGCAGATGTATTTTGGCAACTGAATATGCAAAATTCAAGAGTTTGAAACCAAACACAGGTTTTTACCTCTATATGCATTTCCTTTACTTTAAATTATGTTGAACAGTGAACTGTAACTTTTAAGTCTCGGTTTTGTGTCTATAGAACACCTGAGCTAACCGATTTCAACAAGTGTTCAAAAACAAACACAGAATTCTACCACTGTATACATTTTCTCTTTGCTTTAAGATAATTGGGACGTCTGCGAGAAGGAAAAATGAACTTTTTTTACACTAAATTTAAATACGCTTACTCAAATTAAAAGCAACGGAAGTAAAAATTTTAAGTTGAACTATCTGTACATTTATGCACTTGTTAATGTAAAAAAATTTCATTTTAAATTACAATTAAATCTGTATGAGCAATAAATAGTCAACAACTACTTTTTTATTTTCGAGACATGTTCTTACCTTTAGGTAACACTTTGCATAAAATCCACTGCATATATGGCTATAAAATTTCACAGAGTTTTTGCAAACATAACAATCTATAAAATGAATGAAATGAAATTTTAAAAAATAAATTTATAAAAAGTTTAAAAATTTTTTTAATTTAGTTATTCAAATTTCCTTTAAATTTTACGCAGAAATTGTGCTTCATCTAAAATTTGTGAATGTTTATTTGAAAACCAATTCATTCACTTATTTGAAAATTTGTGAATCTTATAATATGCAAAATAACAGCAATATAGGTAAAGTAGATTTTGAGAAAAGTGTACCGGAATGAATAAAAAATGCATTTTGAGAAAATCGCAAATGAAGATATTTTCATCTATGATTTGTAAAATAATATTCTTTAATGTAATATAAAGTCATGCAATGATTAATTGGATTATTTTGCATTATTTCTCAGTTTTTAAATTGTAAGTTTAAAATTCTAGATTATTTAGAAGTCTTTTTAATTACTCTTTCTTTACTTCATCAACACATGTTGTCAACGATTCACACCTTCTTCCGTTTAAAATACCAAAAATTTATGTCTATAAGTTTTAGTATTTTTACTTCACTTTGAACATCATCATTACAGGATATTACAGAATTCCTTTTACATATTTTTATTGTTATAAAAATACACAAAGAAAATGTATTTGATTAATTTAAACAGTTAATTTGATGTCTTATTTAACTGGAACTCTGTTTTTAAAAATTATAACAAAAGTATCTCTATTTTTACTCAAACATATGAATATTTATTTTAAAGTAAAACCAATAGTTATAAACATATAGAGTTATTCATGAGTATTCAAATGTTAACAATAAGCAGTTAGGAAAAACAAAATGTCTGTTTTACAAGCTGTGCATTTAATTTAGAATAATCATGAAGATCCACTTTGTACGAAATACACTGTTTATTTATTGTTCAGACAAGTCTTTAAGCTTTAATATTCAAAAGTTTTTCAATAATAGGTAACTAATTACAACTCAGATGTTTAATGCTTTTTGTCGTTGCGAGAAGCTTGTTACATGTATAAAAATACACAAATTTCACATTTAAAAACATAAAAAGTTTTATTTTTGACTTTTTTAGAAATCTTTTGTACATTTTAGAGAAAATTTTGAATTTTGAAACTTTAATAAATTGTGTTTGCATGGGAACATACAAATCCATAATTAATTTTTTCGCAACGTCGTAAAATCATGTATTCCCAAATCATGACTTTTACATATTGATACATATTTACATTATATTTATGATGTTTCATGATCAGATTTGATATTTATAATGCATCAAAGCTAAAAATTCTTCATAGATTGATACAGATTTGAGAAAATTGATGCAAAATGCTGAAAAAAATCTCGTTGAACAAAAACTGAAAAATACTATATATGTATTTTCTGAACATTTTAAGGCTTTTTTCTTTCCTATTTTATGCTTTAAAAATTAAGAAGATACTAAGGTTTAATAAAATAGGGCAAATACGTGTTGTAATTCATTATTTTTGTGATTAAGTGCCTTTTTACACTTAAAATGCAATCTTCTCAAAATGATTGTTTTCAAACTACCTTTTTCACAGAAAATACTCAATGAAACTACTTGCAATTTTTACTGCACATAAATAATGTGTAACTATATATAATGGAGCTACTTTCTAGGAGATTTTCCCAAAATATTTTGCTGAGAAGCAGTTATCGTAAAAAAAAAATGACAATTTTCACAAATTTCAAAGCGAAACCTTTACGATGAATTTTTTTTTTGAAAAAAGTAAACAATATATTTTAAATATTTTACCATTATTTAAATAAAAAGCCTAACTATTATACAGACAGAATTTGAAGTTTTTATATTTAACAATTTCTGAGAAACAGGTTCCTAAAATGTCTCAATTTAACATTGTCGGTATAGGGGTTACCGACTTTTCTTAAGTATGAAGGAGAGGAAGAATTTGTTCATTCATTGTTTGGCAGTTCAAAATAAAAATGTATAGACATAAATGTTATAAAGTTTGTTTAACTGATATTGATAATTATTATACTTGTAACCTAAATGTGTATGACCAGAAATTATATGTAATGATGTTCCGAGTATCAGACATGGTCCTTGGATAAATGAATTAAAAAAAATCAATTTGTCAGATAGCGGTCATGGTTTTTTTTGGGGGGAGGATAGAAATATTACTAGGAGCAGATGTAGCTGGAAAGCTACTGAGTGGAACCATGTTCTATTTAAAATCTGGTCCTGTAGCAATAAAAACTAAATTAGGTTGGACGCTTATGGGAAAAACCTATAGAAATGACACTAAGTTTGATAAAAATCATTTTAAGAATGCTACTTCCATGTTTGTAAAGGATATGTGTATTTCCGATTTGTGGAAGCTCGATTCTCTTGGTATTACAGATCCCGTAGAAACTAAGACAAAATTAGAAATACATTTTTACTAAATCATTTCACATAAATCATACTACATTTACTAAATCATTTTCAAAAAACCATAAGTGTAGATTTTAGTGGTCGATATGAGGTAGCTTTGCCTTGGGTTCTGGATAATAAACTTTTATCATCTAATAAGAAATTAGCTGAAACTAGACTTCAAAGTAGTAAAAGGAAATTAATTACAACGGTAAATTTGAGGAATACCAAGATGTTTTAGTTCTCTGGTTATCAGAAAAAATAATTGAAGAAGTTAATAATAACAAAGAAAATTTTGTTCATTATCTCCCGTATAGGCCCGTTATTAAAGAAAACAGTACACGTAAAATAAGACCTGTTTTTGACGCGTCCGCGCGAACAAAGGGTTATCCTTCTCTAAATGACTGTCTGGAGAAAGGCTCCAACTTTATTGAAGTCATACAGACTATACTTGATCGTTTTAGAAAATATAAGATTGGGGTTATTTCGGACATTGAAAAAGCTTTCTTACAAACAGGAGTAAGGGAGCAAGATAGAGATTTTTTTAGGTTTATGTGGTATGATAAAATAGGGACCACATTAAAATTTATCGCCACCGTTGTGTAGTTTTGGGAGTGACAAGCAGTCCTTTTTTACTGGGAGCGACATTAAATCACCATTTAGATAATGCTCGTGGAAACTTTGATAATGTAGCTAAAATTTTGAGAAAATCGCTTTATGTTGACAACTGTGTGACTAGTTTTGAGACCGAAGAACAGTTGCAAAAATTTATAGCTGAATCTAAAATGTTATTATCTTCAGCACATTTTTTAATTTAAGAGGCTGGCAGTCAAACGTTTTATTAAATCCTGAAAAATTTTCTGAGTTGGAAAGCCAACATGAGAGATAACTTTGAGACTATGGTTTTAGGATTAATTTGGAACTTCAAAGATGATTGTTTATCATATAATATTAACTGTCAGAAAAATGAAGGTAGGGCTATAACTAAAAGGTCATTCTTATCCATAGCTAATCATATTTTTGATCCGATTGGTTCTACGGCTCCTGTGACTTTAAAACCAAAATTAATTTTACAGGAAATTTGGAAATTAAAATGGGATAAAAATCTCCCAGAAGTTATTTTAAATCAAGTTAAACAGTAGTTAGAGCAACCCCCTATACTTGCAGGTATTAAAATACCTCGATGTTTGAATTTGACCTCTAATAGAATTAAACAGATAACATTGCATGTGTTTTGTGACGCTAGTAAAAAGGCGTATGCCGCTTGTGTATTTCTGAGGGTAGAATATGAGGAAAATGTTTTTGTGAAACTGATACAGGCAAAAGCGAGAGTAGCTCCTTTGAAAGATATTTCTATCTCCCGTTTGGAATTATTAGCATGTACTATAGGAGCCCGACTTGCGGCTTCTGTTAATAACGATTTAAATTTGCCAGGTGTGCTAATTTATTATTTGACAGATTCCATGTGTGTGACGGCGTTATCATGGATACAACGTACTAGAGATTGGAGCGTATTTGTTTTTAACAGGGTGAAAGAAATCCGAAACCTTTCCGATGTCAGTAGCTAGGAACACGTGCCTTCAGAAAAGAATTTCGCGGACATTCTTTCTCGGGGTTGTAGCGCTCAACCGCTTATTTATTTAAGATGGTGGGAGGGGCCCTCCTGGTTGTCCGAAAGCCCGGTTCAATGCCCGAGATCAAAACAAGTTTCCAATGAAGAGGCGATAAATTTAGAGTTAAGGAAATCTGTTTTGGTTAATACCGCTAAGAGAATTGAGAAGTTTAACTGGCACTGCAAATATTTCTCATCTTACTTAAAAGTTGTTCGCATAATTGCTTGGATAATCCGTTTCTTTAAAAATTCCAAGAGAATCGATGTGTGTGTGTGTTTGTAATACTTCGAAAATAACATTTTCTGAATTTGATCATGCGGAAAAAACTGTGATTAAATTAATACAAATGGAAAATTTTAAGGGATTAACGGATGAGAGAAATTGCGCCCTTTAAAACCATTTTTAGATCAATTTGGAATTTTACGTTTTTTTAGAACAAAACTTAGTTTTCGAGAAGATACAGAATATTTTAAGTTTCCTATCATTTTACCTAACGAACACCCAGTTGTTCATTTGATGATCGTGTGTAAGCACGAGGAACTTATGCATGCAGGTGTATCTATTGTAATGAATCATTTGCGAGAAAATTTTGGGATTTTAAAAGCGCGAAAATTAATTAGACCTTTATTTATTCGGATAATGGAAGAAATTGTGTTCGGTCTAATGACGCACTAAATTCTATTGACTGGGATGTAGTAATGTCTAAAGCTAATATCCAAAAAATAAAGTGGAAATTTTCCCCTCCCAGTGCCGCATGGTGGGGAGGATTTGGGGAAAGAATGGTTCAAATATTAAAACAAGTTTTGAGAAAAATGTTAGGTAGAGCTTCGTTATATTACGAAGAGTTTAATACTGTATTATGTGAATGTGAACATGTGATCAATTCTAGACCCTTAGCTTACATTTCTGAGGATGTTAATGATTTATCATTAGCCATGTTTTTACAAGAAATCGAAACGTCAGTTGTAACTGACATAGATTGTCTAGATCATCAAGAAATCAATAAGAGAATTAGACATGTTCAAACCATTCGGGAACAGCTTACGAAAAGATTTAGCATTGAGTACCTAGGCCAATTGAGAGAGCAAACGCAGCATCACCGGAAATCAAGACCCTTAAGGATGGGAGAAGTAGTTGTGGTGGAAAATAGTTTAAAGAATCGGACTCTGTGGTCTCTTGCTAGAGTAATTCAACTTATTCCTGGAAAATATGGACATGTTAGAGTCACTTGTATGTAACGGAATCTTTGAACTCAATTTTTACCCACTTTAAAAGGTCAGATTAATTCGAAATTTTGCTCACTTGTCCAAGGCCGATGGCAATACAATAGTGTAATAGTTTTGCTCCATTGTCCTGATCAAGATCATCAAGATTAATTATTTCCCATTTTCAGATCCCATCCCGCCTCTGGCGACTAATTTCAGATCCCATTTCCAGATTTGACGACTAAAAGATTTAAAATGCAACTTAGTTGTTCAATTAACTATAAAAGGGTGGGGCTTTTTTAGTTTTTTTTTAAACAGTAATTTATTTTAACACGCTCTTAAAAGTTTCACTTGTATGTAACGGAATCTTTGAACTCAATTTTTACCTACTTTAAAAGGTCAGATTAATTCCAAATTCAGCACACTTATCAAGAACAGATGACGATATAATAATTAATGATTTTGTTATTTTTTCATGATCAGAATTAACGATTTCCCATTTCCTGATTTGGCGATTAAAAGATTAAGTTACAACCCTAAAACGAAAACGCTCATGGCTACATACAAATACAACAAACAAATAAAAAGTGCTCTTTATGTGAAAAAAGGGAGGACGCGTCAGCAATCTTTTAGCATATTATAAACAATTGCCCAGTTTTTCTGAAAATGGAAATATATAAATTATAAATTTTAAAAAACTGAAAAAAAAAACATGCTTTTATTGTAGATTGAACTAAAAACTGAAAAATAATTTTTATTGTAAGAATAAAATGGTTAACAAGAACATTAATGTAATTGTGGTAAAAGCGTGGAGGGCTCGATATCTATTGTTATAATATCTTGCTAGTTCTGTTCCGAAGTACTGAGTTTGTGAGGGCGCCTCCCTCGGGGGCCCTTCTCCTTGATTATTAGCGTGAACTAGAGGTGTAGGATTATAACGGAAGAACTAGAAGCAGACATAATCTTACTCTGACTTTATTAAAATCTTTAACTTAAGCGTCTAATAAATTAAATAATAGTAATGTATGAGAGAATCTACGGTGGCTAAACACACAATATATATAATACCGAAATCACGTAATCCGGACCACTATCAATACCAACTCGCCTAAGCTCTATTCCTAGACCATCACAGATCCGAATATTAAATAGTCACTCCTACCTTTAATGTAGAGTGAAGTAGCGATCACTATAATCCTAGATGAAGTTGCTGTTTACTCGAGTGCAATGGTATGCACCTTGACTTAAGGGCTCTCAATCAAGCATAAAATTTATGTTTTCTGTCAATTAACGTTTCTAACACTTTTCACGCTTGAACCACGGATTATCTTTACATTCCTCAAATTGCCACACAGCTTACTCTAAGTTCAGATATTTAAAATCTTCCTAATTTGCATCTTTCCTTCACGCTTCACTTCTTGGATTTGGTTGGAAAAGAGTTGCCATTAATTCTGACACCAAAGAACCCAAAGGACATGTTAATGAAAGACGCGTGAGCCCGTCACAACCTCTTCCAAGAAGCAAAACGTGATTTATTTGAGGGTCTTAATGGCCCTAAAGAAATTACGTGCCTAAATTTTTTTTTTAAACTCCTAATTTTCCATGATCTATTTAAATTTTAACTTCAAATAGTCATTTTAACCATTAATTTCCAATATTCAACTTAAACTTTAATTTTCACTATTCATCTTAAGTTTAATTTTTAATATTCCTCCTTAATTTGAACTATCGACAGCAACAATAAATTTTACTCAATTAACTAGACCGACATTAACAGTTATGTATTTTAATCATGGTATATTCTCACTTTTACAAAATAAATGGGCGTGCCCTATCCAGGCAACGGACCCAGTAAAAAACCATGTATGTCTTAGTTGGAAAAACGAGGGCCGCACACTCCTTAACTAACTTAATTCTTCTTAATGTTACTTAAAAATTATTACAATCTTCTTTCTTTACACTGCACATCCATCCTGTCGTCTCTACAAAAACTTCAAGAATTGGCTTTCTATTGAGAATCCAGGGTTTGTCACCCTGAAATAAAAACTCTTTAAGTATTTTGGGATAACAAATTTTCACATAATACCATTACATCTCACAATTTTTATACATTATGCATTACCTTTAAATTACAACTAATTTTCATACATACACATCATCTAACTTTTCCAATAAACTTCCCCTCAAATCGCGCAGCACCGTTATTTTTATTGTTATTGTTAGTAGACTGTCTACTCCGCGTTTCTCCCAAAACCAGATGTACATTAATATGAAACAATATATATATGTACTAGCTGGTATACCCGTTCTTCGCACGGGTGAACTGAAAACTTTAACACAACAGATTGAAGGAAAAAGAAGTTTTTAATGAGTTAATTTTATGTGAATTGCAAATTAAACAAAAAAAGCTTTTTGCATATCTCAGCTAAACAAAAAAAAGAAAGAAAAAAAACACCTTTGTTAAATTTTAAGTATGTAGATTTAATAGCTGATAAAAAGGATTTTTTTTATTTATAATTCCTCGTAACACTCTTGAGGGTCGATTTTTCAAAATACCTCCCTAAGCTGATCTCTCCTCACCAAAAGTAACACATTGTTAAAAGTTTTGCGTAATGAACGCCTAAAGTAGTGTAAATAATTTATATCTGAAAGTGTAATACATTAATATTACTTTCTGTTGTATTTATTTTATTTTAAAATTGTAATTTTTGCAAGCAACGCCGTTTCTTAAATTATAATGACGATTCAATGAAAAACATAGCGAAATGTTAACGATAGAGTAAGTTGGCAAATGCCTAGCTACTTTCGTAGCTCGAGCTTTATTAGAGTTTTGTAAGACCCGCCGTGTAGGGGCGCGATGCACGTTAATACTTTATCCAACCGCATTATGATTTACTGCAGTTTTTTTCATACAATATTTTTTTTGGATCACTACATTTACAAATTAAGGGATATACATAAACAAAATACTCCACTTTGGAAAATTTAATCCGTTAGAGCTAATAAATTAATTAAAGATATTCCACTGTAAAATTAATTATATATACCATTCACTTAAAATAAGTAGTCAAATCATTTTCTAAGGTCTTCATTGACATACAAAAACATAAGACACTTAAATTTTGAAACTATTTTTTCCGGTAAAATACTCATCATGGAACCCGTGCTGCCATATATCTTGGAAGAGTGGATTTCAAAGAATATTCCTTCTAAGTTGGTGTGGTGTGGTAGTTAGGAGAAGAGGGTGCCAGCTCAGGTGTCGTCCACGTCACTTGACCAAGGTTCAAAATTACGTGATCCATTGCCAAAAGCCCTCGTATAGCTGAACAGTGCGACGTTAATATTCACTCACTCACTCACTCCAAAAAATACAGTACAGTAGTTATTGCTTTTTTAAGTATAAAAATAATTATATCTGCCTATTCAATTAAAATTATAGCGTTATAATTAACTACTAATCACAAACAAAGTTTGAAATTTTGTTCAAATGATGCAGTGTGAAAGAGAAAGTTTATTTATTTTAAGTATCAGAACTGATAAAATCATTTATTTGGAAAAAAGACCAACTTCTTACTACCAAATATACATAATAAAATCATAAAAAAACATTAAAATAAAGAGAGATTTATAACAACCTCTCCCTTCAAAACTTAATTTTATTTTGAAATAAAAAATAGGCATTATGCTGATCAGTGGAATTAATTAGAAGCGAGCACCTGCATCGTAGCCAAAACAAAAAAAAAGTTCTTTCACAAACAAAACATAGATATATGCTGACGTTGGCTTTTTTACAGCGCAAGCTAGAATTGCTCGCAGATGGCTGAATTTTTTCTTACTTACTTGACAAATATCGTTATATTTTGGACACTTCATACAATATATTTATAAATTATAGTCTATGCTATAAATTATAGCCTATGTGTTATTCTGATGTATAAGCTATATTACTGTAAAGTTTCATTAAAATCCATTCAGTTGTTTTTGCGTGAAAGACCCACAAAGATATTCACAAACTTTCGCATTTATAATATGTATTAGATACAATATACAATTACAAACATTTTTCAATAAACCATTAAAACAAATAACCAAAGGAATGGTCGCATCTCAGCGAAGTCATACATAGAAGTAAACAAAGGAATATTTACAATTGTTTTCGCCATAATTTTTTTTAAAAATTTGCAAGTCAAAAGCTAATTTTTCATCTTCTAATAAAATGCACTCATTGTAGTGTCCTCTTTTGCTTGGCGCTATAAATTTTAAATACCCGACCGTGACTTGCTTCATTGCAATAATTCTTCCGACCACTTGTTTGAAAGAATATAAAATGAAACAATACAACCTGGTTTTTAAGACTTGTAGTTGGCGTCTCCTACTAGGACCTCCAGGGAGATGGATCGGTTGGTATTCGCTCCTCCTTTCCTTCCCTGGTCCTTTTGTTGTGAACTACCTCTCCGTCTGGTATTCTTGTTGCCTGATCTTGTTTGCTCTTCGATGCAGGGGCTGTAGTTCCTTCCTTTGATTTTCCTGGAACTGGTCCTCCTTGTTGTGTCTTCATTTCCAAGGTTGGTCGGGGCTCTACTCTTCTTCCATTTCTTGGTCTGAGGGTATAGCCGCTAATGCTGGGCATTATTGTCTCTTCTGCTTGGCATCTCTTTCTAAATTTTGGCAAATCATTAGTATTATAGTTCGACGACAATGCTCTTTTAGGTACTCTATGTTCTGAACCCTTCTGAATCTTCCTCTCTGGTCCTCCAGACCCAGATTCATGCGATCGCTTATATCCTATAGCCTCTTTTTTTCTCCTTTTAATCTTCCTACTGGGTTCAGACCAAGAGTTAGGTGGTGATCTGATAAGTGGTCCGCGCTTATTGGTCTTACCTGTGTGTCTCTCCCCTGATCTTTCTTAAAAAACTTATCCTTTTTTCCTCTGACTCACGCTTTACACCTGATCCCTTCTTCCTACAATACTGCGACTCATTTGATCTCCGTTGTAAACTTTCAAAACTACTCGTTTCATGGCGCGAACTATTGCTATCCGAGCTGCCAGTTCTTATCTCCTTCTCGTCACATTTCCTATGACGAAATATTCTAATTTGATCGACATTGACCGTTAACCTTTTTCCCGACCTCCATATCACTATGTTATTATTTTTTTACTTCTAACACTCTATACAGACCTTCAAATTTTGGTTTAAATTTAGCTACCATTTTCTTTGTTGCTGAACTTAAATGATGCGTTTTTATTAAGACCCAGTCATTCACCTTAATTTGCACATCATGCCTGCGTCTATTATAATACTTTCCCCATTTTTCATGCTTAGCCTTTATGTTTCGTCTAGCTTCATCATTCAAATTTCATTCACTGCTATACGAATAGCATAAGCAAACTCACGTAAGAACTGGTCCTATGTATCATGTTGATCATTCACATAATTTGCAATCATTTGCACAAGATCGCGATTCACGCGTTCGGTTCTAATTGCCTGCGGTCTATATACAACAGTCTTCACATGCCTTATGCCTAATCTATCACTTAAATGTTCAAAAATATCGAATATAAATTGGGGACCATTATCACTTATTAATTTTACTGGAGCTCCAAAACGCGATATATAATTATCAAAAAAATTATCCGCTATTACTCGACCCGAGGCTTTTTTAAGGGGTATGATTTCAGCCCACATGCTGAAATAATTCGTAATTACTAATACATATCGGTTACGTCTTACTCTCGATGTCGGGAACGGACCTAACAAATCTAACGTAACTATCTCATTTGGATAATTTGATATAATTGGAATTAATCGACCAGCTGGTAACGCGTTTTTATAATTATTAACTTGACACATTTGACATGTAGAGACATATTGATCAATAAATTTTCTCATATACGAGAAATAACATGTCTCCCTTATTTTATGGTAAGTCTTAAAGCGTCCAAAATTACCTGCTATGGGCTTGTCGTGAAATTTTCTCAATATTTTATTCCTTAAAGACTTTGGAATGTATGCTCGCATTTCACCTAATGACGTTGCATATTTCGCATAAAACAACAAGCCCTCGATTAACCTAAAATCGCAGGACCAATTCTCACATATTGTCGCATTAACTGGGCTACCTTCTGGGTTTTCTATATATCTATAAATATGACCTAATTGCGGGTCTTTTCTTTGCTCTTCAATTAAATATCTCGTGACGAAAGTACCAAATCCCTGATTATTGCACAATGAACTTTCTCTCCTATTATACTTTCAACTGGGTTCCTCGACAAAACGTCTGCTACCGCATTTTGAGTTTCAGAACGATGTTCCCATTCTATATTAAATTCTACTAATTTTAATACCCATCTGATCATTTTACTTGACAAATTTTTACCATGTGTTAAACGCGTCAATGCAACGTAATCCTTAATAACTTTAATCGGCAGTGAACCTAAATACGTTCTGAATTTATTCAAAGCCCAAAAAAACTACTGCTAAACACTCCCTCTCTGTTACAGTGTAATTCCTCTTCGCATTACTAAGCATGCGAGAAGCAAACACTACTGGTCTCTTATCTTGATTTAGAACCACGCCTACACCTATTGAACTTGCATCCATAAATAACTCGAAAGATTTTTTTGAAATCCGGCAATTTTCAAACTGGCGCTTTCGTTATAGCCGCCTTGGCCGCGTCGAATGCATTCCGCGCCTCTATTGACAAACAAAATTTCTTGAGTTTTCGTTTAAGATTATAAAGGGGCTCGCAAAGATCAGCCTAATTTTTAATATATTTTGCGTACCACTGGGACATACCTAAAAATTTTGACACCTCTTTAGAATTTCGTGGGGGTTGCATCTCAACTATAGCTCTAACTTTTGTCTCGTCCGTTTTAATTCCCTCCTTATTAATAATTAAACCTAAATATATTTCAATTCATCACAACCAAATTTGCATTTGTCTTTGTTTAAGGTGAACCCTGCCTCTTGTAATAATCGAAAAATTTCCCTTAGGTGTTCAATATGTTGAGTGAATGATTGAGACGATCTTATAATAACGTCATCCATATAGGCATTCACAAACTTTACTATCACCGATTTTAGAATGATATCTATTGCCTTCTGAAAATTGGGAGCCGCCCCTAATAAGCCAAATGGCATACGCCGAAATGCGTAGATGCCATTCTTCGTGACGAACGTGGTCTTAACTACATCACTGGGGTTTACTGCCAGTTGAAAATACCCTGATCTGAGGTCAAGAGTTGATATAATCGTGGTATGGGGTATGTTCATTATTAAATCATCTATTAAGGGTAAGGATAACGGGATACTTTGTAATAGCATTAAGTTTCCGATAGTCGACAGCAAATCTATACGCTTCCGGATTATCCGGTGATATAACCCATTATTTTTTCTACATAACACAACTGGTAACGCGTACGGGCATTGAATCGGAATTATCTTTCAGTCTTTCAACATTTTGTCTACATGATAATCGAGTATCGCTCGTTTTACCCTGTCGTAACGATACGGACGAGAAACAACAGGTGGCTTATCTCCCGTGTCAATTTCATGATATAAAACTTGTGTAAGCCCCGGTTTATCTGAAAATAATCCCTGAAAACTATTAAACAAATCCCGCAACTCCTGTTTCTGTTTTTCCTCCATCCTTTTCTTAGAAATATCTATTTCTACTTTTCCTTCCTCAATCGTTTTAACCACCGTATCAATTTGCGACTCAGGAATCGCCAACGATTTAAGATCAAAGTACAAAATAATCTTCGATCCACTTATAAAATCCACCCCGAGAATACATGGGTATTCCAAATCTGCCAACACATGAAACAACCAAGTTTTTTCAAACTCCCTAATTCGAACATTCAATTCCACAAGTCCTACATTTTGACATTTAGCTCCCTGTGCCGTGATCACCTGAGCACGCGATTTTTTTACTTCCTTCTAAAAAAATATTTTCGGTATGTTTCCTCCGATATAAATGACTTCTCCGCGCCAGTGTCCCATAACGCTTTCGTAAAAGTATCATTTAACAAAATAGGAACATATGGAAGTTCCACTAGAGACATGCATATTGCAGAAAGTTTAATTGGTACCTCATTTGCCGAATGAGTCTGATCACTTTGAACATCACTAACTGTCAAAACATTCAATCGTCCCCTTCGCCTCCTATCGCCTCGACTAAAATTCTCACTCGAACCTCTATCTCTGCAGTCCTCTCAACTAAAATCGTCTTTTTCACCCGCATTTCTAAATTGGTATCCCCTATTGTTAAATCTTCGATCATCCTTCTGAAATCTATTCCTGCTGTCGAACCACTGATTTCCTTGACGGCCATTCTCGTAGTTACCCCTATAATCATTTCTGCCATTACGCGGTCTACGCCCAACTTCCGAATTTCTCCATTTTCTTCGACTATCATCAGCATTAGACATCCTACGCTCATTCCAACCTCGTCTTTCCACATTATCACTATTCCCCGAACCCCGCATTGTTTTGCATGAATATTTTACCTCAAACTTAGATAAGACCTCCAACAGTTGGACGGTGTTTTGTGGATTTCAAACCTCCACATAATCTTGGACTTGGTGTTCAAGTCTAACGAAAATATGATCTACTAGTGCTTCCTCTGACATCAAAGTTTTACTTTTTTATTCAGTTTTAAGAAATCGTTAACAAAATCCGTTGGCTCCTGTTCCCGTCTCGTCTGAACGCATAAAACTTAATCTCTAAATCTTTCTTATTGCGTATGGCAGGGAAAGCTTTTGACAACGCTGCTTTTATCTGTCCAAAGTCCGTGGCGGTATTCTTCACTAACGCTCATCCGAATATCTGATACCAATCTTGGGCCCTCCCCAGGAGATGACTTTCAAATAAGCACGTGACCAATCACTGGGTATCTCAAGTAATCTTATTTTATTGTCAATACTCTCTAAAAATTCCTGAACGTTCTCGGACCCGGAAAAGTACACTTCTGGTAAAACTTTCAACCCACTTGCGCTTCTTACCTCGGGTCATAAAAATTAAATCTCGTTGGGCGACAATGTAAGGGAGCCCCCTTCGGGTGCCCTTTTCCTTGATTATTAGCGTGAGCTAGAGGTGTAGGATTAACGAAAGAACTAGAAGCAGACATGATCTTAATCTGACTTTATTAAGATTTTTAACTTAAGCGTCTAAATTAGATAATAGTAATGTATGAGAGAACCTACGGTGGCTAAACACACAATATATATAATACCGAAATACCGAAATCACGTAATCCGGACCACTATCAATACCAACTCGCCTAAGCTCTATTCCTAGACCATCACAGATCCAAATATTAAATAGTCACTCTACAGTAGCGATCACTGTAATCCTAGATGAAGTTGCTGTTTACTCGAGTGCAATGGTATGCACCTTCACTTAAGGGCTCTCAATCAAGTATAAAATTTCTGTTTTCTGTCAATTAACGTTTCCAAATCTTTTCACGCTTGAACCACGGATTATCTTAACATTCCTCAAATTGCCAATTTGTGAATTTAAAATCTTCCTAATTTGCATCTTTCCTTCACGCTTCACTTCTTGGATTTGGTAGGAAAAGAGTTGCCATTAATTCTGACCCCAAAGGACATGTTAATGAAAAGACGCGTGAGCCCGTCACAAGTTAGTGTACAAATGTAGTACAAAGCACCCCACGCTTTTACCCCAATGACATTAATTTTCTCGTTAACCCTTTTATTCTTATATTAAGAATTATTTTTCATTTTTTTATTGATTAACTATAAAAGCGTGTTATTCTTTAGTTTTTTTTAACTATAATTTATTTTATTTCAAGTAATTACTAAGGCTTAAGCAGATGCTATAGTGCCAAAAAAGACAACCCTGAATAATCACATTGCTCCTTCCCCACCAATGAAAAACAATCTGTCGGCTTGGGCTTTCCGAAGAGCTTAATACACGAAGCAAAAGCAAATTGACATTACGACCTCTAAAATTACGCGACTGAGTTGTTAGATTCATCAAAAGCTCGCACTCTTGTGGTAACTTGAAATTTTTATATACTTGTCATTAGTTTTTAGTAATGTTGTAAGATATGTGTAGTAATTTTATCTCTTGTTTTATGAAATTAATAATAAGAGGCAAAAAAATTATTTTCTGGTTTAACATAATTTTAAAATGTTCATGAAAATGTGTTAATATTGGTTCTTAATTTATCATTTGTGAACGCAAGTGATGGTCTATCAAATGGTCCAAATAATTCCATGACAATTTAAAAATAGTGAAGGGTCTCTCTCTATATATAAATATATTTGGTTGATAGAAGAAACACAGAATAAAAAGGACAAAAATGTGCTGAGCAAAGCAGGAACTAATTTGAATGAGCAATATAAAAAACATTCTGGAATCAAAATGATTTCTAAAAAAAGCGTTTAAAATTGTTTGGACTTTAAAATAAGTATTGCAGAGAAATGAATCACAGATAGAACAAAAAATGAAAAGCTTGCTTCAATTGATGATAAGCCGCTATCTTAATAAAAAAAATATATTCATTCGATTTTTACCCTTCTTTTTTTGACTAAAAGAGGCAAAACGTATGCCAGAACTATCAAGAACTTTGAGCAATGAAGAAGTACCAATTGCAGAAAATAAATAAATTTCGTTACGCAGCTTGCCGTATTACTAAAAATAATAAAAGTAAAATAGAATATATATACTAGTAAAAACCAAAAACTAATTTAATGATGAATAATTGCAAATAAAAGTAATACATATTAATTCTAATTAATTTAACTGCTGACGAAAAAATATTGTAAAAATTGTTATGAAGTTTAAATCAATAGAATAATTAAATTTTGCGAATTATTTATAGTTTTTAAAAATGTAGATTTAAATTAATTACCTTTTGTAATTGTATTATAAATTAATTTCTATGGTTTTATTATTATTTGTTTTGTCTATTTTAATGAAAAAATTATAATTCTAGCTCAAATGTTTCTGAGTAAGTTCTTTCTTATTCTGTTGTGCTAAGGATCTCCACATCTATTGAAATGGTCATTGAGCAAAATTTAAAAATTTAAATTTATCTTTTTTAAGAAAATATTATTTTTATAATGCTGATTTATTCAAAATAATAATAATAATTAAAAGAATAAATATATTTTATTTTTCTCGGGTTCTTGTAAAATAATAAATTCACTAAAATTTAATCATAATATTCTTTCGAGAAATATTGACATCTATCTATAAAACGTCTCTACCAATGTTTTTTTATAGCTTCTTATAATCTTCATTATTAAATACTTGAAGCAATACTTCCATATTCTTAAAAAAAATGAGATTTTTATTTTTTCAAAGGATGTAGTCAAATTTCTCTATCTCTACTTTTTGAAATTAAATGTGTCAAGTCCTTGGAAAAAAATAAAAACTTTCATCACTTCTATTTTCAAATTTAAAATATCCACCACAGTTATGAACATCATAGCCTAAAACATCATAATATTAACATGAACATTATAATTTTCTTAAAGTTAAATAGAATTATTGAATCTGGTATAGACAAATGTTTTATAACACTGTTCTGTTTATCTCCTTCAGAGATAATTTTTTTTTCTAATCATTCGCGTAGAATATCAAGAAAATTTTTAATTAGGCTTTTGCTAATATTTCAAAGCCCTTTTATTTAATTTGTTTTATTTTATTTTGTTTATTTATTTATTTTTTCCAAAAAATATTTTTAGATAGCGTAAAAAATCTAGAGGGAGGGGATTATTCATATTATTCCAAGAGAATCCACAGCCTCAATTTTTATTTTGAGATCAGTGCCTCATATTTCTAGTAATCGTCCATGCTAATAAAAGGAGCATTCTTCGAAATCTAATCTGCATCTTGGAACTTGATGCAAAACACTCGATATACTTTTGAGATCAAGGAAGACAGAGTCCAATGTTGATAAAATTGGCGGTTGGGTACAGGCCCTTTATAAACAAATTATAGAATTTAAAATGAAGAAATACAACTACGGAAGACAGAACATCAGAACTTCAAGAGGTGAAAAATAGGTGTGTGTGTGAAATGGTTGTTGAAGTCTATATTCTTTTTTATTCTCTGTTTCTAAATTTTCTGTTTTCATACGTTGAAATTAAATATTTCAAAAGATTATAGGTTTATTAATTGAATTTCAAATAGATGAATTGTTGATGTGTTACACTTTATTTCTTTGCTCTGAACAGGAAGGATTTGGACTGATAAACATAAAAGTTTCTATATTTTATCAATTAAACTTTGTATAATAGTGTGTGTGACTAAATAAGAGTTTATTCGGATTCACTCGCTAATTTTGAAATGAACACATAATAAGAAAAGAGACGAGTAGAATATATCAAAGTACATCATAACCTGTTGATTTATAATGAGATATATGTCTTCAATTGTTTACGATATTTTATAAGTTATTAGTTGTTTAAATGTGTCCGAATATACTTTCAGGGCGCGTTTATGAAAAATAACGTTCTAAAGCATCATAAATATTTTTAGGGATCAATATATATATAAATAAATATTAATACTTAACTCGCAATATTTAAAATAAATTCTGTATTAATATACAATAATTTATGTATGTAGTTAGTAGTTGCTTAAGGTTTCCGAATACTTTTAGGGCACTTTTTTAAAAATAGCGTTCTAAAGCATCAAAAATATGTTTTAGGAATCAATACAAATAAATATTAATACTTAACCCGCAATATTTAAAATAAACTATGTAGATTTTACAAAAATCACAATAATAAGTGAAATAATAATAAAGTTCTGTTAATAAAAGTTAACTAAAATAAACTAGATACATTTACCTAGAGAATGTACTAAAATCTTACTGTTTTATTAAATTATAAAAATTTTGCAGCTGATCGCGAATGAATATTATAAGAAATGTGACATATTTCTGAAGCTATTATTGAAATAGCAGATCATAATTGAAAAGATATTCGCACAGTAAGGATTATTTTTTCACTTTCCTTAGGAAATAATAAAATTATCAAATTCAAAAAGGTGATAGAAATACATTTTTTTTATTTATCAGACAAGCGTCAGAAGTTTGTTTGCGGGAGCCGGCACTAGATGTTGCCACCACTCTCACACTTGGGTACTTAGCGTGTCTGCAAAAGCTTAGGTGCCAAAATGCAGCCTATTTGAGAGAAAAAAAGAAAACATCTTTTATGTAATTTATTTTAACTCGTCCTCTGGGTAACGTAGAACTAATATATATTTTGATACCCAAAAAATTGATCTTTTCAATAAAATTAAATAAATGGGTGTTTTCATCGAAACTAGTAATTTTAACGCATTCGGATACATTAAGTAATTTAATATTTATAAGTTTATAAGATAGATATGAAGATAATTATTTTTTTATCTTCATGGACTTTCAACAGTTTTTTTTTAATTGAGAAAAATCCCTTAGTAGGAAAATAAATGTATTTTTATCTTTTTCACAGTACTACACCTTGCCATAGACCAAGGTTGTCTCCGAGAGCCTTCTCCATCTGACTCTATTTGAAGCGATAGGTTGTCAACGGTTGACTTCTAGATCCCTAAGATCTTTCGAAACAGAATCAACGCCCCTGGAATGTATGGGGGGGGCTTCCTCTTTTTCAAGGACCTTCAATTTTGAAAATTTCACTAATTTAGTTGGGTTTGAATCATGATATCTAAAAGGTGTCAGCCATCTATTGAACCTAGCCTTTATAACTTTGACAATACCCGGTTCTTTTAATCTGCTAAAAATTTGTTTTTCATAATTATATTGTATTCTATAGACATCATTTTGTTTAACTGCCCCCAAGATCCTTCGGAGTATTTTTCTCTCAAAGATCAACAGCTTATCTTTTTCAGGTTTATTTAATGGCTGGCGTGAGTGAGTGAGTGAAGATTAACGTCGCACTCTTCAGCTGCACGAGGGCTTTTGGCGACGGACCACGTAATTTTAAACCATGGTCAAGTGACGTGGACGACACCTGAGCTGGCACCCCCTCTCCTAACTACCACACCACACCAACGGGAGGATTTATTGGCTGGCACTTGCTGTCATACAAAGCAATTGGTCTAACTGAGGTTTTGTATAAGTTAGTTTTGCTTTGACATTAATAAAGTTGGACTTAAATTGTGACTTTTCAGCCCATAGAAACCTTTGTTTGCTATAAGTAGCCTGTTATTTACTTCACACTTTATATCATTTATTATCACTGATGACAGTTCCAAAGTACTTAAACTGCTGTACACACTCAAAAGTATTTTAAAGGGGATTTGTCATGGTTTTTCTCTGCGTTATAGCTAAAAATATAGTTTTTTCTTGGTTAATTGTGAGACCCATTCTTTTTGCAGACTCCTCCATGGAGACAACAGCATTGATAAACACTTGTTTTATTCCTCCTATGACATCAATATCGTTAGTGAAGACTAATTGCATGTTTCCCTTAAAAATACATTCTCTGTTTATATTGGAATTTTTAACAGCTTTTTCAGGTGCTATATTGTACTATAAACCAGCAATAGAATCTCCTTGTCTCAGACCTCGTTCAATATAAAAGGCCTCTGAGAGACAGGTCTGAGTTAATCTTCGCTTTATATTTAACTTTTTTCAAAGTCACCCAAATGAAATTTATCAATTTTTTAGGAAAGTCAAATTCCCCATCATAGCTTCAAATAAACCATCTTTATTTATACTATCATTGACAGAATTTTATCTAGCAATTTTTAAGTTCTCGTACGTTATACAAAGTGAATAACTATTGTTAATTTTTAACTATAATTGTGGTGAATATTATTTTAAAAATAGCTGAAAAGTAGAGTGTAGCTATTTTAAAAATAGCTGAAAAGTAGTGTAGCTATTTTAAAAATAGCTACACTATTGTATTTAGTCTCTCTTTATTTGCTTCAAGTATTTTTAGATAATTATTTCAGGTAGTTAGCATCTGATAATTTCGCAAATATATCTACTCGTTTCTTAAGCAGAGTTTTAAAACTCAAGCATTAACTTTCAAATAAAATGAATAAATAATTTTTTTTATTGATAAATTTTTTCTATTTCCAAAAGATCTCAATCCTCAATATATTTCAATATTATCCCGAAAAATAAATTATTGGTTGGCATCGAACCTTATTTTCTTAAGTTATCTAGGGAAAGCACAATTGAAGTAAGACTTATTGCTTGTGAGGTCTTCGCTAAACGTTAGAGGATAAGACAGTAACAGAGATTGTGCCAAAGTTTTTACCTACATAACCTAAATTGGATTCTTTAACTAACTGAAGATATACAGATTGCAAAAATTCAATGGCGTAACGGTGAATAAAAGAGCCCAAGCTGGATTTTACAAAGGATTGCAACTCCGTAACATAATGTACATTTACACAAATTGGTTAAATGTGTACTTGGCCTCAGTAAAGCCTTAGACCTCCTAGAATCCTGGAGCCCCCGATTCAGGGGTTATAGGAGTCTAACATGTAACTGCAACATGGAGAGACAATAAGAGGTAAAAGAAAATGAAATGAAAGCCATTTCATTTGAGACAAAGCGGAGTCCAAACTAATATCGCGAAGAGAGAGAGTTATATTAACGCTGCAATCGGGCTGTTGATGACGATCCTCGTAATTTTGAACCATGGTCAAGTGACGAGAACGACACATGAGCTGGCACCCACTCTCCTAACTTCCTCAGCACACCAACGGGTGGACATTTGAGTCTTGACAGATTTAACGTGTTGCCCCCTACACAGAATCTTCCCCGGCTCTAGACTTATGTTGGGAAATGAATTATCAATATATACACTGCTCAAAACAATTAAAGGATATTGTAAGTTTTATATAAAATAAAGATATAAGCGATTTTTTTTTTGCCGAAAATGGAAGAAGAGAATCACAAATGCAAATTTTTCTGATTTTCTATTTGTGGAGTATGCTAATTTTGAGTTCGACGTCAAAAACGTCGCTTCAGCGGCAGCGAACGAAATTAGACTTTCAACTGAAATGAAGACAAGGATGATCGGCATTCAGTGACTGCTTTGTTTCGATGAGTACGATGTCTCAGCGAAGTCATTTAACCGATTCAGAAGCTTGGAGAGTTGTTGGTAGGTTAGAAAGGGGCCAAACTCAAGCCGAAGTAGCGAAAGCCATTGGAGTGTCAAAATGTGATTTCCAGGATCTGGAACCGTTTTTTGGAGACTGGAAGTGCAGGCCGAAGACCAAGACAAGGTCGTAGACGGGCAACAACGCCCAATGAAGATCGTTATTTAGTGTTAACGGCTCGGAGACACCGAAATATGAACGCTACTCTTCTCCAACAACACCTTCACTCGGCTACTGGCACCACGGTTTCAATTCAGACTATCCGAAACCGGCTCCATGGTGTAGGTCTGTATGCTCGCCGACCGATGGTATGTGTCAGACTAACATCAATGCATCGTCGCGACCGCAGGGAGTGGGCAACAGAGCATGTGAACTGGAGGAGAAATGAATGGAGTAATATTCTTTTTTCTGACGAGTCCCGTTTTTCTGTTCATCCGGATAATAGGCGTATTTTCATCTGGAGGGACCGTTGCAGTAGGAATAAAATCCTGCGTTCGTGCACAAAAGTGTCAGATTTGGCGGTGGGGGAATGTTGGTGTATGGTGGCATCTCCATTGACGGGCGCATAGACCCCTACATCATTCGAGATGGACCTCTGACTGCTCGCCGATATAGGGATAGATCCTCAGACCTATTGTAGTCCCTTACGCTGCAGCAATCGGAGATGACTTCATTTTAATGAACGATAACTGCAGGCCACATCGTGCTAACCTGGTGGAGGATTACCTTTTCGAGGAAGGAATTGTACGAATGGAATGGCCAGCGTGTTCTCCAGACATGAATCTAATAGAGCACGTTTGGGACGCTTTAGGAATACAAATTGCTGGTCGCAAACCACCCCCACAAACTCTCCAAGAACAGGAAAGAGCTCTTCTGGAAGAGTGGGACAGAATACCCCAACTCGTGATTAATAGCCTCTTTAACTCCATGCCTCATGGGTGCTCAACGTTGCTGGCCATCCGTGGAAACCATACCCCCTACTTAAAATGATTTCCTTTGAAGAAAACGCCTTTTCTTATTCTTTTTTTCTCATATGCACAAATTGTGTTTTTTTCCTTCTGTACACAAATGCGCAATAAAATGCATTTTTTTCTGCCAAACACATGTGTAATTTATTCTCATATAACCTACTACGTCTGTCGACCATGTATCAATCAGCTAAAAAGTTTCCCAGCCACAAGATCCACCTAAAACCGCAATATCCTTTCATTATTTTGAGCAGTGTATATTCTAATAAAAGCCATATTTTGTTCAGCTCAACTTCAAAGATGCTATACGTAATTATGCGGTTGATCCGCAAAGTCAGATTTTGAGCCTCCAAATTGAATTTTACAAAGGTTAGGTACTTTGCGGCAGTCAGGCTTTTGACCCCCTAGAACCCTGCCCCCAGCAATTCGGGGATTGTGGGGAAGTACGTTACGCCAATATGCACCCTACTCTCCTAACTTTCAAACACCAACTTTTAGACATTGAGCCACGGCAGATTTAATGTGCATCAGCCCCCATATACTGCGGGATTTTCAAGTGACTTGAGAGGTTGAACTCATGACACTATGGCCAGGAGCTCGTGACCATCACTGGTTGGCTACGAAGGATTTGAAGAGTAACTCATGACCTTGGAAATCTCCCAGATGAATCCAGCAGTCTAACTCTTTAACTCTATTCTACATCTAAAATCACGTAGACAATGTTCAACATTTTTCACCTAATACTTCGATTCCAAATCTCCGTCGCCTTTTTCGAATTACTCAAAAAGAATAAGAATATTAAGTTTCTTAAAATAATTAAATGATGTGAAATTTAACTTAGTTTAGATTTATAAAGTGAAGCTTATGATATTCCTTTTCCTTCATTACAGAAAGATACTGCAAAAATGGGTAAGAAACCTCGATACAAGGAAATTGATGGACTGGTGCTACCTCCAACTTTCGATCCAAAAGTATTTCGAGATGCTTGTGCTTTTAAACCAGGGCCTGGTGACATCGTTGTCACAACTTACCCGAAATGTGGAACCACTTGGACGCAACAAATCGTAGCTCTAATCTTGCGAAAAGGTGAACCATTCTTAAAAGCGGAAGAATATTTTAACACTTTACCATTTCTGGAAATGACGACCATGGAGGAATTATCCTGTCATTAAAAATTACGCAGATCTGATGAAAGAAGCTGTAAAAAATGGCGAAATTGTTATTGGTTCTTTTATCCGAAAAGGGGTCGTGGGAGAGGGAAAAATAACACTTTCGAAGGAACAGTTACAGAAATTAAATGATCGTATACTTGAGAAGACTGTACATTCTGATGTGATGGATTTATGGAAATGAATTCTAAAGTTTTTCTAAATTAATTCTGAACAAAGGAATATAACATCCTTATTTCGTTTCTGCAAACTTATATAGTATTAATTCTATTTTATTCATGCCCAAAAGGTGGATTATGCGTGTGTTATGCCTCAGGATGGCAAGTATGTCACGTTCCGCTTAAAATTGAGGAGTACTTTGTTTTTAAAACTAAATTTTTTTAATGTTGATTTATTATTTTAAAGTAAAATTAATGCATATTAAGTACAAAAAAAAATTATTTTACTTCCAGAATTGAAAGCAAAATAATTTCTTTGGTAATACATGTATCTTGTACTCATATATTAATCCCTGGACTTGAATCAGAGTAAAAATATTAAACTATAACTCCAACAATTTATCAAAAAGCACACAGATTATTATAATTTGTCTGTACCAGTGGTCTTCAAACTGTAACCCACGGAACCCTGGTGTTCCACGAGTCACAATAAAAAATCGAAAAGAAAATTGTTATTAAATGTGCATACAAAATGGATTCACATTCTCTATAAGAAATTTGTATAACCCTAACTATATACATATAAAGTTCATCCCAGTCATTATATATATAACTAAAAACTTTTTTTATACATAACTCTATTTTGTAATAATTTCTAAATTTTTATTTTAGTATAATAAAAGAATATTAAAATGTTTTCCCTTTGTATGTTTTACGTACTACGTTATGTATATATATATATATGAATATTCTATTGTTTACTATCCCTGGTTCCATGAAATAATTTTATACTCGTTAGTATAATGTTTTCTTGGTCGCCCAACCTGTATAGACGTTAGCAACGCTGACTGCTTTACCGTTGAGGGCTTGGGTTCGATTCTTAGAGAAGACATGGGTGTTAATAAATGTATAGTGCCTTCACGGCATGGGGGTAATTTAAATAGCCATCGAGCAGCAAGTCCTCTCGTGAGGTTGGTGGAAGGGGAAGAGAGGTGGGAGGCCCTTGACTACCTCCAGGGTGTTTTCTCTCAAAACTCGGAGTGAAACCGAGCTAAATCGTTCTGTCACATCTACATGGTGCTCAAAGTTACAGCTAACGATAGGCGTTACTTAGACCTTTGCCATAATGAATTTCGTGGGCCTTTGCCTATCAGGCGGCCCTAGTAACAACAACAATATTTTCTAAAAATAAATATTTTAGTAACGGAAAATGACCCTTTCTCACACACACACATTTGTGGGAAAAATTACTTACAATGAAAGAGAGGGGGAAAACTTATCGAGGCGTATTAACAGATCGATGTTAAAATCTAAATTTTAGGTTGAAAAATTTATGCAAAATACACAGTATTTCTCGCACTGCTATAAACTGTTTTAATGCCATTCAGAACAGTGTACGTTAGTTTCTTAACGTGAGTGACTACAAAAACAAAAACAAATTAAACGCAGAATATGAAATGCGACTGCAAATAATTTCAACGCCTAGACTTCGACAGTTTGTGCAAAAATATGCAAGTACACATATCCCAATTACTAAACAGAGTATATGGGTAAGTGATATTTCGAGCACAAATTAATATTATTAATGTATGAGTAAATCATATGAAAATTACATTCAAATTTTTAATAACGAATACAATACTTTTTTTAACTGTTTATACATACATAGTCTATAATATGTTGGTCCACTTTAAATATTATTGCAAGAGATAAATTATTCTAAGTGTCTGTGAAATAGTTTCCTGAAAACACCTTATATTGTGGCTCTAAGAGTTCCGTGAATCGAAAAGGTTTAGTCTATACAAGTACAATCAAATTCAATACGATATAATACTAATACAATTAAAGATGGTTTTCCAATCACGCGAATGATATGCTTTCTTTTAAATGTTCTTTCTTACAACTGTGCTAGAAATTCGGCGATATAAATACAAAATTATTACATCAGATAAGGAAAACTAACGTAATAAAACAATATGTGAAATGCGAGTAAATGTGTGGGGAAAGTAACATTCAAAAAGGATTTTAATCCCTACTCTTCAAAGAATATTTCAAACGAGTACGCTCTGCTGATCATGCGTTAGGTATCAGCAGTAAACTTTCGTTTCTAAAGCTTCTCGTTGAAGTCAATAATCTTATATCTTCATTTTAATCTCATTCTCTCGTTCTTCGAAGTTACATTTTTATGTTTTATTGTTACGTTTTATATTGAAAAACATCATTTGTTACAAATATGATTCACCAAATGAAAAAAAAAATGGCCTTCATCGCTTATGCATATACACTTGGTTTACTTCTCTACCCGAGAATCGAAATTTGAAGGATTTCCTGGAATAATAAAGCCACAAAGCTTCCATAATTTTGATTCCTGTAAAGAAGTAATCATTTATGCCAGAAATTACGCTTCACATTATACCTTACGATATTTAAATTTTCGAAACTATGTAATTCGGATAAAATTTGTTTTGCTGGTTTTAAAAGTACTAGCCATTTTTTTCCTATCCCATAAAAACTTTTTATAATTACGAAAACCCATTGTATAATCTTCAACTTAAAACACGTACTTATATAAAAAAAAATATATACGTACAGACATTTGATTATTGAACATATTGATAAAGTAGCATGTGTGTTTGAATTCAACTTCTCCAATATAAATACAAGGCTGAGACTGGCGTTTTTACGAGTTCTATGTAATCCTTGAAATGACTTGTGTTCCTTAGCTCTTGAATTGACTTATGTTTCGATTAAAAATAGAATTTTTCTGCTCTTTATTTAAAATTTGTATTTTATTCAATCATTAATATTAGTATTAATTACCGATGTATTATGCTATATTTTAAAGTAATTTAACTAAATACTTACTCATATTGTCAGTGTGCTAGTATTATGAAGTCTTTGTATGTTGTAGAAAAAAAAAGTTTTAATTCTTTATGTATCCAAAGTATTTAAATTATCAAAAATCATCAAAAATTAGGGGAACTCCAGATTTTTAAATGATTTACGTATGGGTTCGAAATCTATTTAAAAATATTTAGAGAATTGACATCGTTAAAATATTTAACGTATTAAAAAAGGGTTTTAATCGACGATGGGGCATTTTCTCCTTCTTAAGCCGTCTTTCAAATGTATGTATATAGCAAGGCAGTTCAGGACAAAGTAAAATACCTACAATAATACACTAGCAAATTATTGGGCTTAAGGCTAAGATAAAGTTATACACATACACATATCTATCTTATTTGCCTTGGGCGAATAAATGCGAAGTGCTTTTACGGACATAAATTAGTTCTTGAGCATTTATTAACACAGTAGAGTCCCGAAAACTCGGCCTAATGTAGACCGAAGGGTAGCCGAGTTTGTGAAAATGGGATTAAAAAAGAGTAAGCACGAATGTTTCCTCAAAAAATATTATACTGCACTTGTATGTATTATTTGTTTACGTATTATTTGTTATGAAAATTAAGTAGCCGACTTTACAAAAACTGGCTACTTTTTTTTTTCTTGAATAAATACTTATTTCACTCTACGTTTTTCTGCTTCATCATAAAGACGACGAAGGAACAACTAGTACATTACCGACGCACCTTGTTGTTCAAAATACTAAAGGGTGGTTTCGATAGCCTTTAGTACCCTTACTATGTGATAATTTAGAAGTTTATACGGTGTTTTCAACGCCTTCATCCCTTTCTTGCATTTTTTAATTAACTGTGACAGCAGCAATAAATTTTGCCTCAGACATAATGCCCTGCTCGGTATCGTTCTGAAAACAAGCAAGCGTCTGGCCAAGTTATCCGGATTGCTGGATTATCGAGTGCTGAGTATTCAGGATTCCACTGCATATTACTACAATTATAATCAAGTATTTTTAGAAATCAGAATACTAGCACATCTAGAATACTTCATACTGAGAACAAGAAAAATTTATACAGAATACAAGAATACCAGCAAAAAATCGGCAAGTTCATATAGTTTCGTAATAAAATTCATAACATTAATTTAGAATGTTTTTCGACAAGATCACATGACATCACCGTAAATAAAAGCCGATGGTGGTGATTCGCTTACAAGGACGCGAATGGGAGAAAATAATAATTCGGATGCTCTATTTAACTATTACCAATTCTGAAAGACAGTAAATAATCAATAATTCATTACAAATGATTCTTTCAATTTTTTTTATAATGGTAAGGTTACAAAAGAGACCACTACACCACAAGTGGGTAGGAACAAAAACAGTCAGAACAAAGAAAGTAGGAAATAATAATGTGGCGAGAAAATTCTATGAACCCAATAAGTCCCTAGCTTGCCAATAAAGGTCACACAAAGAGGGCCCTTTAGTGCTGGGAAGCGGCGAATGTAGTTAGCATCCATGTCCTCCCAAATATCACAGAGTGTGCAGAAAGGGGATTGTGCAACATGAATTCGATGAGACGGTTGTCTAGTAGCCAGATGAAACTCGGCAACTGCTTTACGTCTTGGCCACTCGGAAAGATCTTAAGATTATTCCACCATATCTTATTGGAATTTCCCTCTGTGTACTGAACTGAAGTGAGATCATTCATCTTTTTCTTAATAATACGTTTATTGGCACTGGTAAAAGGGACAGCTTTCCTTGTTGTCTGTTGAATGCAAGCTGCTCCCTTCTTTGCTACGTGGTCCGCTAACTCATTACCAGTTACACCGCAGTGTCTAGGATCCATTGCAAGACAATTTCCTTAGAGTACTCACAGACTCTGTAACAGTTTTTAACAGTCAAAAATGTTAGAGGAGGCAGGAGTAGAATTTGAGTTCACAATTCTTTCAAAGATAGAAATTAATATATTGGGTGTCCGAAAAGAATGACTACACTTTCAAAAATTAATTAAAAATAAACAGAGATTTCTATTTACGGTTTTTTTATGTTCCATAAAGAAAAAATTGAAGTATCTGTTTATTGAAATACAAGTTAGATGGTTCAACGTCCATATCTTACAATATTCTCGTTTCAAAATGGATTCACCATAATAACAAGCACAAGTTGCAGCATGATTTACCGAATTTAAATCTGTAACACATGTAGAGCGTAAATGGGGCAGTACCACACTGGAGTTTGGAAGCGAGAAAAAGCTCCCCGAGTGATGAATGGAAAGAGGAAGCCCAATGCCGTGGCCGCCTAGATCTCTATACGTAACATTTTCGGACTTCTTGTGTAGGTATATAAGAAAAACATTGTTTACCAATCTTCAATCAGTGATTCTGATGACATGAAAAATCTAATTATAGTGACCATTCAGATTGTTGACCTTGTAATGCTTCACAGAACATAGCTAGAAACCTCATATAGATTCGATGTGTTGCATACAACTAATAGTGCGCTCATATAAATCGTGCAACAAAGCCTTTTAAAAAAATCTTGATGTTTTCTTCATGGAACAAAAAAAGCCGTAAGTAAATATCTTTATTTTGTAATTACATTCATGGACAAAAAAATTAGCGCGCCAAGAAGGAGTCGTCAAAATGAAACGAAATTTTACCTACGTAATGACTACTTTGATAAAAGTAAATGATTACAAAATCAAAGAAAAAGAATCATTTATTTCAGAGAAAAAGGCAAAAGAACAGAGGAATTAATACCCTCTAGCGCGAATGCACGATGCGATACGATCGGGTCATCGAGGCATACAAGTTCTGCATGATGTCTTGAGACATTTCGTTCCATATTTGCTGTAACCTTGCCACTAGTTCGTTCAAACTCGTGGGAGGCCCAGCTCACCATCCCAAATGATCCCAGTTATGCTCGATTGGAGATAAATCTGGGGATAGGGAAAACCAATGAAGGGTAGTAACAGTGCGGAGACAGTCTTGCATACCCTTGCATTGTGAAGCCGAGCATTGTCTTGTTGAAAAATGGCTCCTGGGAACCGTTGCATGAGTGGCAATACATGTGGTTGCAGGATGTCAGGGACATACTACTGGGCTGTCATGGCACCACGGATCAATACTAGGGGTAACCGTGTATTGTAGGCAAAGGCACTCCATACCATCACACCAGCTGTGGAAGTGGCGTGTCGCTGTAAAGCAAAGGCAGGATTGAGACGTTCACCCCGGGTCTCCACACACGAACACGATTGTCATCACTGCTGAGAATGAATCTGGATTCGTAACTAAAGACGACCTTTTTCCATTCTGCTGCAGTCCAGTTTCCTTGTGCGCAGCACCACTCCAAACAGATGCGTCGACGGGTGGGCGTCAAGGGCAGCACACGTAATGGGCGCCGCGATCCCAAATGTCCTTCAAACAGGCGCCTTCGTATGGTTCGAGAAGACACAGGGGCCCCTCGTGAAAGTGCTACCTGTGCCTGGATCGCGGCCGATGAAGCAGTTGGCTGTACGCGTGCATTTCTTAGGATATGGGGGTCTTTTTGACGACTGGTCTGTCGAGGGCATCCTGAGCCTGGTCTTCGTGTAAATGACATCTCTCGGATCCACTGGTCACAACACCTCCTCATAACACAATCAGAGTAACCTAATTGACGAGCTACTCGCCTAGCTGACCACCTATCTTCCATCATGCCAATGATTCTCCCCCTCTCAAACGGTGAGAGCTTCTTATATTGTCTTCGAAAACGGCGTAATTGTATGTCTACCTCAGCTCTTCCTTCGTAAACGATTCAGCACACTCAAACAGGCGTTGAATAGGCGTTGCTTTTTTGGGATTCTGGACTGTAAGAACAGTCCTCAATCCCATATCTGGACAAGTCTTCGATGAGGGGCATGGCGAGAGTGTGGAGTTTTACATTCTGCTAGGTGGCATGACGGCGATTGGATGGTCGATGGGATCCGGGAAGCGTGGCTTCGGTGCTTCGTCTGGATGGTGAATTTGGAAAAGTTTTTGACTTGGCTGAGAGCTTAGTGACTGCTCTCTGATTGGTTGCTGGGTACAGTGAACAGTGACTCCAATTGGCTGCCCTGGGGGCTGGGGTTTAATAAATGGGGAGGCGCAAGTCCAGTGGGGAAGGCAAGAGAGAAATAGTGACAAAAATATTTAAAGAAAGTAAAATTTTAGTAAAATGAGGTGCAATAAAAATATTGCACGAAAAATTAAAGTTAAGGAGGATTGTACGAATCAAAAAGTATATTCTTCTTGGTCTTTTAGAATTATCATTAGGAATGTGCGCTAATTTTTTTGTCCATGAGAGCAATATTTGCAAGTGTAGATATACTTTTTGGGCATCCAGTGTAACCCTTAGTTTTCAATGTTTTTTTTATTTTTTATAAGAGTGGAATTTATATACAATTTGCAATTAATACATCTCACTCAAGCATTCTATTATGTTGATCTTAGGAAAAAGAAAACTACTTGATTCCCGTATTACAACTTCAAAAATTCACTACGAGTTTTTAGAGTTTTTGAATGTTATCTTCTACCCGTAACTTTATCATTTTTTTAATGTTTATCTTTTGATTTTTCCCGTGCGCAAGTCGTGCGATAATAAAGTGAGACTGTGACGTAACCCACATAATCTGTGTGTGTACAGATAACTCTGAGGATTCCACATTCTTAATATTTAGATTCAGATCCGATATATAAGTTAGTGTAGAGGTTATTACACAAACTATCAAATTCAAATATATTTATCAAATCACTCAAGTTCTGAGGAAAAAAATCTCAACTTTATACCACAACATAAATAATTATTTATCTGATACTAGAGTAGAACATGTGATGCAGGCTCCATATATAATTCTAAATGGAACGATATAAAAAGGCTCAGAATGGCGTAATCAGACCAGTCCCGTATCCGAGTGAAACTTAAGTAATCGTCTTGACTATAATTCGTTAGCTCAATAAGCACGAAGTCTTTGATTTAGTTTGACCGCAGAGAATTGTTTTCTCTATTCCAGCTACATATAAAGTCTTCATCTTCCTTTATATACTACTATACAACAAAATACCTCGTTTCCCCTGTAAAAAGGTAGCAGTTAAAAACTTTCAATAACGTTCAAGAAAACCCCAAATTAGTTTTAAGAAAAGAAGACTTGCAAAAATATCCCGTTACAATGTGTTCTTTTGTTCTTTGCAAGTAAGTTAACTTCGCTTTCCGAGAACAGAGGCGCATGAGGCTTATTTTAAATATAGCTCACATGGAAGAACGTTACATCTTCCATGTGAGCTATACGACATAAATATCCAGATGACGTAGTATCAAGTAAAGATACACTATATCAGTGGCGTATACAGATCTCTCTTATTGGGGGATTATAGTCTAAAAAACACATAGACGAAAACCCCGAGAAGTAATCTCTATGCTAAAAGTTAAAAATCTGCTGATCTATAGGGGTTCGTGCCCCTTTTCCAAATCCCTTTGTAACGCCACTGTGCTTTATCAGTTCTATCGGATATTTCAAGGGATTAGGTTCGTGGGAAAAGAACCCCAGTATAGGAAGACTGAATGTTACTGCATCACACTCTGTGCAAGAAATTCTGAAAAGAATATAACTATCTCCTCATAAATCCTGAGACGTTTGACATAACAAATGGGCATTGGCAAATTTTTCAATGGGCAAAAATTTTTATTTCCTACAATTAAATCTTGTTTAAAGGGAACCTATTTTACCTCAGTGAAGAGGTTCAGGCAAAAACAGAGAATCTCCTAAAGTGCCTTTCAAAAACCTCTCGTTCCAGGACCATTACCAGCAATGGCAGAACCGAATGCTGAAGTGAACTACTTTGAAGGTGATAATGTCACGGAGAACTGATTTTGTACATGCAATGATTTATTGGACCAGTCTCGGTAGGCTTGTGCGCGTATGTGTGCGTGCGTGCGCACGTGTGTGTGTGTGCGCACGTGTGTCACACCTCATATACACATAATACCCCGAAATTCAACGTCAAGGGTGCACAAGGTGAAAGGGGAAGTCATAAAGTTCAGGGAAAATTCAAAAAAAAAATCCCTATCCCTTGTTTAAGTGATGACTAGTATATTGTTGAAAATATGGAAAATTGACACACTTCATCACATCATTAGGTACTTTGACCTGAAACCACACAATCTTATCGTATGAAAAACTAAAGCAGAAAAATGTGTAAGAAATTGATTATATTATAAATGGACAAACTTAAAAATAAAAAAACCCCATTCGTTAAATGATAAAAAAAACGCTACTTTTTTGTTATGTTCAAATATTCTCACAACTAAGAGTGCCAGCATTATTCATTGAAAGAAAGAAAAATAATTTCTTTTGGTGTTTGCTAGATACCAATGCAATAACACCTTATCCTTGTAAGGGCGCCCGCTAGGGTGCCCTTCTCCTTGATTATCAACGTGAGCTAGAGATGTAGGAATAACAGAAGAACTAGAAGCTGCCATGATTTTAATTTGACTTTATTAAGATCTTAAAACTTAAGCATCTAACAGATTAGATAATAATAATATATGTGAGAGAATCTACGGTAGCTAAACACACAATATATATAATACCGAAATAACGTAACCCGGACCACTATCAATAATTAACTCGTCTAAACTCAATTCCAATACTATCACAGATCCTAATATTAAATAGTCACTCCTACCTTTATGTCGATCGATCTCAATACAATCCTAATGGAAGTTTCGGATTTACTGGAGTGCAATGGTATGCACCTTGACCTAAGGGCTCTCTGTCACGAATAACTTCTGTTAGCTGTCACTTAATCTTTCCAAAACCTCTTCACACTTGAATCATTGATTATCATAACATTCCTCAAATTGCCACACAGAGCTTACTCTAACTTCTGATATTTAAATGCTTCCTAATTTGCATCTTTCCTTCAATCTTCACTTCTTGGGTTTGGTTGGAAAAGAGTTGCCATTAATTCTGGCCCTAAAGAACCCAAAGGACATGTTAACGAAATGACGCGTGAGCCCGTCACATCCTTAAATGTCAAGACTCACTGTTAGGATTGCTTTTAATATTTTTCTTTTCTTTTTTTTTTTTTAGAAATTCTTTGAAATCAAATTTCTAACAGAAACTTAATAGTATTACTATGCAGTGACGTAACGGAGAACATTTTGGCCCCCAAGTTGGATTTTACAAAGGAAATGGCACTTGGGAAACAAAAGGAATTCACTTGGTGGCAGTCAGGCTTTGGGCCCTTTAGAACCCTGCCCCCTTCCCCCCGAGAAGCGGAAGTGTACGTTACGCCACTATTATTATGTTCATTCTATATTTATTTCAAACTATTCAAGAATATTTTGTTGCAAAATTATTAGTGCAAATGTGTGTGTGTGTGTGACAGAAGTTAATTAAATAAATCTTCATTCAAAATGAAAGCAAAGGTTTTAAAAAACTACTGCTAACCGAAATCCCGACATAAGTCTCAAGGATACATATTACATTAGGCAACAAATTTTCAAAAAATTCTGCTTCCGAGATGAATGTACTCAAAAATTGATGAAATCGATGTGATGAACACGAATGTGACAAACAAAAGGCTGAATTGGCTACGGTTTGTTTTTTATTCTTACCCATTGTTTAGAAAGGTGTAAATATGTATGTACATGGTATAGGATTCTTTTATTCTGTTTCGTACTTTCGATTTCTTTTGGCCAGTCGCTTGTAATGGACGTGAAGAGCATATCTGATGTGTGACCATTAGTAGTCCGTCAACATTGCCGTGGACTAACTCCTCTGTGGAAATTTTTTTTCATGTTGGCAACATCTCAAAGAAACGCTCGTCACTGTTCCAGCTCAGTTGTCTTTCTCGTCACATTAAACTGAAGTTCAAAATAACGATGTTTTTCGCCAATAGCTCAAACGCAACTTCAAAGTGAGACGCGCTCACTGGTTGTGTTGTTGCATCTTTTAAAGCTGCAAAAGGAGTCATATTTTATTAATCTGAATAATTATTTCAAATAATCAACTTATCTTTAAAAAAATTTTAAAAAATAGTTGTTACAAAATTATTTTAAAATTTTAATAAATGTTTATGAACCTAAGGCTAACTTCATCACGGATTTATATTTATTGTAAATGAATGTTCGCATGCTTAGGGATAATTGCTTATAATATGATATAATTTTCATTATAAATACTCGATTACAATAAAATAATAGAATTGCTAAAAAAAAGACCAAATTGAAGTTATACGTATTATTATGATTTGTTTTCATGTTCCTTTATATTTTTAATTCTGAGTTTTAAATTTTTCTGGCATATGTATTGTTGTTTTTATTTTTCAATTCCTACTATTAACTCACACTCTCTCTATATATATATTTATTTGTTTGTTTGTTTATTTATCTTGGTGGAATTTTCAATCGTTAATAAAATACGTTTTAAAGCGCTCAATTGAGCTGAAATTTAATATACATGATTGTTTTGGATGAAAATACAATAATTTAATTATAATTGATAAAAATTAATTGATTAAAACTAATTATTTAAAGAATTACAAATACAGCCACTTTGGCGACTTGTGTCAAAACTTGAAAAGGTTGTTTTTTTTTTCCTCACGTTTTAAAGCATTCAGTTGAACTGAAAATTTATAAACACGATTGTTTTGGATGACATTGCGATACTTTAATGATAATTAATAAAAATTAATTACCACTTAATGTTGTGATTCTTTCCTATGTATATACATATTTATATTAATTGTAATTATTTAATAAAAAGTAGCTAAAATAAAATTTTTCATTGTTGACTTAAAAAAAATTTTATATTACTTGTGCATATATATATATCTATATATATATAAGACGCATTTGTTGTCTGTTCCCTCATAACTCAAGATCCAGAAAACCAAATAACGAGAAATTTGGTACACGTATACAAAATTACATGGGGAAGGTTTTTAAACAGGTTTCGCGTTCGTAATTCTTTCTAAATTTTTTAAAATTTAATTTTAAGTGATTTTCCAGTGTTATGACGTCATATGATGTCACGTTTCTCACTAAGTGGAAAATTTATACTTAACACGCAGTTTTTGAAGATTATTATTACATATTTTTACTATAGCTATATTTATCAGTTGGAATATTTATTCAATTTTTCTATTCTATGATATTTAATTAGGATTATTTTTCAAATAAATCATTTTTTTATGGATTATTCTTTCAACAACTAAAATTTTGTTTTGTTGTTTTGGCAACGTTTAGGTATTATCGCGGGATGTTTATGTGTATGATTTTGCTTACAAATTACAACTTATTTATTTATTTTTTTAGAATGCGAAGATTATAATTTTGACAAACTAAAACTTCTCATTGATAAGGGTTATATTTCAGTTCGGTTCAAGTGTAGCATAGGGGGACCACTTTGGATTTGGCGATTTTTCTTCAGATTTTTCGATTATCTAAATGTCATGGTGAGATATCGAATTCATTCTAAAATAAATAATACCGAAAAAAGTACCTTGGCGACCACTTTTAGTCACCAAAATAAAGGACTGCGCCAAGTAGTCCCCCCTATACTACACTTGATCCAATAATATGGTTCTTTGCAATTTCATGTGTCTTTATTTTAACCTTTAAGGGTATACTATTGGCTTCAGTGCATAAAATTGCCATGCAGAAAATCAAACTTGGGTAATCATACTGCCCAAGCAAAAGCAGTGTTGGTAGTAATTACATATCGAACTGGAATAAACTTGAGAGAATGATCAAACCAGACAAATGGCTTAAATACCTGTTGAGGAAGCAGGTACGTTTAAAATAACTTGCCAGGTTGGCAACCCCGATTTCGCATGTCATATATGTGGCAGCAAAGCCAAGCAGTCTTCGCGCGCAGGCGCAGCTAAGTGAAACAAAAACTGAAACGATGAGACTGTGAACCTTTAGAGAGAAAAGCGAGAGAGAAACACAGAGGTGCGCGAGCAGGCGTTACCTTCTGCATATCATCGTCAAACTTATCTGTTAAAATAGCTACATTTTTAATTAATTTTTATTAAGTTTTAAAATAAAATAGAAGAAAGACAAACGTCTTGGACCCCTTGTTGTCTCCCACAAATTATGGGGGCTCGGCCGCGATCGATAAAATTTCGATTTTGAACCAAAGTCTGGACAATGAACAACAGCGTCCGTGAAGGAGACGCTCCGCCATTTTTTGGAAACTTCGTTCAACCTGTGTAGAGGTTTGAACTCAGCATGAATACTCCACCTGTGTAGAGGCCGGGATGAAAAAAAAATTTCGATTTTGATCAAAGTTTGGAACGTGAACAAAAGCCGTCCGTGGAGGAGACGCGCCGCCATTTTTCGAAAACTTCGTTCAACCTGTGTAGAGGTTTGCACTCAGCATGAAAATTCCGCCTGTGTAGAGGTTGGAACTGTTGAATAAAATAACCTGTGTAGAGGTTATATTTTTCATCGAACCTAAATATTCCGCCTGTGTAGAGGTTGGAACCCATCGACGAAAATTCCGCCTGTGTAGAGGTTGGAACCACTCACAAACACCTGCGAAGAGGTGTCAATTCGAACAATTTCAAGAACTATTTTTCATCTAACGATGTAACCTGCGAAGAGGTGAAATCAGTGGAATCGAAGTTCTTCTTCAATTATTGGATACATCGTACGTGCGAGCAACAAGGGAGCTAGAAAAAAAAAGGTAGGATCTTTCCATATTTTTCTAAAATGTATAAAAACGCTCTTAAAGAGGATCTCATAAGAGTTGTTGAGGATCTAGACGGTACTGTGGAGAGTACGGACACCATAGCTAACCTAAAGACTAAAATTGAGAACAGTAGTACATTTGAAAGTGATCCGGATTTCGTTAAAACTTTAATTCAAAACTGTATAGATGAGAGGGTATCGCGAAACGAAAGAGAGGTAACTTTAGAAAAACAGAAAATTGAGCTCGCGAAACTTCAGTTAGCACAGTTAGAAAAAGAAGTCGAACTTCAAAGGGCTAAAAATAAAGCATTAAGTTTAAATCCTGCAGCTAAAGTCGAAGAAAAACAGTTCGAAACTAACATAGAAAATATGATAAAAAGTATTAGGACTTTATCTCTTCCTGTTCCCACCAGATCTGAAAATTTTAATCAGTTCTTCGAATCATTAGAACGCGCATTTTTAACCAAGAAAATAAATGACGAATATAAATCTGAAATTTTAATAAATCTTCTGGGCGAAAGAGCTCATAATGTCTTATTGTATATTAAAGAAGAGGAATTAAATGACTATGAAAAACTAAAATCTATAGTACTCAGAGAATTCCAATTAACCCCTCGCGAGTGTTTAAACTCATTTAAAAATGCTGTAAAATCATCAGGCGAGACATACATCCAATTTGCTGCAAGATTGACGGCGAACTTCCAATATTATTGTTCGTTAAGAAAAGTTAATTCCTTTGAATCTCTATGTGATCTTATAATTTCTGATAAATTATTTGAAACTTTAAATAAGGAAACTGCAACTCATATTGGCATTCGAGAAGCAGAAGATTGGTTTAGGCCTATTGATTTAGCTAAAGAGTGTGATATTTATATTTCATCTAGAAGCGGATCACATAAAGAAATTCCTATTACTTATGGATATACCCAAGACCCCTTTAAAAATAGATCACAAAACTTTAAACCAAAGATTAAAGAGAACTATCCCCAATATCTTGAAAGAGAAAAAAAAATTGCTTTATATGCGGTGATTCATCTCATTGCGCAAGAGACTGTGAGAAGCGTTTTAAACCTAAAGAATCTAACGACCACATCCATAATAGAATAAACGTGAATACTTTGAAAATCGAGAGCGAAAAACAAAATAGCGATGAATTCGAAAATCTTCAATACGTAAACATTTTTGTGGAAAATCAGCCCGTAACAGCCTTGATCGATTCAGGTTGCCAGATCCCAGTTTTAAATTCCTCACTAATTAGAGTGCAAACACCTTCCGAAGAAATAATAACATTAAGTTCATGTTTTGGCGAACAGCGTATGGTAGAAGTTAAACCGATAAATCTTTCTCTTAATCAACACTCTTCCGGTCTAAGTGTTCGAACGGCAATATCACCGACCTTGACCGAAGAAATTATTATACATCCCAGTGTATATTCTGAAATAAAGAAACTAGGCCACGCAAAGAGCGATGTTTTATTGAGTGAAAGTGGATCCTCTTTGAGTGCAGATTCTGGTGTTTCTTTTCCAAATGTTTCTGTTTCAAATGTGATAGAAAACTCTAGTTATGATTTGCCACATGTTAAAAACTTTAACACTAGAAATGATTTGAGTTCTCTAATTAAGGATTATAAATGTAATAAAATTAAGAGTACTAAGTTAAAATTGAGTATTATAAGAGAAAAATGTTCTGATATAGTATTGTGTAAGAAAGTAAATGGTGCCATGAAAACGAGTTCCGTGAACTTCACCGCCCCTTCACCTATGGAGAGTAAATATCGACGGTTTGCGTTGCTCCGAAAAATCTTCCAGCCCTGGCAGTGGAAACGAAGGAAAAAGAGAAATCGTTTTGAACAGACGTCCAGAACTCTAGAGAGGAAAATATCGATGCGTTCAACCAAAGATCAACTTGTTAAAAAAGACGTTCTTATGCCTGTGAAACACAATGTTTTCCTGTGGAACATTCCGGATGTCGAAGAGATGCCTTCACATGATGGAGAAACTGTCTAGTTCAGAAAAATTATGATATGTTAAATCTCTATGTATTTGTCGTATAGTCCTTGTCTGTTCCGTCTTTTCTGTATGTTTCAGATTCTCCTCTGGTCTCGATGAAAAAGGAAAAAAGGGACGTACCGCTGCGGACAGCGTACAGTCAGGCTGGCCGTTGTGGCAGCCAAAGCCAAGCAGTCTTCGCGCGCAGGCGCAGCTAAGTGAAACAAAAACTGAAACGATGAGACTGTGAACCTTTAGAGAGAAAAGCGAGAGAGAAACAGAGGTGCGCGAGCAGGCGTTACCTTCTGCATATCATCGTCAAACTTATCTGTTAAAATAGCTACATTTTTAATTAATTTTTATTAAGTTTTAAAATAAAATAGAAGAAAGACAAACGTCTTGGACCCCTTGTTGTCTCCCACATATATATGATGAATTGTGAGTCGTGCTTTGTTTCATATATCGCCAATAGGTTGCGGTTATATGTAAGTACCTTATTTTTTCAAATTATGCTTTTGCATTGATAAAGTTAGTTCAGTTCTTTTTATGTCAGTTAATGTTAGTATTGTACTACATTTTTCAATTTATTTTTATGCTCGAGATATATACTTTGGATAATTTTTTTAGTACTTGCGTATTATTGCACAATCGCCAACGTTCAAGACAACTCGCCACTTTGGCAATCCCAACTTTGTATGCGTTGAATTGGCAATCATGTGCTTCATTTTGTATAATGCCACCAATAGGTTGCAATAATACGTAAGTAACTTTAATTCTGTACATTACTATAACATTAGACTGGCCGCTACATACCAATTTGGCGTGATTTCAAAATCATGCCAAAAATGAGTAGCCAACCAATATGAAATTAATATTATGAGTATTATCTTAGCCTGTTTTATCTTTCCTTCCAGTATTCCTTAATTAATTCAATATATTATTATTTTTTTTTTTACAGTTTAGTACTTACATTTTTTTTTTTTTGGGGGGTTATTATGTACTGCAAATATTTTTTTTGTACATTGCGATGTCTTTCGTAAAATTAATCAGTGGTATTTTTCTTAAATATGTTTTTTTTATCTGATTTTGACAATTTTTAAATTTTGTTTGATGTCTGTCTGAAATGCAAATAGCAAAATAAATATTTTACAATATATATATTGTGTTTGTACGAACATTTTAATACTGATTTATTCAAAATATTGAGCCGCTTTTATTTTTGATATCTATTTAAGATTTAATTTTATGTTATAACTGGCTATACCCAGTTAAATGTTACTGTGGCTCAGTCAGTTTTAAAAGACTGGTACACCATAAAGTATGTCATGAGGAATACAAAAGTAATAATACACAGGAATTCAAACAAATCTATATACATATGACACATTTGTTGTCTGTCTGAATAAACTTTCTCTTTCACACTACATCATTTGGACAAATTTTCAAAATTTGTGTGGTTAGTAGTTAATTATAACGCTATAATTTTAATTGAATAGTCAGATATTGCATTTTTAAGTATAAAAATAATTATAACTACTGTACTGTATTTTTTGGAGTGAGTGAATATTAACGTCACACTGTTCAGCTACACAAGGCTTTTTGGCAACAGACCACGTAATTTTGAACCATGTTTAAGTGACTTGGACGACACCTGAGCTGGCACCCCCTTCTCCTAACTACCACACCACACAAACTTAGAAGGAATATTCTACCAATACTTAACAGGACTCTCTCTATATTCTTTGAAAACCACTCTTCCAAGGTATATAACAGCACGGGTTCTATGATGAGTATTTTAGCGGGGAAGGCGAATAGTTTTGTAGCAGATATTGCATTTTCAGCTGACAGCGTTTTCAGCGGATTGCAAAGATTATTATTTTTGTCCCAAAAAATAGTTAATGTCAAAATTTAAGTGTCTTATGTTTTTGTATGTTTATGGAGACCTTAGAAAACGATTTGACTATTTATTTTAAGTGAACGATGTATATAATTAATTTTACAGTGGAATATGTTTAATTAATTTATTAGCTCTAACCGATTAAATTTCCCTAAGTGGAGTATTTTGTTTATGTATGTCCCTTAATTTTCAATGTAGTGACCTAAAAAATATTGCATGAAAAAATTGCAGTAAATCATAATGCGGTAGATAAAGCATGAACGTGCATCGCTTTCCTACACGGCGGGTCTTACAAAGCTCTAATAAAGTTTGAGCTATGAAAGTAGCTAGACAGTGGCCAACTTGACTCTATCGTCAACATTTTGCTATGTTTTTCATTGAATCGCCATTGTTATTTAGGAAACGGCGTTGCTTGCGAGTATTACAATTTTAACATAAAATAAATTCAACAGAAAGTAATATTAATGTATGACACTTTCAGATATAAATTATTTACAATATTTTAAGCGTCACAAAACTTTTAACAATGTGTTACTTTTGCTGAGCAGAGATCAGCTTAGGGAGGTATTTTCAAAAATCGACCCTCAAGAGTGTTACGGGGAGTTATAAATATAAAAAAAAAATCCTTTTTATCAGCTATTAGATCTACAGACTTAAAATTTAACAAAGGTATTTTTTCTTTCTTTTTTTTTTTCTTCAGCTGAGATATGCGAAAAGCTTTTTTTGTTTAATTTGCAATTCACTTAAAATTAACTCATTAAAAACTTCTTTATCCTTCAATCAGTGTTGTTAAATTTTTCAGTTCCCCCGTGCGAAGAACGGGTATAGCAGCTAGTATATATATATATACATATACCTCTGTTTTAAAACATAATTATCTTTTATTTAGCATGCCTTATCTTATATCATATCTTTTATTTATTTTTTTGCCATGCCTTGAAATTTAAATTAATAATTTTTATCTTTTTCAAACTTTGCGCTTTAATGGTTTCAAGAATTTTATTTTTTGCCTTTGGATGCATGAAATAAAGAGTTATTTTAAAAAGGAATTCATAAAGGATATATACTGCTTACCTTAAACAATTTTTATTTAATCTTTTTAGCTTATGCTATATATGCAAAGCTCAAGTCATACGTTTAAAACTATAAAAGGTTCCCATGTTTGATCTTTTCAGACTATAAGTTGCAAAGGAGAAAAATATATAACACTTCCTTTTAAAAAAGTGCAGCTACAGATATATTCGAGAACTTAACTATTCGTTTTTGCAAATGCAAAGATTGCATGAAAAAAAGGAAAACAACTGTCTAAGTTTTGAAAAAAACACACACACAAGAGAGAAACACATATGGAAATCAAGATTATAATCTAATCCTCTATTTTTCGCAGAAAAAAGTTATTATGCTTGCAAAGAAAAGTCTCTAACACATGATTAAAAAGCAGACAATTAGAATACACTCACGTTAATCTTGTGTCCACACAAATCTGCAACTTCCCAAACATACCGAAAGAGCAAAAAACATGTAATAAACATTAAATGGTAAGATAGTCTAAAATTTCATATTCAATGCAATTTTTTTCACAGAAAATCCGGACCCGGTTGTAATGAGCTTTAGTTCAAAGCTGAAGGTTAAAGTTATTTTCATTATTAATACGATATGCATTTGTGAACATTTCAATATAAAGACTCTTCCTGAGGCCAATAAAAACAGCGGTCACAGAGTTGCACGCGTCAATTGTTTTCACTCGTAGGACTAAGCGTTAGGTAAGAATATTTCTGTCAATTTTTCTATTTATGATATAGGACTATAGATTTTAACGGTTTTTATTAGATTTCATTTTACAAGTATTAATTTACACAATAGTTTTCATTACTCTCTCTTATTGTAGTTATCTTGATAAATTATTTAAAACAATTTCAATATAAGTAATTAAACTATGCTATTTCTAAACTAATTGTTTATACCAGGGGATGGCCAACTCAAATGACCTTGTGGGCAACTTCGGGAAAAAATTATAATTTTGTGGACCGCATAGAAAAATATATATCTTTATATCATAATTAGACCCATTAGAAACATTTATTGGAGTGGAAATTTAAAACAGAATGAACTATTATTATTTTCATTATTTTTCAAGTATGCAGACATAGATAATATAATAATAATGCAATGAGATCAAATAATGTTTAATTTATTTAAATAATAAGGTATTTGTTTCTCAATGGACTAAATTCATGTGATGTCATAGTTACATAACTCAGTCACGTGTTTTCAGCCAATCAGTTCATAAATTAATTCGACGTCATATTTACATCATAAATGTAACCGCGCGTTTCCAGCCAATCAGTTCATAAATTAATTCGACGTCATAATTACATCATAAATAGTCAGTTTTTGCTGCACTCGGATTGGCTAGGATAACTCCGCCCACTTTTCTCGCATTTTTCAATGATTTTTTCACTGTTTTTAAAGTTAAATTTTTAATAGTTATTTTAATCTCACATCCAAGTAGCTTAAATTTTTAAAATCTACGGAACTTTCTCATTATTAAACTGATTTATTCCTAAAACTGGGCAATGGTAGAACTCGTCAAAGGCATCTCAAAATTACCTGATAGGAGGTTAGAGGCCGACAGGCCTAGGCACTCCATCCAGTTCATCAACGATCAATTACATCATAAATGTAATCGCACGTTTCCAGCCAATTAGTTCATGTGCTTCACTGTTGCCAACTTTTGCTTTTTGCAGAAACTTTCTTTTAAAAAGCACATATTTGTCAACGATATAATAATGCACATAGTTAAACAAACTGCACTTAATTTAAAAGTATTCGTATAATGTACAGTTTTTTTTAAACTGTTTAAAGAATTAACTCTTTACCCAATCATCCAATTTAAAATGTTATCTAAACTTTACAAGTTGAACAACTAGTATGTCAATTTTTAATCAATGGAAACACGTGATTGCCGTTATCATGTGACCATCATGAATTTAGTCCATTCTTTCACTTAGTTTTTACAAGTCGATCTCAAATGCGTGTATTTGCACATCATAATTGATGTTACAAATTTTCGTCTGATAAGTTTGAGCGCGTTTTATGTGCAATAAATTTCGTTTTTGATAAGAACGATTCGCAGGTGTAAGTTGAAAAAAAGTTACCTGAATTAAGCGTGATACTGCAGGGAATCGTTTTGCAATGCTGCCCACTTCTAAGTATCTATAAAAACAGAAGCAACGTAATAAAAAAGATACAATTATAGCCTATTTGTTACTGCATTAAAAACAAAAGTGTTGCCCAAAATAATCCTATTTAGTAAAGAATCTCAAAATTATTCAAGGTGGGTCACAAGTACCCTACAGGTTGCCACCCCTGGTATGCAATACATCCCCGTTCACAAATTAAATATGGATTATTCCTGTCATTTTACATCTGATAGAATAACATTTTAATCTTTCTCACTAAATGTTGTTGTAATGAATTGATTCATACATTAGGTAGAGTTAGTAACAATAGGTCTTGAATTCTACTGAAAAGGAGCTTCAAGAACTAATTTTGTGAACAAATGAAGAAAGTGTAAGAAAAACAAAAATTTTCAATGCAATTTAGAGGTAAAGGTGATTACGAACATTGTTTTCGAAGAGGCACTAAACAGGAGTACAAATTAAATAGCGGAGAGAACTTGAATGTTTTTTCCTGATAACAATATATTAGGAAAAAAATAGAAACTATGTAATTACATGTAAATTACGGTATTACAATTTCAGAAATGAGTATGAATAGTTGTATAATTTGTTGTTGTGGCTAATGCCACCTGTCTGACGTAGTCAGAACGAGGCCCACGAAATTCATTTTTGGCAAGAGCTTAGAAGTACGCCTGTCGTTGGCCTAGGTCTTGAGCATCATACAGGTGACAGTACGAATTAGCTCGGCGAAATTCCCCGAAGGGACGATAGATGGCGATACCACCTATCTCCACCTCCACAATTTTGCCATGGGACTGGAGGAGAGGGAAATATTCTCCAGTCCCCTGCATTCGTGGTTCACCCCAAAAGACTTTTGGACCCACTGATTTAACGAGCACGTACTCCGTGTGTACTCGGAGGGTATTGGGTGGCATCGGGCATCGAACCCAGGTCTTCTGATCTGGAGTCCGAGGCTCTAACCACCAGGCTACCCACGGCCCCTCCCTGAATAATTTGTACAACTGGGGTATGGTCCACAGTTAGGCAGACAAGGGGAGTACCCTTCCTAGTAAATATTTAATAAAAAATTATATTACAAAAAGTAAAGCTGTAGATACAATATATTGTATCGAAATGAGACAATTTATATCCTCTTTGTTATCATTTGTGAAATAAATCCGTTCAAAAATAGATGTCGCGTAATTATTATTTGATAGTTTTGGTTGTAATTAATATGAGGGAAAGTAATAGGGCGAAAATGTAATAAGAAACTTTTGAAATTTTCACCGCGAAGAATCGATTTTTTTCGAAAGTACATTATTTTCATTTTATACTGGGGAGAATAGGAGCATACCTAAAATTTTTCGAAATAAATAATACATTTTTCTCAAATATTTATTTTCAAAAAAAAATGGCTACTTATAAAATTGTTTAAAAAATTTTAAATGCCGTCGGATAAAATCGGCTCCTTCTCTTACGATTTAAAGAGTTAAACCTACTTAATTAGGACATATTAGATTGAATGAATTCTTTTTTTTTTTAATTTTAAGCAAATAAAAGGAAAATGTACGTCCTTTAAAAGTTTTTTTTAGTTTTAATCATGTATTGTTTCCTTTTTTTTTTTAAAAAAAAAAAGCAAATTTTCTATTTTACAAACATAAATTGCTATATTGGAAAACTTTAAGCTGTTATTTTTAAATTTTTCAAAATTAAATACAATGGCCTACAAAATTTTACTGAATTATTCAATTAATATACAATAGTTAATGTATTTATGGATAAACTAAATTGTAAAATGGAAAAAATTTGAATATTTTTAAAATTCTTTAATTCAATTTCTACTATTAAAAAAAATAGTTTGAAAGAAAATTGGTGAGGATAAGTTCACGAAATGACTCATCACAAGTCGCATGTAGTATTGGAACAAGTTGTTAAAATATCATTTTTTTTTTTACGTACCCAGCTCTAGAATGTGTATCGTTTATCGATACATATGTCGCAGGGAAATGGCGAAGTTAGGAATTCCATCAAATCTCTAAGAGAGATGATCACTAGACAGAGATGTTAAAACAGTCCTCTTAAAGGTCTTTTTTTCCGATGATAGTAAGTGATTTTATCAAATCTCTGAACTGTTTCAGTGAAATGAACTAGTCAGGATTTGCATTAACAAAATGCTATACAGGGGGATGGGAGACACCTGGGGGGTCGAGTCCTTGTACTTCCTAACCATACAGGTAGTACTATCGATCGCCTAAATATCAACCCCATACCCTTAAAAAAATGGCACCATAGGTTTAACATAGGGATTGATATTTTATTGCGTAAGCAACCAAAAGGAAAGATGTTTTACGTCAAAAAACACCTGCCTAATTTTCTAATTATTTGTTAATTAGGTTCGAATAAATAATTTGTATTTCATTGACTATTGTTGTATTCCTTACTTCTACATTTAATAATGCACCCTATTTGTTAAATAAACACTTTTAAACTCTAGACAATATTATTTCATCATTTCACTGAAACAGCTCAGGGATTCGTTCAAATCCTTTACTTTTATCAGGGAAATCACCTTGAAGAGACCTTATTTTAACATCTACCGTCAAGTGATCATCTCCCTCAGGGATTTGGTGAGATTCCTAATTTTATCATTTACCTGCGACATATATACTACATTATGTCGTTACAAGGCAATTTTTTGTTCGAAATTCCTGCTAAATATATATTGATAAATAAAAAAATGAATTTTTAAAATTAAGACTTGAAGAATCTCTGATGCAAAACTATGAAACGAGATTTTAAAAAGAGTTCATCCAAGTGCGATTTTATTTCATTTTTTATTAACTTAGTACTCTAACGCAACTCAAGGGTTATCGAAAGCGGGACCTCTTAATTTTATTAAATACTTCAAAACAAACAAAACACAAAAATCACCGAAGTATATAAACAAACGAAGGAATGTGATAATTGACATCTGCACACTTGATTGATTGATTGAATATTAACGTCGCACTGTTCAGCTACACGAGGGCTTTTGGCGACGGACCACGTAATTTTGAACCATGGTCAAGTGACGTGGACGACACCTGAGCTGGCACCCCCTCTCCTAACTACCACACCACGCCAACGGGAGGACGTTTCAGCTCTCGACAGATTTAACGTGCATCGCTGCCCTACACGGCGGGTCTTTAGTGGTACAGGACATCTGCACACACAAAGTATTTTCCTCTAAATGCACTGACCATATGAACGTGTACTCTTACAAAAATTAAGTTTGTTTTAAGTATTAATTTTACCTTTCGTTTTGTAATTTTTGAGAAATTCGACTAAACAAATATTTTCTTAATTCTGAACACTTATGAATAAAAATAATTCAAATCTTATGCAATAAGACATTACACTACTAATACAGAAATCAAGCAAATTTTTTAACAATTTGTTACAATATGCTAAAAATGAATTAAACAGATTTATTTTTCGTAGATTTTAAATTGTTACAAAGGTTTTTTCTTTTCTGTTTAATAAATATGTATCCTAAATATGTTTTCAGACATAAATTTTTCCCAAGAGCAAAAAATATCCATTTCTCAAATCATATTGCGTTAAAAAGAAAATTAGATCAAATTTTTCGAGTATTATAATGCACAAAGAATTTGGTTTTCTATTATTTTTATTCGAAATGCATTTGTACCACAATCTAAATTTCTCTACGTCTTCAATTGCTGGACGGCCTCCAGAAGTTTTCTTCAAGCATCTCTACTTTTGGCATTTGTTTTCCAGTTTTTTACCTTTAAAATATTTAGGTCTTTTTCGATACAGTTAATCTATCTTAACGGAGGTCTACCCAGAGGTCTATTTCCCATGGCTTTGCCAAAAAGATTTTCTTGCAGCAATGATTTTCATTCATTCTAGCCAGATGACCAGCCCATTTGAGTCACTGTAATTTGCCAAATTTTACGATAACAGGTTGTTTGTAAATTTTGTAGAGTTCTAAGTTAGATATTCTTCTCCGTGGTCCATTCACTTTGATTCTACTAAGAATGCAGCGTAAGCAAGACCTTTCTCTCGAAAATTCCCAAATCTTCCTCATCATGTAAAGTCAATGGCCAAATCTCTGATGCATAACTCAGGACAGATCTTATAAGACTTTTGTATAGCTCTTAATATGAGAAAACTGGGTTTTAAATAACTTTTCAAGGCATAAAAACATCTATTTGCAGCAAAGATTCTTTTATAAATTTCTGGGACAAGCTCATTTTTATTATTTATCTCGGTTCCCAAATAAGTAACACTGTTAATTTTTTTCAAATTTATAACTGCTAAATTTCTATGTGATTCAGTTTTGTAAGGTAAATATTTAGTTTTATTCTCGCGTACAGATAAGTTAATTCTTTTAGCACTTCGGAACTAGTTTGTTATCCGGGTAATGGCACCAAGCAGCGCTTCTTGTTGCTGGAATGGAATCCAATATGGCGGCCTAGCGGTAATTTTTAATGATACACAATAATTTTAAAAAATTGCTTTGAAATACATTGAACGTATTTCAAATGTAGGATGTAGGAAGAGATTGAAAATAACTCAGATCAATCAATAAATAATGAATATCAATATAATATAATAAAAAGTAACATGTACTAATAATAGTATTATAAGCAGCGTATAATAATCTTATAAGATAATTTTATCATAATTATATATAATATTCATATAGTACGATTTAATAACAATTATTAGAAATAATAATCATGTGATATAATTTAATAGTAATTATAAAAAAGAATAATCATCGTATTGTAAAAAAATAAAAAGAATGCATAAGAATAATCGTATAAAATAATTATAAGTAACAGCATAATTATGAATAAATAACTTAAGAATAGCTATAAATAAACAAAAATAGTTATAAATAAATAACAAAATATATATTTATAAATAAATATTAAAGAAACAATTATAAATAACGAATATTATATGATAATTACACAGACTAATAATTGCATTTTTATATAACATTATTAATAAAATAATTGCATAATGTATATTAAAATGAAGAATTAATACCAATTAAAAAGTACTGAAAGCTTGCAATATAAAACTTGCACTGCAAGTTTCTTCAACGAATTTCATCGAAAAAAGAACGTAAAAAAAACAAAAACATTTTTAAAACGTAAAATAAACGATTTACTGCGATAATTAATAGCATAACACTTATTATTTTAAGAAAAAAATATTCTAAAACTCACTCATATTAGAAATATCCATATTCGAAAAATAACACAAAATAGAACAGAAAACGGTAACAATTACACTGAAAATGGTTAAATTTTAAAAGAAATCGTCTGAAATTAATAGGGTTACCGCGGGAAAAAAACAATAAAAGTTATTTCTAATATACGTTATCCCCATGGCAACCACATCGACAGACGACAAAATATCAAGGTAACTATATTGTAATGTTATAGTCCATCTTGGCGAACATAACTTGGCGCTATTACTCCGGATATCTAACTCTCACCCTTTGTTCTAATGCCTGTTTAAGAGCTGTTCGGGCAATAATGCTAATATCATCAACATAAGACAGCATTTGAGAACTGACTTATTAAAAGTATTTCCTCTAATATTGATCTTAGAGTCTAATAACTTTTTCAAGTTCTAAATTAAACAGGAGGCATTCCAATACATCCTCCTGTCGCACTCCATTCTTCACCTCAAGCTGTTCGGTGAAATCACCGTGTATGCGTACTTGAATTTTGGTTTCTTTGAGAGTCAAAGTTACAAGTGCAAAAAGTTTTTCAGTAATATTCAATTCATGCATAGCTTTTATGAGAAATTCTCTGTTGATACAATCATATGTTATTCTAAAATCGGTAAAAAGATTGTGAGTCTCAATCCCAAATTCTCTACATTTTTCAAGAATCTGTTTTATGTTGAAAATTTGCTCAGTTGTAGATCTTTTTCTAAATCCTCATTGTGAGTCGCCTATCAAATTATCAACAAACGTTAAAAGTCTGTCAAAAAGATTAGTGGACAGAACTTTATAGGATGTGCAAAGAAGACTGATTCCTCTAATATTAAAGAATTAATTTAAGAAAAACTTATTTTTATAAAAAAAAAATTTATAAATAAAAAAAGAAATTAATGATAAAAAATATATATAACTTACTTACCAAACCAATGGACCTTCGAAACTTGAACGTCGACAATTGTGGAAGAATTTGAGTTATAAAATATTACAATTATTGAAGCATCAATCAATGGAAAATTGAGATTTAACGCGCGAATTTAGTATCCATTAAAAAATTAAGTTTGGGGAAAAAAATGTAAAATTTTTTTAATTAATGACATTTTTCCAATGATATACTGCGCTATGTCCCTTACGTCACATTCTATCTTATTTTCGCAATAAAACGACAAACCAGCGTCTTGAATTTTTCAGTGATTAATAGTAATTTTTCGCCTTCTTAAATTCGAAATCGACATCATTTTCTTACCTCCAATAAAAAAGGCAAACTAATAATATTTATTATACACGCAATCCTCCATTGCATGAACAGTAAATCTCTTCTATCTAATACACAGCTGGTTGTCCAAAATGCAACACCAAGAAGGATAAGAGTCATCAAAACTAATTTTTTTAGAGGGATTACAAATGTGAAATGATTGAAAATACAGCGCTCAGCGAAGAGAGGATGACGGAGATTCGGTATCTTGAATAGTTACCGTGGTTGCAATAGCCACTGTTCAATCGAGTCTAAGCTTTTATTTAATGAAATGTGAAATAAGAAAATATGCAAAATTTCTTAAACACTATCCCATCTGAAATGACGCTTAATACTCCAGTCCAGAGGTTCGGACGCTTAATTCTCTAATCAAGAGAAAGTTCCGTTTTGTATTTCCTCCGCGGATGCAAAACGGAATACAAGGCATGAGCGTGCTTTTTGCTAAAATATTGATAAACGAGGAAAAGCATTTTCAGATCACTGACTTATACGGCGTTAGTTTGGTTTGCTGGAAACATGCTAAAAACAATTGAGCATCCCGCCACATGCGAGATACGGTCAGTCGTCCGATTTCTCAATGCAAGGAATACCAAAGTTTTGTGAAATTCACCAACAAATTTGGAAAATGAATGGACCCAATACGATGAACAATTCCGTGGTTAGATGGTGGGTGCGGTAAATCAATGAAGGACGTGAAAACGTGCACGATAACAAAGTTACGGCATGCAAAGGAAAGTTTTTGATCACTCCCCTAACAGATTGGATTTCGCATTAAGTTATTTTCCTCTGTGCAGGCACCTGAAGTCTTAAGCAGTTCTGGGACGATGACGAGGTCAGATTCGTTGTTGTACACTGGTTGCAATCGCAGGCGGTATCGTTCTTTGATGAGGGTATCCAAACTGTCGTGCACAGCTGCTATAAATGCCTAAAAAAAAAGTGGTACCTATGTCGAAACATAGTTTAATTATTGTAGTTTATTTTTTAATAACAGTTTGTTCTTTTTTTTGCGCTGCTAAACTGGATTTACTTTCTGGATTACCTGATAATTCTATAAATTTTTTTGAATGCCGTCAAATAATACACTAGAAATATATGTCTCTTTTTTTTATAGGACACAAAATATTACCATGGTTAAAAAATCACCAAAGTATATTGATGTGGATGGCTATAAGTACTGCCAGTGTTTTGTCCCCGATATAATCAGGGCGGCCATAAATTACAAACCAAGTTCAAATGATGTTTTTGTTGCAACCTATCCAAAATGCGGAACAACTTGGATGATCCAGACAGTGATGCTTATTCTCAACAAAGGAAAAGTCCCAAATACCATTGAGGAATACTTTGCTTTGTGTCCCTTTCTCGAAATGCTTGGTCCAGAGGAAATTCCACACATACCTGGCAAAGGGTGCATCAAGATTCATTTTCCATTTAATTTAACGCCTTATTCAGCAGACGCCAAATACGTGTATGTGGCACGGAATCCTAAAGATTGCTGCATTTCTTTCTACCATCACACAAGGTTGTTTCCAGCTTATTATTTTAATGATGGTACCTTTGACGATTTCTTCGATCTCTTCATAGAAGGTCAAACAGATTTCAACGATTATTTCGATAACTTGTTATCGTGGTACGAGCATCGAAAAGATCCCAACGTGTTTTTCGTCACATATGAAGAAATGAAGCAGAACCCGAAAGAAACTATCAAGAAGTTGGCAACATTTTTAGGCGAGGAATATTCATCTGCTGTAGCAGATAATGAAGAACTACTGGATGAAATCGTTGAGAAAAGCAGTTTTGAATATATGAAGAAAACCACGAATAAATTATTCATAGAAATGATCGATCGTTGTGAAGAGTACGCCGAAAATCCAAAGGCACCACGAGGATTTCGAGCATGGTCAAGATACAATGCAAATGCTATAAAAGATGGACAAGGCTTTAATGGAAGTTTTTTGAGGAATGGAGTAATAGGAGATGAGAAAACTGAATTGACTCCAGAACAAGAAGAGAGATTGAACAAAAGAATAAAAGAGAAAACTGAGGGCTCAGATGTAATGAAACTGTGGGAAAACATGAAATGATGCACATAATGCTAAACTACCAATTGTTATATTTGTTAATACTTTAAAAATGTTTTACTTTTCCCATAATGTACATTTATTTCCAGTGTAATCAAAAACGCAAAAAAAGTCTATATTTTATTTAAATTATTAATGAATAAAAGTCTAGACATTTTGCACTATTATTTAATCTAGAAGAATGATAGAAGTTATAATTTGAAAAACAATAATTAAGAATACTTCAGTTTAACTATATTTGTGTTAATAATAAATGAATGCATTAAGAATACTTCAGTTTAACTATATTTGTATCAATAATAAATAAATGCATAAACAATAAATTTCTTTAAAAATTTGAAGTCTACTCTAATCAAGTACAAATAATCTATCTAATAAAAAAAGCTTCTAAAAGGAAAATGATTCAAAATTCCAGTCAAATTTTAAAATGAAAAAGATGACAGTAAAATTTCACTCAAACGATGAAACAAAGTTACTAAAACAAAAACATCAAAGATTCCTGATTAACTAAAATTGTAAAACTTAAAAATTATTTCATTCCATATAAACAACATAATACACTATGTTACCTATACAGAAAAATATTGATGACACATAATATTAACATTGATTCAACAAAACTGAAATGTTTCTATTCTTATTGAAAAATTAAACTGAAATTTATGCATTTACTTGATTGACATTCAATCACAAAAGTAATTTAAATTTAATAATACAAATTGATAAAATGGAGACTGAATTGAAACACTTGTCATAAGACAGTTTACATAAAATATTTTGTACAGTACTAACATTGCATCAAGAGAAGTTCCTATTCTAGTACAGAAATAGGTCACTATCAAGTATAACCATCCTTTCCTTGCTACTTTAATTAGATGTTCCTCAAGTATTTTAAAAGTGTTATAGTAACAATACCATTCCAATCAAAGTCAAATCATGAAAAAGAAAAAAATAGCATTCAGATAGATTTTTAAAGAACTAAGCAAATATATATCTAAATGAACAAAATACATTTACATTGTCTTTTTTTAAAAAAAAAAAAAACTAGGTATTTTATAATTACAGGAATACAAAAATAGTCCAACATTTAACTTGTGTATCATGGGTAGCATGAAATGGTACCAGTAGCGCTCACAGGAATTTTTCAAGGGGGGGGGTCCAGGGTTGAAAGCTCACCATTCTTGTATCATGCTCCTTTTGATTTTGTCGATTTTCGGGAACAAAACACAGTAAAAAACTAATTTTTGAATAAATAATTAGCATTAATTAATAAAATCAATCATTAATAACAAGTAATTAATTAAATTTTATGTACTATATACTTAGAATTATAATCAATTGGGAAAAAAATAAAGGTCTTTGGGGGAGGTCCGGACCCCCCCCCCTTGTGTGCGCCAATGAATGGTACTATATATTTTGGTACATATAACAAATTTAATATCATGCCACTAAGATAAATTTTTTATTAGTACATCACAGAAAAGAAATAAAGGTGTTAACTCCTAATGAAAATAATTAATTTAAACAATTTATATACATATTTATATTAAAGGATAACTGACACAGAAAATGATGTTTTACTTTCCTCCTTAAATGATGCTGAGATGATAATATAACTATGATGAGTAACTATGATGATAATTATTCCTTAAGATCTTTATTATGAAAATTAACCTTGTATAAAATGCCAAAACACATGAAGATATTTGACATTTCAGTATTATAGAATTTATTTTTTACAGTTATAGAATTTTGGAATACCCAGTATCATAGCTGCAGCAGCTTTCAAGAAGAAAAAAATATTGAGACAGTACAACTATAGATTAGCCTCAAACTTTTTTAAACAAGAAAAGTAAGTTGTTAGCATAGAGAATTTCCCCCCATTTTTTTTTTTTTTTAAGTAATGAAAAGCAGAAATATTACATTTATAACAGACAACTCGGTAAAATGTTTAGGAATGGTACAAAACTGCATTTTAAAATGCAAAAAATTAGAAAAAATAATTAACTTATAGTTAAAAATTCGAGCATTCCGTATTAGATAAATTTTTAAGAGATAAAGTTGAGATAGCTTTTTAATTTCTTGATAAATGTTTCATGTTTGAGCAAACAAAATGTATTTTTTCTTGTTAATTTATTGGAAATTACAAAGCAAGGTTAGATTTTGCATGCATTGACTGGCATTGTAGATTCTTAAGTATTCTGAATAAATAATGAAATACATAGGGAATTTCTAATCTATACAAATTAGTACTTTTTCAGGAATGCAAAAAATAAAAAATAGTTTGAATAAAGACTATCATATTTTAGTATTTTGATATCATATTACAGTCAGACCTCTATATAACGAAGTCGCTAAATCCCCACAAAAAGTTCATTACATGGAAAATTCGTTATATAGAGGTTCATCTTTTAATATACTTTATGGACCACATAAAACAAATTTTAAATTCATAAACACTATATATTAAGAAAAATTAATTATTCACACCTTTTTTAAATTAAAATATATTTATTTTATATACCTTACCCATCAAAAAGAAAGAAAAGCTGCAAGGAAAACAAGAAAAAATAATGTCGAAGAATTCAATGTATCTTCAATGTTAAGAAAATAATTTTATACTAAAAGAAAAATTTTAAGGACAATTTTTAATTTAAAGCATACATTAAACATGCATTATTTTATAATTAGAACACGCTGCAATTCCCCTGAGGATGAAAGAGGATATCGAAGATGTTTCTAGAGAACTGGGCAATGGGGGTTAAAGGTTGCACTTCTTGAATGAAATATTCAGAACTCTAGTGCTCCCGGCAAGTTAGGATCTAATAAAACCAGTTCAAGATTTATGACCCCCCATAAAATGTGTTAAAGAGAGAATAACTTGAAATTTCTATTAGCAGCATGAGAAAATATTCCATTTTATTTTATCTGCAACTTTAGCAAATCCCATTTCTTTTACACAATTACATAGTCTCTTTTAAAAAAAGTAAAAGTTGTAACTTTTTTAGAAAATTTAATGCCAAAGTTTCAGATTAATAATTTGATTAAATGGTATTTAAGATTAAGAATTTTAAATTAGAAGAACAGATTCGTCTTGAATTCATGAATGAATTCAATTGCATGAGAACAATGAGAACATGAATTCAATTACATGAAAATACACAAACTTTCAAAATTATAAATTAAAATGTCTGAAAAATATTGTTTCCTTCCTTAAATGTAAAATATATAATTTTTTTCCCCTTTGCTTTTCCTATTATTTGAAACCATCCACAAATACTGAAAACAAATTATACATCAGATAATTTTTATTTTTATTTATATAAAATGTTTAAACAAAAAAGAACTTAAAATGTGATATACACAATTATATATGTTGTCATTCACAATTCAATGTTCAAAACAGTTTCGATATTCTAACATAAATTTTGACTTCGAGCAATTTGTTCTTTGAGGACCATGATACTATTTCGTTGCTCAGGTGGCAACATAGCAATTTGCTGATCTGATAATTGCAGAACTTGCATAATTAAAGCAGCCTGAAAAAAAGAAAGTGGAACAAAATAAGAAAAAGGCATGTAAAAACAGATAATTTAGGTGACTGAGAAGAAAACATCAACAGTAGAAACAATTTTTATTTTTTATAAAATCAATTCTTAATTAATAAATTTTTTTAATGTTTCAAAGGCTCATATGTAATGACAGTAAACAGATAAAAAATGTTTTAAAAGATAACTATCACATTTAATTTGATTCTAAGCCACCACCAATTCCAAGTAGCCTCCCAGATTCTCAACATTTTTGTGTAAAAAATAAAAAATAGAGTTGAATCGTTTATCAATATCCAATATTAATGGAATTTTAAAAAAATAAACAAGAACTAATAAGTGAATAATTAATTCATTTTTCCAGAACTAAAAACTTTTGAATACGTTCATGAATGTGTAATTACTCTAACGGTCAGAATTATTTTTAATTTTTCCCATCCATTAGAATTTTTCCACCTTTAATTCTAAGCCACACCTGATTTTCAGTAACATTAACACTGGAAAAATAGTGCAGCTTAAATTTGAATAAACGTGGTAATTATATTGAATAAAACTGACCTTAAAAAAAAGGAATGGCAATATGCAATTCAAACCACACAGAAAGAATTTAAAGTTACAATCCTATATATTAACAGAAACATGTATTCCTTAGAAAATTTATACGTGACTAAAAATGTATTAATATCATTCACAGAAAAATAATTTTATATACAAATTACAAATTTTTATTTTATGATGTAGTAATGAGCAAACATACATCTATTAAATTTAAGATTTTGTGCTTCTGCAAATTAGGAAGGTTTAATATCTTTCAGATCCCATGTGATTTAATGATTTTACATCTTTGAAATTTCCTATGCAACTAAAATTAAAGGGACAGCATAATTCTCCCCACTAAAAATTTTACAAACAAATAAACTCAATTGTTTTTGTTTTTTAATTGTTATTTAATAAACTTTTTTTAAATCTAAACTAACTTAATCAAGAAGAGTTTTTAATACAAAGTTAAGCATTTACCCATGAAATTTGTTTTATTTTACACTAAAGGATTTATTATTGATATTGTTCAGGCTTGTCAGCGTGATGACTTTAGAAGTAGTATGCCCATCTTGTAAGCCTAAGGATGTGAATTTGATCCTGGATTATGTCGATGGGTGCAAAAATCATAGACATGCATATCATATGATTATGTGGCATGTAAAAGAATCTTTGAGCATCAATTTGACTCTGGTACTCTTAGTAAAATGAAATCACAGCAATATTTAGCATCTGCCAAGAGCTGGAACTGAATGAATTTAATCACAAAAATTTGGTAGAGGGAGCTGCCACTAGATGGTGCCACTAATTTAAGGAAATGGCTCTCATACATGTCTGCAAAGACTGAATAATTTGAGTAGGGAGAAGCACTATCACACCTCACTTGTCATATGCCAAAAATGCAGAGAAGAGCAATCACGTTGCAGTTGATTGGTAAAATTTTTGCATCAAATGAGAGTAGTCGTATTCATATCAATTGCAGTTTTTATTAATTTCATTCAATTGTGGTTTTTAATAATAAGAATTAAAGTAAGACACAATGGTAAGCAGTGGGATAGTGGCAATAGAGCCATGGATGTGGTATGATAGAAAAAATGAGCTAATGTAAAAAGATCAATATCATTTTGACTTTTTAATTTTTTTAAATCATAATCAAATCAATAAGAACAAAAGATAATTTTTATAAAAAAAAGTTAAGGACACAAAAAAATTGGCTCATTTTTTCTACCCTAATGCCATCTACAGCTCTTGTACATTACTGCTTACTACTCTTCTTTATTCATTTGTATTAAAAAATTTCAAAAAAAAAACCTATGCATTTCAATCCGCACTTTTAGCATATATATAAGAAAATTCTTCAACATTCAAATGGCTAACTACTAAACTACAGACCATTAGAGAGGGAAAAAATTGTTCAGGCTTGTTTTTTATTGGAAATCATCACTTCTTAATCTCATGTTTGGAATTATTTAGTATTCTATTATATAGAATACATGCTAATTAAAATAAATTTCTTATATAGGTCAAGCACAACATTTGTCTTAAACAAGGAAATTTTTCTTCAGTTTAAAAAAAATATTTTTCCTACTTTCATCTATAAAAAAAAGTGCTCAGCTTAACAGAGAAAAAATTTGTTTTTGAGACTGATTTGAGAATTAAAAATATATATTTCATCATTTTAAATTTAATACAAAATTCTGTGTAAATTAATTATGATCTGAATAAAAAAACTACAATACATGAATTGCTTTTTAAAAATTGAAGGGAAAAAAAAGTTTTAACATAATGCCATTTTATTAAAGAAATGCTTAATAATACCAAAAATAAGAAAAATACTATTTTCTTTAAAAGAAAATTATAAAATATATTTTTATCTGGATTTACTAAATTAAAATTACATTTCTTAAGTTTTAGCAGCTCTTAATTGCAAGTAAAATAACTCCTCTTTTAAGAAGATAAGCAATCAAATTCCCTTTTCATTTTTAAAGTACTTTTGTGAGTCTATTAATCAATATGCATTATATCCTGCTATATATTTCTGCTTCGTTTATAACAATGATAATGCTAAAAATTTGAATCATTTGTGGCTTGCATCTTAATCACATTACTGTTATAGGTCATGACACTCACAAATGAACTTTAAAAAAAATAATTTAAAATATGAACCAGTTGTTAATTTTAAATAAATGCAGCAATAAATTATTCTTTTATGTAAATTATTGCAAAAGAAATAGAGAAAATCAACTACCTTTTCTTGATCATGAGGAGCTATGGCTGCTGCAGTAGCAGCTAATGAATTGTTTGAACGAGGAGATGCAGTAGCATTTGGTGAAGCTCCTCCAATGACAGGTGAACCACCACTCATAGCAGTTATTCTTGGATTCTGTTGACATGAAAAGAAAAAAGAATTCCATAAAATAAGATCTTTTTACAAAAAGCTTAATTTCTACAAGGTTTCATTATAATTTCTATGACAATTCAGACATATTTTTTATTGAATAATCATACTTTTAGCAAATGGGAGTGGGGAAAAGGACTGTTTTACTTCAAATAACTTGAAGTAATCTCTATAAAAATAATTTAGGTAGCTAGGGTAGCCAAGTGATCCTGGTCACAAACTCGTAACCGGTGAGTCATTTACAAGTTTGAGACTTGGAGCCACTGAAGACCTGCCATGTATAGGTGCTGATGTACATTAAATTTGTCATGGCTCAAAATCCTCATGTTATGATGGTGAGGAAGTTTGAAGAGAGAGAGAGAGAGTGTTAATTGAGGTGCTGTCTTTGTCCCTTGAGGGAGATTCAAAATTACAAGGTAAGTCAACTATAGCTCACACTGCTTAAGAGTGCGATGTTAATAAAAAACCTAATCAAATCACAGAAATACTTCTTTTATAACCTGCAAAGTAATTACATGAGTGAATAGAAAAGAACTTGATATGGTTCCACCACAAGTAAATAAACTCATTTAGTACAGTTTTTAATATAAATATTTATGTTAAATAGCAACATTAAAAAAATTATTAATTTTTAAGATGTGAATCTTACGGAATAAAGGGAAACTTATACTCCTTAATTTAAAAAAAGAGCCATGAATTTGGTGTGAAAGTTTATGCAATAAAAATGATAGAATTTCAAATAGAAAGATGGATTTTTAATAGAAATAAAAAAATAAAACAAAATGCACAATATTAATCAAGATAATACATGTAAATACAAAAAAGACATTTTTATAAATACTGAATTTAGCAAAATACCATTACATCTAAGGTTGTCTACTGAAAATTTCCAAATATCACACTGTTTTAAAAAAATCGTAAGACTTTTGTTTAAGAAAAAAGGGGAGTCACAGTAATTTATTACACAGAAAGTACTTGAAAAATCTTTATTCAAACATTAAATTAATATGAGTTCAAAATTCACTAACTTCTATCCTGCTATGGAAATCATAAGAAATAGCTACAAATATAGTTCAAATAATAGTAGATGCATAAAACCTAAATTCATGCAGTAAAATGTTTAAAAAATTCACATCAAGTTTGCAATCTTTATTTGAATGATTAAAGAATAGTTATGTAGAACATCAGCAACTGTGTTGCAGAATATTCTGGATAATGCAAAATAATGAAAAAAGTAGGTATATGACAAAAGCCTTACAATTTAAAAAACTAGAAGATTATAATTCTTCGATTTGAAAATCAAACTATAACTAAAGATCTGTGTTATAAATAACTAGAATAAATAAATTACTAAAATGTTTAGAAGGATTTATGTTAACAGAAAAATGTTCCTTGACTTCCTGATGAATTTTATTCTCACTGATACAAGACTATTAAGTAATTTTTTTTTTCAAAATCCTTCAAATAAAAAAAAATTAATTTCAAATACTATAATAAAGAGATCACACATGTAATTTTTTGACTAAATTCTAAAAACATTCAATACCTCAAAAACGGAAATTTTAAATTCGCATTAAAAATTTTATGAACAAAAATATACATTTTAGATTAAAGTTGAAGCCAATATTTAACCAACTGTAAAAGCTTTCATTATTTATGAGATGATACAATAAAAATACCAATGACTAAAAGATAAAAAATAATTTTTATTTTGTACTACCGTTGGAGGGCGAGGACCAGGAACATTAGGATTAACTACAGTTCTTTGATCTTCCATTCTAGCAGCAGGAATAGAACCCCCTCTGGTATCAAAGGAACCTGGGCCAGGTCGTGATCTATCAAATCCTGGGCCTTCTGGATGCATTGGTCGAACATTAGGTCCAGTCATAATGGATGTATCTGGCCCTAGCATATTTCGATATCTGGGATCAAAAGACCTAGAATCTGGCATGCCACCAGATGGCATTGCTCTCAAGTCTTGATCAATAGCAGACTGTCTCATGTCTTTATCTCCAATTAACATAGGTGGAGGTCGAAGGTCTCTATCACCTACAGGCATTTGGCGCAAATCATGGTCACCTAGAGCATGTGGATCTAATGTTTTGTATAAAATAAAATAAGTCTTTCAAATAAGTCAACATATACTTAATAGACAAAAACTTATTAAAGCAGTTTCATCCAATGACAAAACATCCATCAATATATATTTGTAAAGTTAGAATCTAATACATCAGTCTTTCTAATTTTTTCCCATCCCCAGGAGAACTACCTGATAACTTGATTATCTTTTAATACAGAATTTAAAATAGATCTTATATTAATATGATATAAAAAGTTGTTTGAGTATTTAAATGATATTCTTTATGCTTGTATGTCAAGTTATGTTTGATCTAATTCTCTAGTAACCTGTTGAACCCAGTTTGACATGTCTTTGCCCCCTCCCCCTTTTTTTAAGACAAAATACAAATATTTAGAATTTTATAATTTATATTCTTATTAATATTTTATAAGATAATTGACTTATAAGAGGAAAAACTAAGAATTAGAAAAAAAAGTTAATTAGCAAAGCTTATTATTAGACAAATTCAATTATTATACAACTCAATATACATACATACATATACTGTTTGACTCAATTCATTACATTAAAATAAATAAAAAAATTAATTACATTTACAGCATTAACTTTTTCACGATGGGTATGTCATACAAGCACCAGTCTCAACCTCCTCTTATCGGGTGGTAGGCCGTTCAATGCACTTTACTGTGGGGACAATTAAACCTGTAGAACAAGTATGAAACGCAATTCACCAGTGCATCATCCAGCTGCTGGCGACATTTGGGGTGGATACATGTGACACACCTGTCTTTACAATGTTTTCCATTGATCAGTTCGTTGTCGTGAAAAGATTATGTATATATGTTTTAATGCCCCATCCCCTATAATTTCCCAAAATGGAAAATTAAACAAACCAAATTTTACAGATTTTAGACAGCTTTCCAAAGTAATACATTTTACTTTCAATATCAAAAAGTAAAAATGAAACTCGATTGTTCATATTTCTATACTGAAAATACTTTGACTAGCAAAGAGAGTTCTTCTTTCTTATCGGAAAATTTTTGCAATCAGAGAATTTCAGCAATTTTTTTTTAAATAATTATCTCTACACTTAAATATTTAATAATATTTTTATATAATATTTTTTCCCACTTGATTTCAAATATTTTTTTATAAAATAAAACCCATTTTCAGAAAGTACTTTGAAAATAAATATACTATGTGTTTCCAAAAACAATACTTCCCATATGAAAAACACTTTTGCCACTGAAGTATAATTAAAATTTTAATTAAGCTGCATAAGATGATTACATTATAAATTTATAAAGTTAATAATTGAAATAATTAACAGATAGGATCAATTTACAGTACATAAGGATAAAAATAATTATATTAAAAGTAAAATTATAGTGCTTAATGCAAACACATTTTAAGTAATGTATCCTTAAAAAAAGTAAATGATTGCTATATTATAATCACTATACAAGAATAATACATGAATCTAGTACATAAATTTCAAATCATTAAATATATATCAATAGAATAAATCTAGGTATTTAAATAACTGTAAGCAGAGAAATGATTTAAAATTTACAATACAAAAATATTGTATTATAAAGTTAATCTAAAGAATAATTAACTGTTAGAAATTAGAAAATGCATATATTTCATTTGTAATAATGACGCAATTCTTGAGATGCTAATTATGACAAACATGTTGAAATTCAAATGCTATTTTATAACCACCTAAATGTCCGAATATATTTCGGTTACTATCAACTGGGAAAGAAATCCCTTCTTTCTAGAATTTGAAACTTGTAATTAAATATAATTTTATCTTTCATGCCAGAAACATTAACCAGAAATATATATAATAATAATCAAATACAAAATCTAAACAATTTAAAATTTTAAGAATTTGCTCAGAATTCAGAGACATGTTTGATTCAGCATAAAGCTATAATATTTCATACAGTCTCATTACCAACAAATTCTATGTGTAGTGTAAGTTATGTGGAGAGTCCGCCAGTAATTTTGAAAAATGAGCCAATTACCATGAGTAGCATTCCACCTATTTTGTTGAGCATTGGTAGCCATTCTAGGATGAGGAAAACGAGCTGCACATGAAACAAAACAAAACTATATGAGAATAATATATATAAAAAAAATTTGCCTCATCCTAACTCTTGCAGAATTAATCAGATGTAAAACTTGTAACTAAATAATAAAAAGTAATAAGGATTCTGCATGTAGATCAATACTTTTTGAAATTTCATTGTATACTTAGAAAATTAAAAAATAATTCTTTTACTAAATTCATAGGATGTAAATCTGAAAAGGATGCATTACTTGATGTCGGATTTAAAAATAAAGAATTTTACCACCTATTTAAAAATTTGATCCATGCCTATTTATACAAGGATAGTTATTTAATCATCAGCAAAAGCGAATCAAAATATTGATAGCTAAGAAATGCAAGTGAAACTTTAAAATCTAAAAATTGGAGATGAAAAAAAACTAATACTTTATACAAAAACTAAAAGAGTGAATGTGAGATTTTATGGCGCAAGAGCCAAATCTGGCTATACTGCGCCAAACATTTGTCAAAATCTGTGATCTAGACGGGAAAAGAAAGAAAGGATAAATTGAATGACAAGAAGGAGGGTCAAAAATAGAGAAGGATCACTAGGGTACCCCAGGTTCGTGAGACCCGTATTTACCAAAGATAGTAAACCCCTTGGGAAAATGAAAAGATCACTAGGGTACCTCGGGATTGTGACACTCGTACTCACCTAAAGAAGGGAGGGGCAAAAACTAAAAGAGAAAGTAAATTTATTTTTTAGATGTTTATAATAAATATCAAAAAATGAGACACCTTAACTTTTGCCAAATGAGCACATAAATAACATTTAGTTCTAAAAAGAAAAAATCTATCTTAGAAATACAAAAAAGTTCACAATATCTGATAGTGAGTCAAACAGCAAACTTTTGTGATTTTCTTTTTTTTTATTTCCATTTCATTCACAACAAACATATCAAGTAAATTCAATACATGTTTTAAACCCTTATCTCCTGAAAAAAATTACAAGATTCCCACCTCAAGGCCACCATTTTTCCCAAAGGTACATGTAGTTATGTAATGTATTGGGGGAAAGGGAAGACATTCTTTCTGAAATAAGTAACTCTTTTGGAAATACTGTCAGGCATTTTATTGCATTTCAAAGCCTACAGAATAGTTTTACTGATAGCAGCCTAATGCAGAAGTATATACTTTTGAAAGGTGTATATATGTGCCATAATCTGTAAATGCATTGGCTGCATGAAGCCTTTATATACACCAGCAGCAGTTAAGGAATAAAAAGTTCAATTATGGGGTCTCAGGAGTGTTAATTTTGTCAAAAAAGTGCAAAATATAAACAATTTTAGATTAGATGCAATTCTTTGAGGTTAAAATTAAATCATTTGATTCTTTTACACATTATTTATTAAAAAAAAGGCTTCAAAAAAGTGTAAAATGTTTAAAATATAATAATTTAAAAGGTTATAAACATATGAAAATATGAGACATTCTGTAAGAAATATTAATTTTTACATTGCACATGATATTTTGTAAAACTGTAACTAGCAATAAGTTGATTTATAAAGTTAAATATTTCCTAATTTCACTGCAGCTATTTTTATATAAATAGAATAATAAATTATATTTTTAAAATTTCAACATTTTTCAAATATTTTGAAATACAAAAGATATATAAACCTAAAATTAGGTAGGGTTTAGGGAATATGATACAATTTATAATTCTATAAAGTCTTAAACATTAAAGGCTACTATTTTAGAAAAAGGCGTGTTCAATTCAAAATTTACTTATCTATTACAGAAATGTTTATTTTCATATGCTAATAATTTCTTTAATATTATGATTATATTTTTAAAATGTTGCCCTTTTTTGAAACCTTATTTCTTTATTCATAATGTGTAAAAGAATTGCATTATTTAATTTTAATTTCAAAGAACTTTTATGTATTCGAAAAATTGTTTATATTTTCAGCCCTCGAGACAAAATTAACATCTCTGAAACCCCTTATTAAGTACTTCTTAACAATTTTTGCAATTTGGACAAAATTGGTATTAATATTAATGAATCAAAGAAAACTATATAAAGGTGCAAATGTTAATTAAAACAGGCAGTTAATTTTTTTTTAAAAAAAAAAGGAATCTTCCAATCTTGAAAAGATTTTTATACCCATTTTGGTAAAATATGGTTTAAACAGACTCCCCAACCCCTTTAAAGACCATTGACTCAAGAGATAATTAGGGATAACAGTAGGGAAATTATCATATTCTTAAATACTTTGAGCAAGTTTTTACAAAGTGGTTTTTCTTCTTAACATTATAGTTATAATAAGCAAATCAATAGTTAAAATTTATTAGTACACAACTCATTTAGGTAAAAAATCAGAATTTTTCTTTTACAAATATTTCCTGGACAATTTGGGAGAATAGAATGAAATTTTTCGTTTTTTACACTTAACAAAATTTTTTCTTCTCACAACTACATCCAATAAACTATATATTACACAATAATAATGATTTTTCCAATTATTTTACTCCTCAAATTTGAAACAAATATATTTATCACTCTGTAAACATTTTTGAAAAGTGTTAAATACTTATTGACTTAAGCTTGAAATACTCATTTGAAATTAGGATCCATTTTTTTAAACCCTCACAAATCAATTACTTTTCATAAAAATTTCACAAAATTTTAAATTTGAAAGTGATTTTAAAGATGAAAAATAAAGTAAGATTAGATTACATAATGGGAAAATCCTTTTATAAAATTAACTCTGTTAATAAATTTAATTATCAACACTTGAATTAAGTGTTCCCTTTTAACCATTTAGGTTGATTCAATTTCTATGTAGTAGCAATGAAATTTCAAAAATTATTGCAGGTGGCCTTTTTTTTCTTTTTGGCTTTGCCAACATTTTTCTAATATTTATAAGAAAATAAATACAGAAATAGATTACTTTTCTTATAAATTGTTTTTCATATTACAAATAAATTTTGAAATAAAAACGAAAAATCTATACTTCAATACTTCTATACATTGAAAAATCAATGAAATTTTCATCATTTTTTCAATTACGAAATTTTATTTTATGCTTTCAATGATTTTTTTTTCTTTTAAGAATCAAAAATTCTTTTTTAAAAAATACAGCACTTAAATATCAACATTTGTCCAATCTGCACAAATAATTTTTTTAAAAAATTCATTTGATAAATTTTCAATAAAAACAATGATTATTATTAAATATCTTTTTAAATAGGATTATATAAATTACTTTTGCATTATATGAAAGGATTTACAAAAATTATTAAGAGAGTGCCTCTGTTTCACTCTCTTTAGTAACTGCATTCAGAAAAAATTTTATAAACAAAAGTTTAGAAGAATAAAAGAGAAATTCAGAAAAAATAGATGTCATATGAAGCAAAAGTGGAAAATAGAAAGGAAATGACTCCAGTTTCAGCAAACCACTGCCTTTGGTTATTGATAAGGCAAGAATGAAGTTGGAAATTAAACATGCTGCTATACTTGTGGAAGAAAAAATCCTCAGACTTCAGTACCTCTTAAAAAAGTTTGGAACAAAGACTAAAACTATTACACTTCATCTAAACAACTTAATATTCAAACATAATGTATTTTCTTTAATTAATGATAAAGAAAAAATTACCAAGCAAAATTTAGTAGGTTACATATTTTTAAAAAATATATGCATATTCTGACTAATACATAGATATTAAAAATACAATAGACTTAAAAATACAACAGTTTTTAATAAAAAGAGACATCTAAAAATTATGGATGTATACAATTAACCTTTAATTTCTTATAGCAATTTTTACACTTTTCGTTAATTTTATACTTTAACAATTTAACTTAGATTAATTAAATAAAAAGTAAGTTTAAATAAATATTTTAATTATAAGCACACTCTTAAGAAATAGAACTTGATTCATCATAAAGGAAATGTCCAACTGCCTCAAAAGTGAAAAATGAGATGAACATGCAAAGAAAAAGAAAAATTTAAACTACTGATTATTTATTCTAACAATTCAGAACAGTTTGATTATTTATTCTAAAGTTTGATCATCCCACAAAATGTCAATAAGTTAGTGATCCATCTACAATATGGAAGCTAACTGTTAACTAGCTAGTATCAATTTAGTCCTCAATTGGCATTCTGTGGTATTAATTGTCAAATTTTCTGCAATAGTTGGAATAAATTGGTAATATTCTCAGAAAGCTGCCATCACATCAAGTCCTGAATACACTTGATGAGGTGAAAGATCAGACAACTTAGTTGAGTAAGAAAGTGTTTGGATAGCCAAAAGATAATTCATATCAAAATATGCTATGTGTGTCTAATCATTAATTTGTCAACAAATAAGGTCCCCCAAGAAATGGCTATATAGAAGAACAGATAATAGAATTTTGACCTGAGTGCCCTCATTCACTAGAAAAGGGGTTCAACTATAAAAAAAATAATAACATCTTGGACCACATTCTGTTGCAAGTCTGTGATTCATACAATAAAGACAGGACTACTCTTCCCATTTATTATAGTCTTAAAGACTATTGCTGTTGTGTTGATGGTGGAATCTGCCTCTTTTTTTTTAAAATCACTCTTACAATATTGTCTGGTTGTAATACCAATTCAATCCAAGGATTATATATATATATATATAAAGATAAAATAATACTTGTGGTGCACAAGTATTATTTTATCTGTTTTCAATATATATATATATTGATATTGAAAACAGATAAAATAATACTTGTGCACCACAGTATCACATGGGACTTACAGAAGTAAGTAAAACTAAATAAGATAAATAAAATTAAAACTAAATAACAAAACAAATGAAATAACATGAACAAATAAGTTACAAAGACAAAAATGTATTACAAAAAAAAAAAACAATTACAAAACAAAACCAATACAATGAAGTTACAAAAATAGAGAAATGAAAAATTTACAAAAAATTACAAAACCAAATCAATGAAGATACAGAATAAAGTGAACGATGCTTTACTTGAAACAAGTCAAAAAAAAATTAAGAGGCCAGTTGATTTTAAGAGCATGCAGTTTGACTTTCAGGCAAAAGATTTAAAGGATTCAAAATTAAACTTTTTAAGAAGATTAAAAATTTTCTTTTTTTTTTTTTGGTTCACCTAACTTTTTTTAGTTTGATGACATGACTTCTTTCACTCTAAAATATAGCTATTGGTACAATCCAGGTAAATATCTACAATCAAAATGCGACATTTTAACTGTCATATGTGGATCAACGACATATTGACTTTCCCCTATAATTACCAAATTATAGAATAACTCATCCAACCATTTTCAAATTAGTTGTTCCTGTTCCAATGCACGTTCATCTAATCCACTTATTTTCTGTAGTAATTAAACAATTTTATAGAATGTCACAATTTTTAAGTCTTACAGAATACAGTTACTATTCAAATTATTTATATGTGTCAATGTAAGACTATTATATAAACTCAAAAATAGTGTGTGTGTGTGTGTATATATATATATATATATCCATTTAAAGTTAAACTGTTATAAAAAAATACAATCAAAACAATAAAATTTAAAAGTTGAATCATCTTGAATTATAATAAACAAACCAAATAACCTAGCACATCAAGAAAAAGTGCTAATAGCTGCTGAAGCTCAGCAGAAATATGATTAAGGTAGCAAATGAATTCCTCATTGATCACCATCTCCAGGACACATAACTTGTGAGTGCAAATAATTATTTTTCATGTAAAATAATTTTGATGTAGAAAAAATCTTGTATTCACTATTTCCAAATTATTTCTCAAACATTAAATATGAATATAGTTTTTTCAGCATTAAAATTAGAACATCTTGGAAACCGTACATAACCATTAGAAAAATTTATTCCACTTCTTAAGACATCATTTAAAATTTTTTAGCACAGATCTCTTGAGAGATTAACCCCTTTATGGTCACATAATTTTGAAGAAAACAATCATAGAAGTGCTTTTTTTTTATTATTCAAGAGAATTATATGAAATTAAGTGTATGTACAATATATGTATTTATTTTTAGCTTACAATACAAGAAAAAAATAATTTTTTAAAAAAATGTCTGAATGTTGGTTTTTCAACAAAGAGAAAAAAATTAACCACTTGCGCTGGAAAGAGAGAGACATGCCACACACATCATAATTCTTTTGTCACAGAATTGCTGATGACGTGGTATGTACGTCATCATGGAATTGTTACAGAAACAAATATTTATCCCACATTCTAAAATGGAAAGCAAAAAGTGATGTTAACGACATCATTTCGACAAATAGAAAAAGAAAACACGATGGTAGTGATAGTGACTTTGATGAAATAATTTTTCAACTCCGAAACCGACTATAAAAAATTCTAGGTTAACAATAAATTAGTTTAGAAAGCATAAATCTTTTTCTGATTTCTCTGAGGCATCGCACACTGCATGAGGCCTCCCAGCAAGTTATATTGGACTGTTATGGTACACGCATCAGTGGTTTTTTTGCAGGGTCAGTGGTTAAAAAATATATGTTTTTTAGCCACTTGCACACACACATTAAAAGTGAATTTTATTACACTTATGCAAAATGTAAATAAATAAGATAAATTTCAAACCATGAGATGCAAAGGCCAACATCACAGGTAACAGAAAAGATCTATCATCACTATTCTCAGATTCACAAACCAAACTTTCAAAACAATCAGTTATTTCAGAACCACTCCTAGATCCATTTATACTTAAAATCGAACCTGATTCACTTCCTGAATAACTCCACAACATAAGCAATATAAATATATATATATATTATCATAGACCGCAACCCCCACGTATTCATGAAGAGCTGAAATAAGTAACTGGGCTGAGGTTACAAAAACATATTGCTAATATATGTATATATATGTTTGATTATGCTAACATTTAGTTTAAAATAACTATCTCTAAACACATTACTAAAAATCTGGTATTACCATTTGATGAGAAATAAACATGATTCCTAGCATAAGAAAAAGATAGTTTTTTATCTTTTTAGAGTGTTACTTTTGAACACTCCAGCCCAGAAATATCACGGGCATGAGAAATAGAGGGGAAAATTTCACCCTATGATTTTGATGGGAGTAAGAAGGAAGGGGGTTAAGGGGGTTCACCCATGTAATGGGTTAAAAAAAAAATTTCATTAATTGCTTTAACATGTCTAGAATACAGTAAATTCGAAATCGTTATAAAGAAGCAGCTGCTCAGCCCACTAAGTTAAGATTTTCATTGTTTTAATTGAACTTTAAATGCGTTTTTCTCAAAACTGTGTTTTCCTGGCTTTCCTCCAACATATCTCAAGAACGGTTTGACCAAATGGCTTCAAATATATAGGGTAAACTCAGCCCAAATATACGCACCAAATGAACTATGATTATATATATATATATATATATATATATATATATGTTCCAAAATTCAAAATATTTATATTTTTCATAACAAAAACATTAAAAAAACCAAGAAATTCGAAAGTTTTTCTTCAGAGGTCTACCAAATATTCAATTTTTGATATTTTCAATTAAGAATAGTTCATTCAGTGCATTTAAGCTTATAGATTAAAACAGCATTAATTTTTTTTTCAGATAAGCCAATCAGCTGTAATCGTGGAGGAAGTGAGCATCCATTTTTTCGAGGTGGGTGAGTTCAGAGTACTATAACTCACGTTCTATTGGATATTTTTGGCAAAAAAATTTATATACATACTCTTAAGATTCATATAAATAAATGATAAAAAAATGTAAAGTTCTATCATTTGCCTGGTTGCCAAAAAAAATTTCCTAAAAATGCTTAAAAAACAGGCCATCACATGGGTGAACCCCCTTAATGTCAGAGAGAAAACACTAACCCCACTCAATAGTTTGTTTTTTATTCCTTCTAATAAGACATAAATTATCATTTAAAATACTTATTTTTTTAATTACTTATATTTTTTTACATGAAAATGCAGCACTTTTACAGTCAAAAATCTCTTGCTTTCAATATACTTCTTTTTTCACACAAATACTTTACCATAAATATGATTCATATATACATTTGAATCACAATTTCAAAACTTAAATATAAACTAGTAAACAAAATTAAAAAAAATTAATTTTAAAAGTTTAATTTAATTAAAAGCACTCAAAATATTTTATCAAATTAATCTTCAACATCAAATTCTAATACAAATTTTCAAAGAAAAGTTAAATTGTTTATTCATGAAATTACTATAAGTAATATTTACATTCATGGCAGAATTATGTGTTTTATAAAACTAAAATATTAATCAGTTTAATTTTAATTTTATATATTATCTGAATCTATAAATGCAAATAATATGCAATTACATAACTTAAATCTATATGTATAAATTTATATCACCATAATATTTGTAGGATATATATATATAAAATAAAATTTAAAAAATAGTTAACATAGCTAAGGGTATTGCCATTTAAATTATTTTTTTTTCTCATTTTTCATTGGTAACATTAACCATTTCTTCTATTCCAATAAATTTAACAATAACCATAACATTTAAATAAAACAAGTCACATTAATTTTTCTACTAACCACGCTCTGGGAAATTATTTTGAAGCATGGGATTTGAAGAATTAGGTACAAGAGTTGGTCTTTCAGTAATAAGAGCAGGCCTTTCTCCCAAAAGAGCAGGTCTTGTAAGAGGAATAACAGGTTGGGTTGGTCTTGGATTTTGCATAACAGGATTTTGTGGCATAGAGTTCATTTGAGCTGGAGTCATTGCTGAAATTATAACAAATAAAAATAAATATCTTCATACTATTGTATCAATGGCATATATAACACAAATTAGCTAGGTTTTGACTAACTCTTCAACAGATACCGAATTATTCAAAACATTTTCTATCCATGATTAAGAAAATAAAATTCTGCTTCTTACTAAAAAAAATATTTTGCATAGGTTATACTGTTAACATATATTACTATACATAATACATCACACATTTCCAATTTTTAAAAATTTAAAATCTATTCAAAATCTAGTTTACCAGAATACAGAATAATGATTCCCAAACGGTGGTGCACTGATAAGTAACATGCTAATTCTTGGCCAGCTATATAACATTCTTTGTTTGAAAAAACTGTACAAAAGATAGTCCAAGCTTTGAATGTGAATACTTTACTCTGATTTCAGAGTTTAAGATTTACTGAATTAATTTTTTATTAAACTTTTATTGTTAAATACAAATACATCTGGGGTATGTAAAGGCCTCCCAAAGAGTACATGAGGATTCCAAAAAAAAATAAATATAAGAATAACTAATATAAACTAAAATGCAGTGGTGCAACAGCCCATGGAGGACCAAGGCCTAACTGTGCCCATCTCAATTTTTGTGAATTTTTTTTATTGTCACACACGCCTGTCTGGGCACCGGTCAAGTGGTTGGTCTGATGCAAAAACCCTCAGTGATTAGTTCCCAAACAAACTCTTGGTATTTATTTATCGATCCACTGAAGGAATGAAAGGCTGAGGTGACCTTGCCCAGCTAAGGGTTTGAGACCCAGACCTGTGGCGTAATAGTGTGATCACTCAGTCTTGAATAATAAACATATGTAATTTATAATCTCTCACAAATATATTTAATCTTCATTTACCACACAAGGAAAACAATGATAAAAATGTTCTAAAACTACTGACACAGAACGCATACATAGTAAATTCTAAATAAGAGGAACTAATAATTTCTACAAATACTTTTTAACAATAATATACATAAAATTTAAGTTTACCTGTAGAAAATGTTGGGGGTTCCATATTAGCAGGAGCAACCTAAAGAGAAAAGAATGTGCTATTTTAAAATAATCATACTTTCAAAACACCAAATGCTAAACTAAATATGAGAAACTTTTATATTTGAAATCTAAAATAAACTATCATTTCTTATTACACTATGGTTTATATCACTTTTTTTTCCTTTCAATAAATGTTATAATTCTAATTTATTGCTAAATAGATTCATTTTATTATAATGTTACAATTAAAACTGTAATTAATGTGTGGGGGAAAAAACGAATTTACTGTGAAAAAAAAATTTTTAAGTAGGTAAAAGTGAGCCATAAAAAGTCCAAAACTTATGCATTATATTTGTGAAAATTGTAACAAGTACTTTAGAAAATATGAATTGTGAACATGATCATAAAATTTATGCACAAATGAAATGTAAGCAATTTAAAAAGATAGGAAATGAAAAAAAAAACTTTTTCACAGGAAATAAAAAATAATTAACAATGTGGTACGATGCACAACATAAATCCACAGTAAGTATTTCAGATGCAACCTCTTTAGAAAAGATCTTTTGTAGACAAAGTTCAAACTTTCCAAACACACATAACATGCACACACATTTTACAAATATATCAATACTTAAATAATGATTTACGTGTTTTCAAACAAAGAAAATACCATGGACTATATCAGTTGAGTTCTAGAAAACTGCTAATATAACAAAAATACATCAGGAAAAAGAAAATAAACAAATTTCTGCTTTTAATAAGTTTATGCATATGAATCAGGAATCAATAGCTAATGATATAGGATATGTGGAAGAGAAAGAAAAAGACAATCATCTCAATTTTTTAAAACTTCTTAGCAAGAATGTATACATCTAGCAACAAATTATTTTCAGGGGGAAATAATAGCAGCACCTTTGCAGAAATACATAATAAGCTACTACGAAAAATAGCCTATTAAGTGTTGTTGCCCCCTCTAGCGTCTGCTATGTGAAGCTAGTTTTTGTAAACAAAGGACTCGGAAAAAGAACGGTCGAAAGAACTGAAACAAGATGCAACGAAGCGAGCGAGTAGAATGTGTTATGTAGCGGTTTTTGTAGAAAATAGTTTTTAGTTTAGAAAATATAATGTAAATAAATGTTAGAATTGCCTACCAAAAGAAACCTCTCTGCTGTCAAGTCCATGAAAACCTCTCATTTAATTTACTAATGATCACATGGATCGAATAAGAACACCACAATATGGCACCCCCTTTCGGCGGTTTGATTGGAACATCAACAAAGAAGCGAAGAGGTAGGCAAAGATTTATTATTCTCCATTTTGAAGATATAATGCATGAAGATTTGATATTTATTTTGAATATTTGATCAATTTTAAGGATTGGATGTATTGAATATACAAAGTTTAGAGCATTTAAATTAATAAGATATTAGAAATGGAAATAATAAAAAGAAACAAAACCGTTCAAAGAGCTTCATTTACCAGAGCATATAACAAATTAGAAAGCGCATTAACTGACAATAGCGTCGAGTATGACGTAATTGAAATGTGCTTAGAATTGTTTAAACAAAAAGACTCTTTAGAAATAACTCATAACGGTTATTTAAATGGTTTAGAAGACGATCAAGATTTTGAAAATCAATTTATTATGGTTGAAGAATACAGAAAAAAATCTTTGAGAATTTAGCTACGAGCCAAGCGTGCGTTAGAGCACTTGAAAAAGATTACGAAGGAAAACGAGACTGCTTTTACAAAAATGGCTCGCAGTTACAAAACGATAATGTCCCGAAAAAAATAATGCCAATGACTCTCTGAAATGGAATTTTATAAATTTGGTGGAGATTTAAAAGATTGGTTGAAATTCTGGAACCAATTTAAAAATATACATGAAGTACGAATCTGACAAATGCAGATAAATTTCATTATTTAATTCAGTCAATGAGATTAAAATCAGAATCTTTTCCTATATCTGATGAAAATTATTCTTTAGCTTTAGAAAGCTTAAAGGAAAGATATGGTAGAAATGACTTGTTAATAGATTTTTATGTAAGAGAGCTATTAAAGCTTGTTTTGAATAACATGAATAGTAATAAAAATGATTCCTTGAGTTGGTTATATAATAAATTATCTACTCAATTGAGAGCATTGAGCTCCTTAGGTGTAAATTCTGATATGAGTGGGGTAATATTGTAACCCCTTGTCGAGAGTTCATTGCCCATAAATGTATTACGTTCATTCAAACGACAAAGAAAAAGTCTGGAAAACGAAATAATTCATCAAGTCTTCATGCAATAATTTATTTTTTGAAAAGTGAAAACTGAAGAAAAAATCTGGCTGCGTCTGCAAATTCACGAGATCAAAAACCCTCAGCCACCGAATTGTTTAGCCAGAATCAAATGATAATTTATGTATGTTTTGTCTAAAAAATCATGAAACTCGAATGTGTAAGAAAGCTTATTTTATTCCTTTGGATGAAAAACTATCAGTGATTGAAAAGAAAGGTTTATGTCGCATTTGTTTAACGAAAGGTCATTTAGCAAAATTCTGTTCCTCTAGTATTAAATGTAATATCTGCTCTAAAAGACATTTAAAATTAATGTGTCCTAACTTGGAAGATAATAAATTGGATCAACGCCCAAAACAAAGTATTAATGATATGGACGAAAGGGTTACAGACACTTTGTATTTGCACACATGTGCAACGCATGACGTTTTTTACAAACTCTTGTAGTTAATATTAAAGGAAAAATGACACAACATAAGGCTAGAATTATTTTAGATACAGGTTCCCAAAGATCTTACATTAAAAAATCTATCGCAGAGGAGTTAGGTTTTGAAATTCAGAGAGAAGAATTTTCGCACGCATTATTTGGGGGTAGGAAAACTGAAATGCAATGGCATAATTATTATAAAATTTATCTTTATAGCCTTGATGGTGAATATAGTTGTAGTTTAGATGCTTTAGATCAAGATATAATTTGTAACGACATTGCTAACGGTGGGTATGGACCTTGGATAAGGGAACTGAAACAGAAGAAAATATTTATAACTGATTTTCAAAATAATTCAAGACCATTAAAGTACTTTTAGGAGTCGACGTTGTTGGTAAATTATTTATGGGAAAACGAGAACAACTGACATCTGGATTAGTTGCCATGGGGACTAAATTAGGATGGACATTAATGGGAAAGGTTCCTCGGTTACAACATCAAAATGTGAATATGACTGTTGTTAGTATGCTAAACCGAATTAGTTCTGAGCATGCAACTACTCTACAAAATGAACTTTCTAAGTTGAAAGAAGAAAGTGTCAAAACTGAAACTACTTTTGAATTAAAATTATCTGAACTTCAGAAGAAGAATGAGGAACTACTAAGTGTTGTTAAAGAAAAGAATATTGCTGTTAAAGAAAAAGAAGAAATATACATATATCATGGGAAACAATTTCAATCTCAAAGGGAAGAGTTTGATTCAAAACTGAAAAGTGAAGATCAGAAATTAGCTGAAATTCTAGAAAATAATGAGAAGTTTTTTGAAGTTATAAGTGAAGAAAAAGATTAAATGTTGCTTGATCTACAAAGCAATTAAAGACTAAAGAGATTAAAATCAGTTCATTTAGCCAAGCAAAGAAGTTAGGCCAAGAACTAAATGAAATGATGGAAAATGGTGAAGAATTAAAAATATTGCATGAAAAGAAGTTATTGTCTTCTAAGAAAAGTCAAGGAAAATCATCTGAATTGAATAAGCTTCTGGTGATGACAGAAAAGAAACTTCAACAGAAAGAAAGTGAAACAAACTCCTTAAGAAATATGGTTAAAGAAAAAGAATACCAATTTGATGAACTTAGCAGTTTGATTGGACAAACATCCAAAGAGCATTCGAAGCTAACCAAACAAGATGGAAGTTAAGCCCACTATCTGCCCCATGTTGGGGAGGATTCTGGGAAAGGCTCAGTGGAATTTTAAAAGAAAAAATTTAGAATGGACAATAATTGGTGAAATTGGACATTAACTTGGACTTGAAAAAGAAATATTCTTTGAATAATTTTATTATTATAATCTTGAAAATTATTGAAATTTTATTATTTATTAAAATTTGAAATATTCTTTGAACACTTTTAGTATTCTAATTTTGAGAATTTGTACTGAAGTAATTCTTATTGTTGATGTTTATCGTGTATTTTATTACTCATGGAATGTTTAGAATATGCTTTGAGGAATTTTATTATTCTAATTTTGAGAATTTATATTGAAGTAATTTTTATTGCTGATATTTACTTTGTATTTTATATTGTGGAATATTAACTCTATATTTTAGTTTGAGATTTTGAATTCTGTTGCCCTTTCCTAAAGTCCTTTTTGTATCACTATTCAGATAATTGTATGCTTATGATATTTTTTAGTATATTTTCAGTTTTTTTAGTTCTTTGTTGAGTTTTCCCTTAGAAGTTCGAAAACTCAAGTGGCGAGAATGTTGCGCCCTCTAGCGTCCGCTATGTGAAGCTAGTTTTTGTAAACAAAGGACTCAGAAAAAGAACGGTCAAAAGAACTGAAATGAAATGTAACGAAGCGAGCGAGTAGAATGTGTTATATATGTAGCGTTTTTGTAGAAAATAGTTTTTAATTTAGAAATTATATTGTAAATAAACGTTAAAATTGCCTACCAAAAGAAACCTCTCTGCTGTCAAGTCTATGAGAACCTCTCATTTAATTTAGTAATGATCAGATGGATCGAATAAGAACATCACAAGTGTAATAGCTGGCTACTATGTAAATGAATTAAATAACATTAGAGTCTCACCCTAAAAGTTAGTTAAAAAAAACAATCATATTTCACTCGATTATTGCAGTACAGCTTAAAATAACACAAGTAGGTTAATAATTCCCTTAATACTAATTTAACAAAAAAAAATTCCATCATAAGAACATTTTGGCAGTTTATGTTTTCAAACCACATTAATGCAAAATGAACACATTTATTCAATATCATGTATATTATATTAAACTTGAAAGTTATTTAAAAAATTCTTAGTGTCATTATAATCAATTTAATAAACATGAAGTCATAACATTACAGTTAACTTGTAATAAAAATAATAAAACCACATTTAAAAAACCTCCCATTTAAAAAGAGAACAAAATCTGATATGAATACGTACAAAAGAGAGAGAAAAGAATAAAAAGCATAAAAGTTTTCTTTTAACAAAATTTTTTTTAAAAATTATTCATAAGTTATAAAGTCAATGAAATTTTTTAATTTGTATTTATTAAATAACTGTTGTTTTTTTTTGTAATATTATAAACTCACGAGTTGATATATAACTGAAAAAAATCAAGGTAATAAGTTATTCAATACTATTTTTAAGTCTTAAAAATCTATATAAAAATAACAAAGCTATTTATAAACATTATTTATCAATGCATTACTTCTTTGAACCATAATCAATGATCACAGATATCTGCATAATATAAATTTAAAAATTTGAGAGTTTTTGTAAATATCTTATAATTAAAATAATATACAGAAACAAATATTTTTTTTCAAAATATATATATATATCCCACAAGTAATTATTAAAATAACTAAATCTAAAAACTTGATTGTTTTTGTATAATATCTCAGCATCAGAATATACTCAATACTTTAAAGCTAAATTCCCAACGAAATTTCCCTACTACTTCCTTCATACTTACAGGAAGAGCAGTAGAAGGCACAACTTTTTTATCAGGGGTCGGCAGGAGAGCTCCAGTAGGAGGTGGTTGAAAACCTGGACTATGAAGCATGTTCTGAAAACAATAGGTTAACAATATTAGCAAAATTAAATACTTTCTTAGTAAAAATGAACAATATATGATGTATTTCCTAATTTCTTATTTTCAAGAGTCAGTTAGGACAATTATATTCCATGATATTTTTATCTTAATCCAGTAAATAGTCTCTTCTTTCAGTCAATTTGCTTTAGTGGACGAAACATATACAAGATATTACACAGCGAAGAACATTTCGTAACTCTCTGACTCTACAAGCCAAAGAAAGTATATATACTCTTAGCTGACTTGCAGTGCCATCTATATATATATTTAACATTAAATCTACAACAAGACATACTCCTCTGCCCATTTTATAACATAATATAAAATATTTTGATGAATAATTAGATTTTAATTAGTTGATTTTAGTACTGCAATGAATAAACTGTTTTTTTAATATAACTCCATCTTGAAATTAATCTTACCAAGGATTATAATAAGGATGTACTTCTATCTTTATTGATTATTTAGCTTAAATGTCAATTCTCTCATAAAATTGTTATGTAAAAATGTAGATATTTTTACCTATGATTGTATATAAACAGAACTGATCGTTTATCAACATTGCAGATAGAAAGTAACATAAGAACTACTGGTGATGGACATTGTAATTTAAAATCCAGTTAAGTGACAAGGACAACACTTTATAGTGCATGCTAACACCCATCATACCACAAATTTCCAGACAATAACACAATGACTTTGAATCCTAACAGATTTAATGTGTATTAAATTTATTACACAACAAATTTTCAATGGCCTCAGGATTCGAATCTACAATTTAACTGAAATAACACCAGTCACCAAGTCAATTTAACGGAAATAACACACATTTGTAACCATGACCACTCGGTTACCACGACCCACATATGAACACAAAAGAAAATATGTTGCCATTATATCATATAAATGTATTTCAAACTTCATTATTATATCAAAACTCCCACAGTTTGTAAGCCATAAAAAAATTCCTGGAAATTAGTTTATATAAGTAAAAAATTTTATGGGGATTTTAAATAATCTACAACTGAAGAAATATTTTGAATATCTAATAAAATTATAATTCATTACTGTAATTATTAATTCATTTAAATTTTGCCTTTTATTTTACTAACAAACAAATACATTAAAATATATGATACAAACAGCCTTTTGCAATACATTGAAAAAAATGTACAATATTTATTTTAAAAAATTATAATTTTTTTAAACATAACTTTTAAGATAGAAAATAATTCTTTTACAAATAGCAGTACACAAAAAATTACCTAAATCTTTTTGCTAAATGAATACTGCAACTATAACACAATATATGGCAATATGTATATTCAATTATAATCGTATTAATAAAAATAATTTGATACAGTAAGTACAAAACAATGAAACAATTTAACATAAATAACTGCATCAAAATTACTTTGGCTGTCTCTGGATCAATAATTTTCATAATCACTTGAGCTTGAAGAAGAGCAAAAGTAAGCTGGGGATTTTGGATTAACAAGTGTCTGGCTTCATTGGGATTATTCTCGATACATGTCTGTCAAATAAAATTACTTTAATGTCATTACATAAAATTGTTTAAATCAATGTTGACTGACTTGATCATTTTTTAAATTGCATACTTTCATTTGCAGCATAAGTTCATACAGTTGTTCTGGTGGTACACTGCACATAACTTTTGAAATAGCTTCTGGGGCTTTATCTGGCACTACATCAGGTCCATAAGGACTCTATAAAATATTTAAATGTTACACTCAATTTTCATATATACATTATTTTCAAAACATTAATTTAAATGTAATAATTAAGAACAGGTATTCATCACTAGCTGATAAATAAAAAAATTAGAGATAATATAGACAGAAAAATTATGGAATAAGTAACAATTTCGCAAAATCACAGTATGGTAGGTGCCTCAAATTTTTGAATGAAAATTAAATGGTGGGAAGAACAGAAGTTTATATAAAGCATTTGAATCACTATGAAAAGCTAATGTATTTTTTTATATGCAAACTTTAATGTGACAAAAGTTTGGTACATCATTACACCCTTCAAACAAAATAATTCAATCTGGAATAATGCACAAATAGTGAAACTGCTTCTCTAAAAGTAAAAACTTGATTATCTTATAGAAATATTCAAAGATTCTTAGGGTATTGTGTGTATTGGTTTTCATAATAATTAATGCAGTACACTAAAGTAAACTTATGAAGAAGATTGAAACACCATATCAATTACAAGGATGTTCCAGTATGATCTGCAATATTCTCTTTCTCCAGGACAATGTAAAATCCTACATAGCCAGTGTAATACAAAAAAGGTTACAGAAATTTCACTAGGCAGTATTAAAACTTTCTTTCTATAATATAGACTAACAACCTCCAGACTGTCCTTTGTTTGTACTCCTTACAGAAACATTCGAAGGAGAGAATTTCATCAAATAAAGAATCAAAAGAATTTTCGTATAATTGGCATTACAATGTCATTACAATTATTTTTATCATACAGATGAAAAAAATTTCTCAAAATACTAGGAAAAAATGTGTAGATCTTAAAAAATCCTGCATATAAAATTAACATCAGTATAATTCTGATCAGAAATATTTCAGAAAAGATCTTGCAAAAAAAAGTCTCATTCATATTTGATCTGCCCTCATATTGAATTAAAAAGGACAACTAAGATATACTGTTTATTGTACAAATTTGTGTACATATTTACTTTCCTATAACTATACAAAATTTGCTCATTTCGCTTTTTTTTTTATCCCGAAAGAACTCGTACTTAATCCAATAACTGGAGAATTTGCCCATCTTTCTCTCGAGCTCATTGAATTTCACTTAAGACAATACGGGCAAATTTTTAGTTGTATTACATTAGTTTTTCCCTAAAAATGAGTTTCTTTCTAAAAAGTGAGAATAATTGTCATCATCAAATGTTCTTTTTTATCCTTTTGGAAAAAAAGAAATTATAATTATCAATATTACATATATGTAGACTAAAAGTAATTATCTTTTTAACATTCTTTTTAAATTAAGTTTAAACTTTTTTTATATAATAAAAAATGTATTGTCCAAATAATTAAAAAATTATTATGTAAATATATCAGGTAAAGGTAAAAAAAATTTATTAAAAATTGGTTTAAACTGACATTTTTAAAAAATCCATTTTTGATCACTCATACAATTTAGCATAGAAATTACACACTGAATTTGGATTGAATTAGAGTAGATCAGCTTGTTACACTTTACACAACATTTCTTCTTTTTGGACAGTAATAACAAAAGCCCATTTTATTCTGTTTATTTCCCGGTGTTTTTATTTCCTCTGATCCAGATTCCCCACTGTTTTGTATTCCATAACAAGCTATCTGATTTTTTTTCTCTCTTCCATTAGAATTGTTCTTGAATCTGAGAACTGGCACATAAATGACATTTCATTTAGGTTAGAGCAATTTGCTTTAGGAATAACCTTCATACTGGTTGATTCAAAAATAGTGTGACCATTTTCAGAGCATCATAAGTTTTTGTTGAATAAAGTTATTTACTTGAAATTTTCAGTGTGGATTCCTTTAGCATAGTGCACATTATGTAAATGTTTAGCCAAGCGAAAAGAGCTTTCTCAAACATTTTGGGGGGAATTTTTCTGAATTCCTCTTTGATTGCTTTTTGAAGCCCTTGGAGAGTTCGTACATTACATTTATTTAATTGTTTTTTAAGTATTCCCATAAAAAAATATTCGCAAGGAGCACAGTCAGGGTGATGATTTCACATAAGAATGAAAATTGATTTATTTTTATTTTTTAGCCATTTTATAGTTGATTGTGCAGTATGACATGGTGCAGAATCTTGGTGAAAAAAAAAACTTTCCTTGAAGGTAAAGAAGGTTTCTTTGATCATGTGCTTCAAAACATTTTGCAGATAGTATGAAGCATCAATTTTAGCCTTTGATTCTACACAAAAAAAAAATGGTTTTGTTAAGCCTTGAGAAGACATTTCCATCCATACCATAACACATGATGGCTTACTTGCCTTTTCCGAAAGAGCTGCGTTTTTGTGGTGCTTTTCACGCGAAATATGTTGTATCTTTGTTTCGCGAGTAGTAAATGACAGAAGAAACAGTGCTTTACCCGAAGTTATTCATGTTTTGCATATACCTTTGCAGAGTAACAGAGATAATAATCCAGAGGCCAAGAGCCTTTTCTTCCTTTTTCTACAGTCTTTGAAGACATTTGACGATGGAATGGTTCATTCACCTTTTTATAACCAATTTTCTTTATCTGACAACAAATTGTCGATTGTGATACCTGTAGTCTCTTAGCCAAAATTTTTTAAAGCAGTAGATTTTCTACAGCCTTTTCAGGTTCTTTTTTTCTTTTTCCCCAAGGACTTCATTTTGTCCACATTTTTTTCTTGGAGCTTTTGATTGCCAGCCAAATTTTATTTCTTTTCGAAGTTTAGATAGTAATACATTAGAAAAGTGCTTTTTTTATTTTTAAATGCTTTATTTATAACAGAATTTCAACAGACATCATTCAAAAACCTTAAAATTTTGATCCAGGTTTGAGGATGACATTTCGGTAATATAATTTACTTCCACTAATAAAAATGGTTAGATTAGTAATTTAAATGTTTTGTTTTTAAAATAAATCCATTAGTAAAATGGTAGAAATTCACCATAAATAGTTATATGCTTTTAAAATCGGTCACACTAATTTTGTATCAACCGTTATTTCTATAATTCCCATGTTCAAATCTAATATAATTTGAAAATTTATTCCTGTAATATTTAACACAGAAAAAAAACTGTAAAAGGCCTTTGAGTACTTTTTTCAGATGCAAAATAGGCAGATTTCATTTCATCAACAGTACCTATACCATATTAAAAAATGTTAAAAAAAAGTTATAATTTCAGGTTTGGCAGCATTACTTGAGATTTCAACGATTTTCTTATCTTTGATAGTAACTGAAGCAATAGAAAAAGTTTGGTTTTCATAGTTGGTTTGTAAAAGACCAAGGGCATACTTTTTTTTAGAAACCAAATTAAGAGTTGTCGGGCTATTCCTAAAAGCTTCACATTCATATATATATCCATTATTAACAATGCTTAATAATGGTAATGAAGCCCAGTGGCTGAGAGGTAGTGTATCGCGCTTCCACGCCACAGGTCCGGGGCTCAAATCCAGGGCTGAGCAAGGTCAACTCAGCCTTTCATCCCTTCAGTGGGTCGATAAATGACTACCAAGCTTGCTTGGGGAACTGAACACTGGGAGTTTTGCACCAGACTGACCAAAACATCTGCAATTGCACCTAAGGTCTCGTATACTGAGATAGGCACAGTAAGTCTTGGCTCTCATGGGCTGTTGCACCAGAGTTCAGTTAATAATGGTAATATATATGTATGAATGCTATTATATGTCAAAACACATATGTTAAATACTAATCAGAAAGATTTAACTAGTGCTAAACATGAATTAAAATATCAGAACTTGCACAATGAGAAACTCACACTGAATATAAAATTGAAACTACAAAACTGCATGAGAAATTCTTTCACGATGAGCTGATACAAAGCGATGCATGCCAATTAACAAAATTCAATGAAAACTAATATCAATATTTACATATCTAATGTAATACATATGTATGTATTAGATATGTACATAATACATGTGTACATACTAATGTAAGTTATAAAACTCAGCATTCACTATCCATTATGGTGAATTCTATCATTTATGGATTTTTTTTAATGCTTGAGAAAGTCTCAAAAAATGGAAATTTTTGTGGGTTAAAATTTTCACTCATGTGTGTGTGCTCATTTATATAAGTGAAAAAATATATTTCTTTTATAAAAAGTTTTCTTTTTTTCTGTGTTCCAAAGCTTATTAACTTTATATATGTGGAATTGAATATTTATATCAGTGTCTCAAATTTATTTTTGATAATAGAAACATTTAAATACAACAACTCTCAAAATCCATTTTGCTACTATATTTGTGTGAACTATGTTAACCTCATATATAAAATTTTTATAAATCATTATAAATTTTTAAATTTAAATCACTATAAAAGGAATATCCTATTTAGATACTACCTCCAGGGGTTTAAAATAAAAGGGTGATTGTAAGGTATACCGCTAGACTTTCTCTTAAGAGCCAAATGCTATTTTTAAAGAATTTTAATACCATTTTCAATATAATTAGCAAATAAAAATCTGATTTCATTTATGATATTTATATTACAATTAATCCATGATACTATTAGTGTTTAACTGATGATATTCTGAGCTTTTAAAATATGCATATTGTTTCATTTCTATTTTATTTTTATCGAATAAATAGAAAAATTAAAAATGATAAAATATTCAAAAACATTACATGAAAAATAAACTACTATAACCTAAAAAGTTAATCAATAATATCGCAATACAAAAACAAAAAGGAAAAAAATGTCTCACCTCTACAGGTGGCCCACCTAATGAAGCCTGTAAATCTAGAATAAAAGACAGTGTAATTATATAATATAAATTATTTAATAAAAATCACGAAACACTTGTTATTAAATTTAAGCCACATACCAGAATCCTATCTGAAAAGAGATCAGATGATCCTTACTTATTATCAGTTTTTAAAAGTGTTTAACTTATTATCAGTTTTTATTCTTTCACAGCTTAAGCTCCTAAACATCATGAATATCAATCACAAACCTAATGTGAATAAATTCAAATTTTATACACTACCTAGAACTGAAACACCACCATTTGAACTACAATGCAATATTTTCAACATTTTCTAAAAAAAAATATTCCCCTCTTTATTTTAACAATATCTTAACCTTTAGGAAACAGGTATTTTGAGAAGAAAATGTTCCTTAGGATGGGAATTTTGCCAATGTTGCCTTCTCTCTTTTTTGTCAATGATTAACATTATTATGCCATTGGATAATGAGAGCAAGATAATGAGTTTATTACCCACAGAGCAATAAAAATGTCTGTGATTCAGATAGTCCCTAAAGACCAAAGATTTTGCCAAATATAAGTAACATGTTTTTCAGAGTCAAATGTGAAAATCATCCGCTGATTTCAGTTCAAAAAATTTTTCAAAAATGTCTAAAAATAAGTGATATTTCTCCTCCAACTTCCTAGTATTCATAATATAATAGGAATTTTCCATAACAAAAGGATAATCCAAAAAGAACTATAATCATTTTACTTAACAGTATTTGAAATATATAGTCACAACACATTTTAAAATGATACCCTTTTATATTATACAATTATTAAATGATTTATATAATACAGAATATAGATAATATTATGAAATATCTATTTAAAAAACATAAGTAAAAATTTCACTCAATTCAGCACAACTTCCAATTCTTTTAGAATAACATATTTCATTTCTTTTTACAGAGTATAAATTATAAAAGAACAAAGAATTAATAAAAGAAATTCATTAAAAGAAAAGTTCTAGTAACTGTATTATACACATGGATCTTTGTGAATGAATTTGAAAATTTTTACTTGAACTAATGGTATGCAACAAAATGAATTTCACAGAGGGAAATTTATAGATGAAACTAAGAGGGAAAATTTAAACTGTTTTCCTAAATTTATTTTACAATATTTCAAAATAGACATCATATGAACTCTTAAACCTGATAATGGTATAATACATTGTGCTAGCAAAAACAAAATGCTTATTTAATTTGAATTATGTATAATGTTTAAAAATATACTCTGAAACATGTAATCATCTGAATTATTTGCATATATGAAGTTGCAGTGAATTTATAAACACCTGGAGAGATTTTAAACAAATAAATTTATTGTAAAATTAATTTAAATGACTAATTTAAAGAAAAGGACAGATATTTATGAAAACAGAGATCAAGTAAAAAAATGTAAATTATTTATTCTTCTTGTGCATAGAACAAAACAAGAGGGCAAAAAATTAGAAATTTCAAGACAAGCATGAAAGAAGGAACAATATATCCCTCTTTTCAGAAAACTAAAGTGGTCAATCAGGTGATTGACATGCATGGATTAAGACAGACACCATAGTGGTCCAAAAGGTTTAAAGAATCGAAAACCATGAGTAAATTTTTCTATGAAGTTCATACCTTACCAGATCGTTCCTTTTGATAGAAAAATCAAACATCTCATTAAAATGGCTCTCTGTAGTAAAATATAGTACTTAATTAATTACCATAAATAAAGTTACGAGTCATGTATGAGATTTTGACAGCAGCTTCATTCTTATAAATTGCTCTGATTTATATACATATAAAAACTTTATATATCACAGACTTTTCCTATACATGTTTATATTACCTTATTGTACAAAAATTACATGCGTAAAATCTTACAAAAAAAATTTTTTTCTGTCACATTATATAACAATTTCTTTAATTGCAATTATAAAGAGTTTATTTAAAAAATGAAAACTGGAATTGCTCAAATGAATTTATTGACTTAATGTATATACTTGCCAAACAAATATTACTTGGTAAACAAATTTTAATTAATGTGCAATTAATTTACTGCTAATTAGATAAAGTTAAATTAAAGCAACCTTCATTCACAATGCTAAATAATTTTTGAAGCTTATCCACATTTTTAAAAAGTGTACTTTCAAGATTTATTTTTAATATTGATAAAAATGTTACATTATAAATTTGTGAAAAATTAAATGAACTATTAAATTTAATAAATATAAGTTAATCAAAGCTATACTTATTTTTTCAGAAAATCGTTTTTAAAGGCAAATGTTAATTCAAACATATTACCACCCTATATTCACACTTTTATATCTAAAGAGAAATAACTGAAACTCTTAAAGACAGTAATTAAAACAGCATTTTAAGTGATCACTGAAAGATCTGCGTCACTCTGCAAGATCTAAAATTTTAAAGAACACACCTGAGAAGAGCAACTTATCAAAATAATTTTTCCATTAAAATGCATTGTTAGTTTTTAAGATACAGAAAATGAAGTATAAAGAAAGAAAGGAAAAGGTTTTTTTAACTATGCTATATATTTCTTAGAAGAAAGAACAGGTTTTCCCATTTTAACACTCTAAAATATGGGCAGCAAACTTTTGATAGAGAAGAGTCAAGTTATCAATAAAACATGATAATGAAGATATCAAAGACCCATTTATATGCATGTGCATGGTAATCATGATCAAGATACTGCCATGCTCCAATTAATATTTTTTTATACTTGCTGGTGCCAGTTGGCGAAAATTCCTTTGTAAAGATTTAGCTCCTAGCCATTTAGCTTTTTTGTAATCAGTTCGAAAGATATAGCGATCCCATATAGTTTGGATCCCTTTTGCTTATTAAAAATTGTGGAAATATAGTCTGTTTAATTATTTTTTAGTCAACAATACTATACATATAAAATTTTACACACAGTAACATTTTCCATTCCTTCAAAAACTAAAATCTATCAATTTTTTTTATTTCTGCGGATCAATGCCAGAACAACCAATATCAAAATATCGTGTTGGAAATTAACCTTTCAAGCTTTGTGAAAAAATTGTCATATCAATAATACCAAAAATAGTTTATTCAGGAATTTTATTTTTACACAATTAAAATTGAGCCAAATATGTAACCAAAAGCCAAATATAATTAGCCAAATATGTAACCTGTTTTCATATAAAATTGGTACTGGCCCTTAAGTCACCCACTTTTAAGTAATCTTAAGTTAGATCCCCAAAGTTAAGATGCTGGGTATGCCAATGTACCATTTTTTCTCGTATGTAATTCACGGAATATGTGTTTAAAAAGTTTCAGATTTTGTTGTGCGTATTATACGCCGCCACGGATAATGAGATAAAAACATTCTTCATCAGAAAAGCTTACGATAAATAACATTTATGTTCTACAAAATAAATTACAGATGGCGGTGAAAGCTTTTGTGACTCGGATGATGTATTTTAGCTACAATAATTTTTTCCAATTAAGTTCAAGAACGAATTCAGTTCCTGAAAGATGTTGCTAGCGTCATTTAGCATTCTGTCTTGGCTTGAGCTGTTCCGTCCTGAAAATATTCTTCAAATATCATTATATTGAAGTGAAAGCATATAAATTACATGGCTAATTTTGAACTAAACGTTACAGAGAAGGCTACCGAAGTAGAAAATCGGGAAACTGCAAGATTGTTTAACATTGAGGAATCAAATATTCAATTTTGGACTAAAAAACAAGGCTAATTTTGCAAAATGCAACCCAAAGTTTTTGAATTATGGACTTGATGAAGCATATCTTAATGAGAATGTTAAAAATGCTCTGAACTCTGCATCTGCAATTAATGCATGCAGAACTGACAAAGAAATTACAGCCTTTAGACATTGGAATTAAGAGACATTTAAATGGAAAGTTCAGAAATTATCGGAACAATAAATGTCTGATGGAGAAAGGAATTTTACAAAAAATAAATTTTCAGTACAATTTATTACTTATAATTTTAATCATATTGTGTATTTTTCTTTTTTTTAAACTTTATCTGACACTACATTATTGGCAGTATATATTTTGGATTATTCAGTGTAAAAATTGCTGTGGATTATAGGACACTGCAGATTATGCAATGCTTTTTAATTATTTTACTTGAAAAAAAGGCTATGTGGATTATATGCAGGAAAATACAGAATATATATTTAATTACAAATGGAGTTTTAGGGAGGAGGAGGGAATGTAAAGTGTCATTTTTTTCTTTTAATTTAAAAATAAGAATAGTGTGTCCATGCATCGTTTTTGAAAGCTTTATTATCTTGTAAATAATTACTTGTTTTAAATTTTAGGCATGATTATAAATGATTATTAGTTAAGCTGTGCTTCTTCGCTTATTTTTTTTATTTGATTCATGAAAGATGGTTTGCTCACTTAAATTTGTAGAACCAAATATTGTGAGGAAAGCAAATGCTAGCTTATTTTATCGCATCACGTGCTTCAGGCAAACTATTTCATGTATCAAATATTATTGTTTCAATTTTAAGTAGTTCTTTTATAGCTGCCTGCTTGAGCCAAGAAATTATACTGGATTTCTCCCATTCAAATTTTTCCTAGCACATGGTTAGATATGTGAACTTGTTGCCCTGAAATTTTATTAACAACACTTGAGATGAAGCAGCATATGGCTCAAACAGTGCTATGATGAGTTTTTTATTTTAATTTTGAGAGTATGCACAATAAAGCTCATGCACCATTATTTCCACTTAATAATTGAAAGTATATTCATCTAACTGTTTAACCTAATACTGTGCTGAAATAATTTGAATCAAAATAAGTACTTTTTTTCTTGCATACTGTTTTAAAAGCCTGATGTGAAGTTATTCGTCTTTCATGTGTGTGTGTGTGAGAGAGAGAGAGAGAGAGAGAGAGAACTTCTTTTCCTTTACCTTTATGCAATAAAAAAAATATATATATATTTAAATCTCAAGGAAATACAAGACAATTTGAAAATAAAATTACATTTTGCTGTTTCAAAGGAATGAAATGTAAAGGAAGGAATCACAAATTTAAAGCTGCAATATGCCATTCTCTTATTTTCAAAAGAGTGTGATTTTCCTTTCAGGGTAACGCACTTTTTTATTAGTGTTTAAGCATGTCATAAAATATGGAATGTGTTTTGGACACCTGTTCTGAGCCAAAGTCTGGATCAAAAGAATAATTCTGCACGCATTCTACTGGGGGTTTAAGTACATCTTTTGTATATATTATAAGTGTTCCTGAACTTGCATTACTAGAAATCACTTTATGAAGTATCGTTCCATGGTGAGATTCTTACCAATAAATTTAGGCTTTTACTGCTTAAGAAATAATCCTAATAATTTCATTGATTCTCAACATTTTGTTAATAAAAAACAATTTAATACAGAAATAATTGTTTTAAGCTAGTTAAAACAGTCTATAATGTTTAATAATCTTTTCTATAGATACTTATAATAGAAAAAGACAAAGGGAAATTATAATACTTAGAATCCATAATCACTTTTTAATAACACATAGAGGTAGAAGTCTGAAGAATCACAAATGTCTATCAATAGAGCCGCAGCCAGCTGATTCCTAATTAAGTCCAAAGGAATAATTCTGAATGCACGCTACTAAAAAAGTTAATTAATAACATTCAACTGATTCACTGACTTGTTTCAAAGAGAATTTTTGTGGAATGCATGTTTCAAATAAAAATAAAACAGAGCTAACCAGCCAAAAAAGAAGTTATGCAATTATTTTAATTGTTTTTTTTAAGTTAAATTATTTTTTCTCGGTTATATTTTTACACCATGACTTAGACTGACCCTATGAAAAATTTGGCCCTGCATTTACATTTGTGAAATAAGAATTGTTATAAAATATATATATATAAAAAATCTAATAACATTCCAAATAATTATTTTATAAATATTCCATTACTTTTTAATTCTTCTTTGCTCTTTTCACTTGCTGCATTATCTACTCTAAGTGCTCTCCCATTTAACTCATAACTATTCAAATTCCGCATTGCACTCAGAGCCATTTCTTGATCTTTATATTCACAAAATCCATATCCTTTTGGTTTACCAGTTTCACGATCATATACCAATCTAAAGTATTTAAAAAAACTTAATTCTATAAATTTCATCTATAACAAATAGGATGAAAGACATAATCAAGTAAGAAAAAATTTCACAAGTACTGTTGGATTTTATGATTATGTTAAATAATTATTATTAGAGTTCTGCAAAAAATACATTCATGGATTATTACAAGACCATTCAAAAGTTTTCTTTATTGTTAGTTGTAGCATTTTTTCTTAAGCAGAAATTGCTTGAGTTACCAGAATGTAACAGCTTTAACAAATTGCAGAAGTTTTTAAACATCGGTATATGAGTATCAAAGAGATTGTTAAAGATTTAAATCAACTACATTTTATATTTATTATACAAAATAAATTGAGATATTTAATACTGTTTATATAGAAAAAGGGAATTTTTTTAATCAATTTTGTTCTTAAAAAAACATTGCAATAAATTAGTATCATTGAATACAAGATATCAAATATAAACTCATTTTAAACATGTGAATTATTTAAAATAAAAAATAAGCACAATACTCCTTTCCACCCGAAACAAAATAACTTTTGTTCACTCCTAGGAGAGCCCACACCCTTGGTGCGAATTACTTTGGTTGACGATAATTGTGCCATCTTGGTAACCCTACTTTTAAACACTACATATGGCAACCCTAACTATTTCTAGCATTTTCGTATTTTGTGGGCGCGCATTTTGAATTTCATTTTGTTGTTGGGCTCTGGGCTGGCTGCGTGTGTGAGGGAATATACTTTAGAATTTTTTACTTTGTTGAATGCGAAAGGTAAGAAAGAATTGATTGAATGGTGTATGAAGGAAGAATTGATTGCTTCGAATTATGAATGTCCTAAATGTAATGATCGGCATGATGTAACATGGTCGGCAATAAAACGCTTTCCTCGAAATTGTACCAGCCACGCCGAATGTATGTTCGACCATTACCTCGCAGAATAAATATGGCGGTGCTCACACAATCATTTGTTTAGCGATGAGACCTTTAAGGCATTTTTAAAATCTGTTGTTACGCTGTACCCTCCACTCGGAAAAGATCAGCAGTAAGAAAGTAAGTGCTGTTTTTATATTTTTTACCTTAAATGTTTAATTTCTGTATTGTTTATATATATTTACATTATGCATCCACCTTATCCCGCTATATTCCCTTGCCGTCATTGTCGGTTTCGCTTGGCACCATCTTGGTCTGGCTTGGGGCTTTTTTCGGTTTGTCGCCAAGGGTGTGGGCTCTCCTAGGATTTTACCATAACTTTACTTATAAAAGAAAAATGTACAACCATTATTTTAATTTGGAATCAAACTTCAAAAAAATTAACCCATATGACAGTTTATTCCAGAAATATTTCAAATAAATTCAAAATTGTTTTAACAGCAATACGATATAAAATATTTCAATAGAGAATTTACCTTATTTTATTATACATAAAATTATATCAAAAAATACTTTTATACATACATCTTGTATATCTAACGGTATCTAAAATGTACTAACATATTAACACAACTATAGCCAAATTTGACCATGGGAATCATGTCATGATATCATAACAGCAAAAGAGAATAAATAAAGTTTCTTACCAGAAGGGTTTTCTTTGAAAAAAATCAATCAGTGAGATTTAGGTGGAAAATGTACAATTAATGTGGCACAAATTTGGCTGCAGTGACATTAATACTGTAACCCAAAAACTAAATACAGCATACCCAAACTTACAGTAAAAGGTTACTCATTAAAGTGTAGATTAAAGGGCCTTGGAGATGCAAATTTCTTTTGCTGACCGAAATCGTTCACCAATCTACTTCATTTAACATAAGTGTTTTTTGCGAACAGATTCAATAGCCATTCTATCTATGACATCTAGATAAAAATCGCCAAATCCCCCCAATCTACACTTTAACCAAATCACTTTATACCAAAATTTTTATAATATTTAAAAATGTAAGTACTAAATAAGCTTTAGATAAAAATCACATTACTTTTTAATTACATTACATTCAATGGTGCATTTGATTCATAATAACAGCTCAAGTTAAGAACAGGGTGCCTCTCAAATTTGGCGAGAACATAATGCTCAAGCGATTTCATTCAGACAAACTACTTGTTTTGATAAACATGATTAATAAAAACAAAGAATATTTCTGAATAAATCTTAGTTTCTATTCTCAGTTACTTGGAAGAGAAATGCATATATGTTACTATTAAAATATATAATTCAGTTATTTCATAGAATAACTAGATATTTCATGACATAACAAGACAAGTCAGTTAAAGTATATAATAGATGAAAAATTTCATACTTTACCTAGTTATTCTATTAAATAACTAGGTATTCTATGAAATAACTAGGTATTTTATGAAATAACTAGGTATTCTATGAAATAACTAAGGATAGACCCTTCAAGTGAAAAATAAACAATTTCAAAAATATTTTATAAATTAATTGATCATAAATAGCTAAAATCTCTCGAAAAATACATTTTATCCTTTTTCCGGATGAATAATTCATAAATAATAAGGGAAAGCAAATGATATAATTTATTATTGCTCATATTGCTAACATCAGTTAGGAAAAGAATATGTTGCAAAAATAGATTACATTTAAATATTATCAACAAAAATACATGCTGGAAAGGAAAACTGTTGCTTCATAAAAACATTGAGTAACTTTTTAATACAAAAATGTAGGAGAACATTCATTTAAATTTCATGAGATACCTTTATTTTACTTTTCATTATTTATTAGAGCAAGGATTGCTGTGATGACACTTAGGATTACACTTTTTGTTATTTTTTAAGCAAGCATACTTTTTACTATTACACATTTTTTTTACACAAGCACTTTTTAAATTCTTGTCCAGTACTGCAACTTTGAGCTGTTGCAACAGATTGAAGCATTGTGTCAATATTTGGAACTTCTTCAATGGCAATTAATTCTCGCTCATATATACTAAATAGATATCCAGAGTACAACTGTTTTATTCGGCCATCTCTAGTTACTAATTTGAAAAATCCTTCCAAAAGCAGCTAGAACTGGTTCAAAGAACTTTCGAGTGTTGTATTTCATACTTAAATGATCAAGTAATCGTTTTATTTTGTAGAATACTTAGTGAAATCGTAGAATTCAATAATTTTATATACTTTAACTGACTTGTCTAGTTATTTCATGAAATACCTAGTTATTCAATGAAATAACTAGGTATTTAACTTTTTTAACAGTAATACATATAATACAGTGACACATGACTAAAGGTTCGATGATTTTGAAAAACATTGAATACATGGGCTGCATAACCATCTATTTGGTTACTAGGGGTTTAAATAATTAACTTGTTTGAAAATGCTTTAAAAGAAATATAAATGAGCAACATATTAAAAAGCCTGGAATAATTGTTCTAAAGACAGCAAATTAAGCATGATTCAGATTTTAATTGATGAAAAATATTTAAATTCAAAAAAGGCAAGTTGTAATTCCACTTCTTTTGAAATTAATTTCTCAGAAGAGTCCTGAAGGGCTTTCCTAGAGTCAATCAACAAAAATGCAGTGCAGCATGGAATATGTTGACAAGAGAGCCAAATCAATTTTTACCTTTCCTAGTCTTTATTGCAAATGATTCATAAAACTAGCAATACAAACAACTGGGTTTGCCTTTTCCTTAGTGCTCTCTCTCTATGTGCTTAGAGGTTTATCTCTCTCTGTGGAATATTTAGAATTTTAATAACAGTATATTTTTATTTTATATAAAAAAAAAATGTTAGGAAATATATAATTTTTTCATAACATTTATTCTTCTTTTCAATGCTTCTACTTAACATTAGAAAGACTGAAATTTAGTATATACCTATACTGCCCAAAAGCAGTCACAATGACTGCATTGTGAATGAATAACTAATATGTAAAAAAAACTTGTTTAAAAATAATTTTTAATATTTTTTATATTATTTACAGTCATATAACAAGTCATTAGTAAATATTAACAAAAAAAAAACTTACTTCACTCGAGACAAAAATGTACTAAAAAAAGTCTAAGAAATTGTGTCATTATATACGTAAATGTTTTTCTAACTGAAATTAAAAAGCAGTCAAAATGACTTCCTTGGGCAATCTAGTGTTAATAAGTTAAAATACAATTATTAAATCATAAAAACTTTACAATTTGTAGAACTAATTTGAAATCAAGCTACAATAAATTTTTGTCAAATTAGTTTTCCATTTTTGCCAAGTTGGAGCAATAACATTTCAATATGGTACTCTTGATTTAATCATTTGTCACCACAGCAGGCTTGTTTAGTGTAATAAATATTAATAATCTAGCAACTTATTTTTAAGGTCATCAAAAAGTACGAAATTTCATTATAAGACATCATTTACTTTAATCCCTTCGTGCAGACCCTCATATATATGCGCTAGTAAGAAACATACATAATTCCAGGCTGTCATGTCGGTGTGAAGCAGCATTTCGCTTTCACATCCAGCCATCACACACTTATGCCACAGGCTCTGAATGTTTTAATAATCTAAATCTTATGGCACAAGATGGTATTGTATGTCCATAGGATTTGAGATATGTGTAAATTTGACCTTCTACTAGAAAAAAGAGAAACATAACTTGCATGCATGTGGAGAATGTTAAATTGATTATATAAACACATGGATAAAAGAATGTTTCAGAAAGGTATAGTTTATGATGGCTCTTTAAATGAGCATAAGGTATTTGTTTAAGGTAAGTGCAGGAGTTATATTTTTGCTAGAGAGTGGTGTATTTGGGTTAGCAGCTCAATAGTGCTTGGATGAAATCTTTCTGTTTTTATTGTTACAATGCGAAAGCATTAAAAATAGTTAACTTGAAATAACAGAAATGATGTAAAAAATTATATTGATTTTGAAGCAGTTTCTGAGAGTAGCGATAGTGACATTATTATACATTCTCATTGTTCTATACATAAAGAATCTAATGATGAAATTTTAGACATCTATATGTCAAGTACATTGAAAGAAAATAGTTCTCTGTGGTTATTCACAATAAAAAATTTAGTTTCTATTAGTTCCCATCCCTGCAAAAGCCTTCTAAAATGGCAACTGAGTTATAACGAGTGCAAGTGTTGTAACATAACAATGGGTGTAGATCCTTTTTTTTTCCAAATTTTTCATGCTAAAAAAGTAACATTTAGTAGAAAAATCAAGTCAAATTTTTAATGCTTCTTAACCCTTTAAGCGGTCAATTATTTTACCAGAAATGCTTCCAAAAAAGGTACATTTTTTTATTGCATATAATTAAGTACCATACTTAATAAAATAAGAATATTAAGAATTTTTTTTATTTTTTTTCACTTTTAATGCTTTTACAACATTTTTTATTTTACAATTTTGGACACAAAACCCCCTATAAATGTTTGCTTTTTTCAAGTACATTCTGCATCTGTTACATCTCGCTCTGGTGTCACCGTTTCACTAAATTTCTCATTGAGATGTTTCAGAACTGGCAAACTTCTACTAATTTTGGGCATTCGTGATTTTGTGGGTCAAATGCTGCATTATCAGAAAAATGCAAGTAGCGTTGCAAAAGGCAGAATTGGCGATGAGACATTATTTTAGAAAAAAAGGTGTATTAGTTGAATATCTTTTGCTGCAATAATGATCAATTCCAGGTTTCTTTACAATTCCTTGAAGTATATTGAGAGCGAAAAATACATGCAACTCTTCCACAGTAGTTTCTACCCAAACTTTACTCTTTGAGAATTGTCTTGCAACACTGGATTGGATGCACTGTTTAGCATATTTATTTGTCTCTTCCACATAGAAAAACCCGGATGAAAAGCATTTTATTTACATGGACAAGCCACACCATCTGTTGAAAAATAATAATAGTAAATAGTCTTTTTCAATAATGAAAAATGCGGGCAAACCAGAAAAGGAAAGGAGAAAATATCGATGCCCGTACACAGATGAGGCCAATTTTGGGTAGCACATACACTGTACGGGCAAACTGCTTAAGGGGTTAAGTAACATATTTAGTTTTCAAAAGAATAACTTTAATAGACAATAAATAGTAAGCAAATACTAAACACAAATGTGTAATTAGCACCCCGCAAATTGTGACATATTATAACAGCAAATGAGAACATAGAACAATGAAAAGAATGATTCCTACTCAAGTTTTACTTTAAAAAGAATCGGTGAGATTTTGGTGGTAAACGGCACGATTCATGTGCTGCAAAGTTAGCCGTGGTGACATTAATAAGAAAGCCCCAATATTCTTAAATAAACAACACATTTGAAAACAATTTATTGCTTACTAAAATTATAGCTAATTTTTTTATATTTTCCTTTCCTTCAAAAACTTTTGACTTTAGCATTTGTTACTGAAGCTTTCAAACCGATTAAAGATTATATAACTTACCGAAAACTAACCACAGGTCCAACTTCTGCAAATATATCTTTCAACTGTTCTTCTGTAGCTTCATAAGGAATATTTCCAACTGTAATAAGATTAAAAATATCCTTTGAAAAGAATTACTACAATACTTCGAGACAAAAGTTACTGCTACAGTGAACACAAATAACAATCAGTTAAAATAGTGTAGTTCTTGTAATAAGTTTAATATCATTAAATTTAGTTAATGTATAAAAATTGACAATTTACCAAAAACTGAACGCATCGAACGTTCAGCAGCAGAAAGTGCACCTTGCATAGCTGACATCTTTTATTTCAGCTAATAACAATTCACGGTAATAAAAACAAATGATTTTGGTTAAGTTTATAAACTTTTATAAGTTTTACATTAACAAATTTTTAAGTTTCAAGTGGGTGAACCGCTATGAAAAAAAAAGAAGTCATCGGCAGTATGTTGTTTACAATTTTTTACATAAGAAAAGTACACTAGATAGAGGAACTGTAATGTTGCATTTCACTAATGGCAACAGAAGAATAGTCATAAAATTTTGGATTACATCACAATGTTTATCTTGCGGCATATTATTGAAGTAAATCGGCTTGGAGCTCGTGTTGTGGCAGAGGCGTAGCTAAAGCCGTATCAGCCGTATCAATGATACGGGCCCCCAAGCAACAGTGGCCCCAACATGTGTAACTACAGTCCACTAACAAGGCTTCCATATCTAAAAAAGGGCCCGAACGAATTTTGATACAGGGCCCCCTCAGACCTAGCTACGCCAGTGTGTTGGGGCAAGTACTATAAACCAACACAAGAGCTATTGGCAACAGACATCGTAATTTTGAACCTCGACAAATGACGAGGCTGACACCTGAACCTCTCTAAATTACCACATCCCACCATAGGGAGAACATTGAGTCTAAACAGACTTAACACGCCTTGAAATCTTAACATGGTGGGTCTTCAGTGGCGTGAGTGAGTGAGTGAGTTAATATTAACGTCGCACTGTTCAGCTACACGAGGGCTTTTGGCGACGGACCACGTAATTTTGAACCATGGTCAAGTGACGTGGACGACACCTGAGCTGGCACCCCTCTCTCCTAACTACCACACCACACCAAGGGAGGACATTTCAGCTCTCGACAGATTTAACGTGCATCGCTGCCCTATAGTGTCTTCAGTGGCACTCGAACTCTTGCCACTAGTGTTTGACCAGGACCACTAGGCTACCGCGGCTATAATACGTGTTGTGGCATCGGATTGTTAAGTGGCCGTAGTCAAGACTGGAGCCGCTGAATAAATGCCGCTGAAAGAAAAAAAAAGAGGAACTGAAGCACGTTAAATCTGTCGAGGCTGAAAGTGAAAGGTGTTGTGTAGAAGTTAGAAGAAAGTGGTGCTAGTTCAGGTGCCGTCCTCATCACTTAACCGTGGTTCAAAATTATGAGGTCTGTTGCCAGCAGCCTTCATGTAGCTTTATAGTGTGATGTTAATATAACTTTCACATACTCATCGGATCTTGAAAATAGAATCCTACTATTTTGACATCAACTAACTTATTAATATTTGTTAGAGTTTTTTATGGGATAATAGCCTTTATTGCTCTAAATCCCATATAAAGATAGTAACTGTAACTGTATAGAATCCTACAAATGAAGCTAAGAAATTTACTAAATTGTTTAATATTATAAGTTTACTTTGTGTTTCCTTTTTCTATTTTTAATCTATATGAGTTCTTTCTTTAAAATTTAGTTTTTAAGGTATTGGGATTGTAACTTCTATTATGCAAATGTTTATTTCACTTCTGAAAAGCACATGGTAAGACTAGTGACGCATTTAAAAATATTTTTAATCTTAAACTTATTATTTTGCTTTTTGTGAAATCTATTTTTTTTATTTATTATTTTATGTATTGTTGAAGGAGAATAATGTTGAGGATTTCATGCTTATAAAAACTTGATTCCAATGTACCAAAGATTGTCTTTCATGACATTCTTCACGTCTCGACAACCGGAGAAGATATTTAAAAAAAAGAGTTATAAATTTTCATTTTAATAAGGAATATTCAGTGAAGAAACTCATACTTACATACTATACCACCAACCAATTCGTGAAAAAATTGTTACCAAATGCCACGATATACAGCCAATAGTGGAAAAGTGTTATGTCTGTGCAAACAAATTATAATCTTGTTTATGAATATGATAACGAAATTTGATCAACTCTTTCAATTTGGCGATGTCTTTTAATTTGATGAAAAGGATTGACGGTATAATAGTACGTATAAGTATTGACTTAACCTATCCTTATGTTCAAAAATATCTTAAACATTCCACCTAATATTTATAATGTCTAATATACTCGTTATGCACATGATTATTTTTAATTTTTAATACCCTAAAAATTTTTGACGAATGATGAGATTACTTATGTTTACATATTGAACTTAAAAAATTTAGCCTTCCAACTTTATGAAATCATTTCAAAAATTGCTAAAGTTATTGATTGTTTCATGTTGTATCGATAGTGAAAGGCTGTCATTCTTACTTTTGCCATTAGGAAGGATGATAAAATTTTGTACAAATCTTTGATTGTGTAGAATTTAAGAGAACATATGAAGAATTTTATTTTTATTTTCTGCAAGCTATCCATCGCTGTGTATCATTCTAATTCTGGTATGCAAGTATCATTTCAAAATAAATATTGCTAATTGTTTATTGCTGTCTCCTTCTTCCAAACAGAGAAAGGGACAGCAGCAAAAGGAGCAACAATGGGACAGCGTTTTGTTCCTGAAGCTTACAGCTACTTCCTGGCATTAAAATTCTTTTCTTTTTAAATATGTGAATCACATCACTTTATGTAATATATTTTTGGAAAATAAATTGTTTTAAGAGAGAAAGTATATGATCGGATGTCATGTGCATGGATGACGATGATATTCAATTTTTCTACTTGTGCTCAAGGGCTTATCTTCTTCTAGTAAGTGATCATCACAAACCCGAGGTATCCAGTAATCTCAAAACTACATGTGTACTGTCATTGATTTTGTACCTAGAAGTGTTGATTTGTGTATTACCGTTCGCAAAGGTCCTACAACATACCGATCAGGCATTATTCTCATTCTGTATGGATACGAGTACCATTTCAAAATAAATAGCGCTAATTGTTCGTTACTCTTTCTCTGTTTACTGAGTTTCTTTACTTTCTAGTAACTTCATGTTACATTTTCAATGTTACATAGAATATATCCAACAACGAAACATACATATATATACATGCACATGTATGAATAAATTAATTTTCGATTTCCCGAATTCTAAGGAAAGAATAAAGATGTCACTTACCTTATTCTTCACTTTCTAACGCCCGGGATAAGCGTGACCTAAAAATTAATTATTTTGAATATACTCTTACTCAAGAGAATGAGAGTCCTTTGTGAAGTAAAATTTTTAATGGATAAGAAAAATAGAAAACTGATACATTTTGCGTTCAAAAGACAGATCCAACTCCTACTGCTACAGACAAAAAAACACACACAAAGGAATGTGTACAAAGCGCCACTCTAGTTGAGCTACAAATTCGTTGGTTCGTTCGCGACACACGTGTGTGTGTGTATACATGAATATTTTCTGTAATAATTCTTTTAAAAAACTTGTTTTACTGTATTTTTATAAAGATACTAAGTGTTTTTAAGAATATATATATATATATTATTAAAGTTTCAAACCTACCTTCCTTCGGGTTTGTGCATCTCAATTCCAAAACCCGAAGGAAGGTAGGTTTGAAACTTTTACAAAAATTTAGTTTTTACTACATAAAGTATATAAGTGAAAAAATGCACTGGTGTGCAAAAGTTAAGAAATTTTAGCAGATTTCTTCAAAAACTACGGAAACTCATTCCCAGCTTTGTTGTAAAACTTTACAAAGGTTTTGGAACATTTTCCTAATTTAGGCGTTTCTAAGGTTTTTATACTAAACTCAGTGGCGCAACAGCCCATGAGGGTCAAGGCTTACTGTGTCCCTCTCAGTTTTTGTGATCTTTGGCACTGAGATGCATGAGCAGATGTTCCGGTCAGAGGGTGGTCAGCCTGACGTGAAACCCCCAGTGATTAGTTGCCAAGCAGGCTTGGTATTCAAAAAACCCACTGAAAAGATGAAAAGCTGAGTTGACCTTCTGAAGCCCGGTATTTGAAACCTGGACCTGCTTGGGGGAAGCGCGATATGTTAGCACTACTGTTTTTATATCAATAGTTAATTTGAAATAAGAACTATTATTTGATATATTTTTAAATCTACATATGTCATCTAATTATATAATTACAGTATCAATAACAGCTTTAAAAAATAACATCTAGATTCTTCTACTGGGTTTCCCCTACATAACTCCATTTTCTGCTATTTCAATTTTTTTTTTAATCTGTTTCTCAGGAAAATATTTTATAATATTCTAATTATATGCTACTACTTTTTCTTCATCTAAAAACGTGTTAAATTTTGGATCTCAGTTTTAAATCTATTGACTTATTTAAATGCCGAGTCAAGAACATTTATTTTTGCTTTGAAATAGTGTATTCAGTGTTAATATGGACAATATTGCAATCCACGCTAGTAAATGTAAAATAAATGGTATTCCCTGTTTTGAATCCAATAGACTTTTAGCTTCGAATGTATTTTTGCATCAATAAATTTTTCTAGGGCATTACAAATTTTTCAAAATGTGTATGCGACTTTAACCGAATCTATTTCTGCTTTTTCAACTAATGTTTAAATGCTTTTGTAGAATTTCCCATCTCTCTCTCTCTCTTTTATTTTATTTATTTTTTTTTTGTGTGTGGATACAGTAAATAAGCAATATATGAACGATGCAATATCCTAAAAAATATTTCCTGATATACACTGCAAAAAACGGCATCGCAAATTAATAAATTAAAAGTGTTATAAGCAAGGCACATAAATTGAACGAAAGCTCAAAGCAATTATTTTAGATTATACATCCTTATATTTTCCTTTCACGTTACCCTCTACAAATAGTATCTAACTCAAGCTCCCTTAATATTTTCTATCTATGTATCTTTTACTTTTTTAGTTTTTGCTGGTCCTCCAGTAACTTCAACAAACACAAAAATGACTCGTTTATGTGTGATTTAACTTCCCTCATAAAAATTTACACATCTAATAATAACTGAAGTGCGTTCTTTATGAGAAATATCACTGTCCATTAAGATATTACAGTACGTGATTGTTTTTACATCATCTTTAATTTTGCTATGACTTCATTTCCTAAAACAGAAACAATGTATTCCTGTTATCTATGCGACAAATTATGCACAACTCTCTTTTACGAATTTTTTATTCCATTTATATTATCCCTTATCTCAGAGTCGCATTTACTTAATAATTCAATAAAACTTAAAAAATTTCCATTTTTTATGGGTGTTTCTATTATTTCATGCATTACACGAGGTGAAAGATTATTACATAATAAAAATAGAAAATCACATCTACAATTCTTTGAAGAAGTAATTTTAGACTACAGACAGGAGCGTAGCTACCGCTGTATCAGCCGTATCAATGATATGAGAGCTCCAACATGTGTAGCTACAATACCACTAACAAGGCTTTCATTTCTATAAAAGGGCCCCGAAGGAGTTTTGATTCGGAGCCCATTCAGAACCAGCTACGCCAGTGGTTACTAACAGTGTTCGGAACAGTGTTTTTCCTTTTTTTTTCCAAAAGCATATAATGAATGTTTTTTTATATTTAGTTTCAGTTGAATTAGAATATACATATAAAACTGTTTTAAGAATAATATTACAATAAAAACTATTTAAATGCAATTTTTTGGAAAAAAAGAAGAATCGCATATTTTCAAAACAATTTCCTTTTTTGGAAAAAGCTTCTGTATATGTTTCCCAGACATAGCTCGAACTTCTCTACAGAGCTTGAACTAGGATTTTTGAAACATTCACATTATTTTCAGAGTTACTATAAATTGAAATTATATATATATATATATATATATATATATATATATATATATATAACCGGTGTTTTTTTTAATAAAAATATCTCTACTTTGATGCATTAAAATATAAATTTCGCCTCTAAATTGATACTTCTAAAAGTCCAGTTTAGGTGGGGATCCTCGGGAACTCCCCGAATCAAATAGAACCTAGACATTCACATCATCAAGAATTAATTTGAAGATTATAAAGATTTTCACACAGATATCTAAAATAATATTTACAATAAACTGTACTTCTCGTCGTACTGACAACGATTGGAATATTGTCAAGTTTTCATGTGCAAGAGTACATTACTTTAATTCTTGATCATGTTGGGGCCCCTCAATGGCGGGAATCAGGAGCATAGCATCCATCACCCCTCCCCAGGTGGTCGTCGCTGATTACTGCTCATTGTAGGTGGATACAAAATAAAGGCCACTCTTTGCGAAAAAAATCAATTTCCTGAGTCTCAATTAAATTACACGCTGCCCAAAGAAAGTGCATATCGAGAGCTAAGAGTGTATCTAAGATATAAGAAGATAACATAATTTTCTCGGAAATATATAGCCGTCATATTTGTAACAGCAAATGGTTACGCCGAATAGTCACGTTATATCACCGTGAGTGATAATCAAACTAACCTTAGTAACTTTCCTCCACCCATACCATTGTTTGTTCTGAAAATCTTCTTAATTTTCCAGTCTCTCTCAGTGCGGGAATGTCCAATTATTAACTAGCCATCAGCAACTTCTCACGTCATCTTCTGCTTCTTTCATATTCTATCCCGAAACATCAAAAGTAATCTAATGAACGATTTCCAACGAACAATAGGAAAAAGGGCTCTGTTTCCTATAGATCAGAACATTTTCTAAGCACTTGAAACATAAATTCTGCCAAGACTATCTATTGCCTCATTGTTGGTCAGGAGTCATGCCCTTCCAAGTTATCTTAATCCGCTAATGCAACAGTAGGTAGAAAAAGCCGATTCTGCTGTAAAGGCGGTGCAGGCGGTTGCAGGCGGTTGTAGGCGGTTGCAGGTGGTTGCAGGCGGTTGTAGGCGGTTGCAGGCGGTTGCAGGCGGTTGTAGGCGGTTGCAGGCGTTGTAGGCGGTTGCAGGCGGTTGTAGGCGGTCGACGGCAGTGCAGAGTTTGAGTTGTTTCGTTCCTACTGACGAGTTGAGTTGTTTCGTTCCTGCTGCCGAGTTGAGTTGTTCGTTCCTGCTGCTGAGTTGAGTTGTTTTCTCCTGTTGAGTTGTTTCGTTCCTGTTGCCGAGTTGAGTTGTTTTCTCCTGTTGAGTTGAGTTGTTTCGTTCCTACTGACGAGTTGAGTTGTTTTTCTCCTGTATTGGCTTTGATTTTCGAGTTGAGGGGGCGAGTTGAATTGTTTTTTTTCTACAGCTAAGTTGAGTTGCTTTTAAAAAATGTGCACAAAAAATGGAAGTATGGGAATGTTAAACGTGCTCATGCCACCACCTATTGATTAAAATATACACTAATTACAGATTTTAAAATGATGGAAGTAAATAACGCTCAAATAAAAAATAAATAAATCCAGATTCAAACTCATGGCCTCAGATCAAAATGTCTCCACAGGACAATAGTTTTTCAGTTACGCTAACTATTATCCTATGAAGGCATACAGACCTGAAGAAAACTTATGTTTATAATCTCATGAATTTAATTTTGCAGGCGAAGCAGACGGCGACATGTTTTAAAATCATTTTCTTGATTAAAATGAAATAAAAAAAATATTTAATTTATATTATTTTAATAATGTGTAAATTTTAATTCAATATAATGATTACACACACACAGTAAAGATACAAAGTAAATTGTTTATTCAGAAATCAACATCTTGTATTGCGTTTTACATTACAATCGTATATTTACATTACAGGAGAACAACAATTTGTAAAATTTATTTCAGTGTAATGATTATACATGTACAGTAAAGATACAAAGTAAGTTGTTTATTTACAAAAACAGCATTCCGTTTTACATTACAATCAATTATTTATACACACAAAAAAAAAAAAAAAATCCCATTATTGGATTTTATGTCCTACAGCTCATTAAATAGGTCTAAATTCATCAACGACCAATGACCATGTGCAAGAGTAGTAATGCCACCACCATTAATAAACCTTTTGTCATCTTTATATGACAGAGCAAGTTTGTTTTGCTTTATTGAATGTAATTAATGAAATTTGGATCTAATTAAGTTCATGTCAACATATTTTATTTTTTCATTAAAAAGACAAGCTTTGTAGCCCTCAAATGTTATTTTATTTTTTATAGTTTGTTTTTTAATTCCTTTTAACCGCTTTTCAATCTTATTGTTTGTTTTGTAGGCATACATTTTCGATTTTAATCCTACAAATTCTGTCATAATATTTCCTTTATTTTCATCCTTCATTTTCCCGATGACTTTTTTGTTAACAAGAGGTAAATTATAAATATTGTTTTCATCATAGTCTGAAGTATCATATAAGTTAATATCCTCTTTCATGTCACTATAAAAATCATCAGTTTTTATTTCATATATAAAAGAATCGGTGTCTGTATACATGAGCCGTACTTTTGAGTCATAACGGTGCTTCATGTACTCATAGTGAAAAGAATACATTAGAACTTTTGATATATCTAAAATTACCATTCCTACCTGTATTGGTTTGAAAAATTTGATTTGGGTTTTTTTTTAGATGGACGGCCATTAAGTTTTCAGAAAATATTGTGCGTCGATTAAAATTTGATTTCGCTATTAACTTTCGAGCCTGCTCTTCTGTTGAACATAAACGTATATCTACTCTTCTTCTTACATTTTCCATCGTTTTCCCGAAAATGCTATTATTCATTAGTTTGTAATAATCCTTTTGAAAGTCATTTACAGATTTAGTTCTTAATTTAGTATTATAATCTATGTAATTTTTAAGCCAAGGAGATTGAAAAAATTTTAAAACGCGATGAATTTTTCAAGACTAACCCTAATTTTAAATAAAGCTTTAAATTAGAATAATGGAGAACATATTTTGTTTTTGGTTCCAAAGTAGTTAAAAGTCTAGGCTCTTTACAATTAGGTGGGGCTTATTTTCAGGGGCAAGGGGAAAGTCTGAATGTTTGTCATGCAAATCGGAAGGATATTCAAGATCTACTTCCAAGATGTAACCTACATCGGATTCATCTGATAAATTTAAAATATCCTGTTCAGTTAAATTAAGAAAATGATTTTAAAACACGTCGCCGTCTGCTTCGCCTGGAAAAGCCGTCTTGTAGAATCAAGATCAGACAAGCTAAAACAAGTTAAATCGTAACCCGTTCACGCTGATGACGAGTATACTACGGCACATTTTTCTGAATAATCAATTTACTTTGTATCTTTACTGTGTGTGTATGTAATCATTATACTGAATTAAAATTTACACATTATTAAAATAATATAAATTAAATATTTTTTTATTTCATTTTAATCAAGAAAATGATTTTAAAACATGTCGCCGTCTGCTTCGCCTGCAAAATTAAATTCATGAGATTATAAACATAAGTTTTCTTCAGGTCTGTATGCCTTCATAGGATAATGGTTAGCGTAACTGAAAAACTATTGTCCTGTGGAGACATTTTGATCTGAGGCCGTGAGTTTTGAATCTGGATTTATTTTTTATTTGAGCGTTATTTACTTCCATCATTTTAAAATCTATAATTAGTGTACATTTTAATCAATAGGTGGCGCCATGAGCACGTTTAACATTCCCATACTTCCATTTTTGTGCACATTTTTTAAAAACAACTCAACTTAGCTGTAGGAGAAAACAATTCAACTCGCCCCCTCAACTCGAAAATCAAAGCCAATGCAGGAGAAAAACAACTCAACTCGTCAGTAGGAACGAAACAACTCCACTCGGCAACATGAACGAAAAACTCAACAGGAGAAAACAACTCAACTCGGCAGCAGGAACGAAACAACTCAACTCGTCAGTAGGAACGAAACAACTCAACTCTGCACTGTCGTCGACCACCTACAACCGCCGTCGACCACCTGCAACCGCCTGCAACCGCCTGCAACCGCCTGCAACCGCCTACAACCGCCTGCAACCGCCTGCAACCGCCTGCAACCGCCTACAACCGCCTGCACCGCCTTTACAGCAGAATCGGCTTTTTCTACCTACTTGCAACCCTGTTTCGGAATTTAGCTTCATATAATTCAATTTTTAGTAATTTTAAAAATTTCTCGGTAAATTTTTAAGCATTTATCTGAATTTTTCTAGCAAATATTTAACTTAACACATAACTTTAAATTCTATGCAAGAGTAACGTTTTTCAAGTCATCTACAATTTTTCTGACAGGAGATGAAAGCCCGAGAATGCCATCGGGCTTTCTCGTCCATCCACATGCCATCCTTACTTAAGCCGAGGCTTACCATACTTTTTTTAATTCAACACCTAGGACGTATTTTTAAAATTATTTAAAAATTTAAACAGTTTACTGATACATTAAATTTTATTTATTCAGTTGTCATTTTCATGAGACAAGAATTCTTTAGAAATGGTGTGTTGTTTTAATTGCATCAAAAAATCCTCAACGAGAAAGCTCGGAGTTAATTTTAACATTTGGCAGATGTTTAACAGAATTTTGAGGACTAATTTCTTTTCTGAAGACTATAATTCCCCCTCCTCACAATTTAAAAAAACTCTCTCGAACAGATGTCCCAAGTAAAGATATCATAAGCAAAACCGTACTAAAAACATTGCAGCATGAAAAATCAATCTTTTGAAATATCTCAACAATTGCTTTCCGCCTCCCTTGAATAATATCTGGTGCTTTTTCAGTACTTTAACCACAACCTGTTCTTAGATTTTGAATTTACCCGGTTCAAAAATGTACGTTCAACAAATAGGTTAACAGTATTTATAAACTATTTTATATATATACAAGTTCAACTTGTGTACTCTCTCTCTCTCTCTTATAAATTAGGCCAGGCACAATTTCATTTCATAAATTTATTTACTGATACTCTAACCAGATTTATTAAATTGGTTTTCTACAATTAAAAATAATTACTACAATTATAAAAATTGTCTAAACTTGAGAAGACAATTTTTCTTTTTCACCATCAACAATTTTGTTTAAAGTACGCAGCAATTCTTTGGAGAAGATGGTACAAATTTGTGGGTTTCCTATCTTGAAATTGACAAATTGTTTCAAGATACACTCATGTACAAAAAAATTAGCGCACCAAAAAGGAGACACCAAAATGAAATGAAATTTTACATTCGAAACGTCAACTTTGATATAAGTAAATGATTAGAAAATCAAAGAAAAAGGATAATTTATTTCAGAGAAAAAGGTAAAAGAACGGAGGATTTAATACCCTCTTGAACCCCCTCTAGCGCGAATACACGATGCGATATGATCAAGCATTGAGACATTCAAGTTCTGTATGTTGTCTTGAGACATTTCATTCCATATTTGCTGTAACCTTGCCTCTATATCGTTCAAACTCGTGGGATGCCCAACTGGCCACCCCAAAGGATCCTAGATATGCTCGACTGAAGACAAATCTGGGGATCAGACAGGCCAAGGAAGGGTAATAACAGTGGGGAGACAGTCTTGTGATAACCTTGTCGTATCAAGCCAAGCATTTTCTTGTTGAAAAATGTCTCCGAAGAGCCATTGCATGAGTGGCAACACATGTGGTTGCAATATGTCATGGACATATGCTGAGCTGCCATGTGGTGCCACGGATCAATACTAGAGGTGACCGTGTATTGTAGGCAATAGCACCCCATACCATCACACCAGCTGTGGGAGTGGTGTGTCGCTGTAAAGCCAAGGCAGGATTGAGGCATTCACCACGGGGTCTCCACACATGAACACGATTGTCATCACTGCTGAGATTGAATCTGGATTCGTCGCTAAAGACGACCTGGTTAAATTCCACTGCAGTCCAGTTTCCTCGTTCACCACTCCAAACGGCGGCATCGATAGGTGGGCGTCAAGGGCAACACACGTATTGGGCGCCGCGATCCTAAATGTTCTTCAACCAGGCGCCTTCGTATGGTTCGAGAAGACACAGGGGCCCCTAATGAAGATGCTACCTGTGCCTGGATGACGATCGATGAAGTAGTTGGCTGTACGTGTGCATTTCTTACGATGTGGTGGTCTTCCCGGCGACTTGTCCTGGGCCTGGTCTTCGTGTAAATGACATCTCTCGGATCCATTGGTCCCAACACCTTCTTACAACACAATCAGAGCGGCCTAATTGACGAGCTACTAACCTAGCTGAACACACAGCTTCCATCATGCCGATGATTCTCCCCCTCTCAAACTGCGACAGCTACTCATATTGTCTTCAAAAATGGCGTAATGGCATGTCTACCTCATCTCTTCCTTTGTAAAAGATTCAGCACACTCAAGCAAGCTTTGGTTACCTGTTTTATACTCCATGGAGAACGACGTTAAACGCCCTCTGCTGGCTATACGTAATGTGCAATCCCGCTGCATTCCTAATCATTTGCATATCTCTCCGACATGTACCTTCATGCCAAGTTTCGTTACGATCTCGTAATTATTTCTTGGTGCGCTAATTTTTTTGTCCATAAGTGTATGTCTGAGATGTTTCTGTTGCTGTAATAAAATTAACTTCCAATATCAGAGCTAGGTTATTGAACAACTGTAGTGTACCAAATAAAAATTTAAAGAACAGTTAACTTTCCAGGTTTTCAAAAACTCAAATCATAATTTTGGGTATATTTCACAAGATAGGAAGTATAACTTTATAACATCATCATCATGGAGAGAATGCTTTCTATTGCAGCTAATAAAACAAGAAACCTAGCGCTATTACGAGATAATATATTTCTGTAATACTATTTTAAAAAATCACGTAACTCTTTAAGATTTTTTACTCTTACTGTATATATGTGAAAATATTTAGCACTTTTTTATAATGAATACTTCTATATTCAGTGTTAGAGAATCACGTGTTACTTGTACTGAACTATGTGTAATGTGGACTGAACAACCAATGCCAAAAATAGATTTATCTAAATTACTTCAAACATTTCTGAACACTTTTTAACTCCTCTTCTTCACACTTCCAAAATTACTGTTTGTTTTATTAGCAGTATAACATACAAACTAACTTTTCTCTTTAAGCTTGTATTTTTTTCACACTCAACAAAAGAAACTGAATCAATTTTAAGCAGTTTTATCCGACACTTATTCGAAATTTAAAAGTTTGACTTGAATCAAATAACCTCCTTCAGGCTCGAATGTCTTACAACAATTAGAACAAGTTTTTTACTTTCCTTCTGTTTTAGCTATCTATCATTACTGCTACGTAACAGTTTCGAAAGAACATAACACATTATCAAATAAAAATGGCGTGAAATACCTAACTAAAATAATACTAACAAAAGTTACTTCGGTTCTGGTTCTAACAGATGAAAAAATTATGGGTTACATAACTTTTAAACCTGTTAAATCATAATTTCGATTATTTGAAACTGTGATCGTGTATAGCAGTGTGGTATGAAAATTATTACTTTCTTAGCAGCAGATCACTGATAGCTTCCAGATCACTATCATTGTTATTCCCCCATCTTTGGTTTAAAAAACGATTCATGTTTTCCAAGGCAGTAACATCACTAGAGCTCCAACGTTGAGCCATCTTCACGTGGTATTCAAGCATAAATACAGGGTGTCCCAAAAATACCACTCAAACTCTGCATAGCCAAATTCCTCGCTGTGAGTACATAAAAACTACCTAAAGAACTTTACCTGTACAACACATAGTTTACGAGAAAAATACGGTAAATGAATGATGCATGATGCTTCATGATGGGTTCCGACGTATTTCTGTGTTCCTGTAGAGGATGGACTGGATATGGCATACTCCAGCCGCTGGATTGAACATGGGGCACCGTTTCTATAGCCACCACAATAGAAGAGATAGCAGATTTTACACCGTTGGATTTTTTTCCTATGGGGCAATTTCCAGAATTTGGTATATCGATACGTACTGACTACACAAACAGACTTAGTTGCTCGTCTGCAAGCTGCTTATTCTTCGGTGGACACCACTCTGCTGCGACTTGTGAACTCATCCATTCCACGGTGCGCTCAAGCCTGCCTCGATATCCATAGTGGACATTTTGAACATTTGCCATTGTAAATATTGCTATTGATGTGTCCAATGCACTGTTTTTTCCTTGGACTGGCATACTTTGTTTTTCATGTTTTTCTCGTAAACTGTGGATCACACACATACAGGTACATTTCTTTCAGCAACTTCTCCCAACGAGGAATCTAGATATGCAGAGTTTGGGCACTATTTTTGCGACATTCTGTATAACGTATTTGTTGTTGCGAAAATGAGTAGATGAGATGATTTTTAATATAAAATTTTTCATACCTAACATTCATCCAATAAAATTTCTCACCCAGCATAACGTCTTGAGAAGTTGAACTACCTGAGAAAATTACAGATCCGGAATCGTTTTCCAAAGTCAATTTATATAATTTCTGTTTAGATGAGAATATTCCAAACCCGACAAAGATTTCTGTCTCCATGATTTTAAAATCGGTAAAATTCTCATCCTTTTTAAACGAAGACATAAAAAATAGGCCACAACACTAGCTGGTGAATATGATAACGACTTGACACTCAATATCTATGAACAATTAATCGTATTAAAAAGCTTCTTAAAATCATAAATTGAGAAAAATCCATTCTATCAAGGAGCTCGCAGAATTATTTTTAATAAATTTTAATAGCCTCGCTTCCAGTTTTTCGGATATTATAAAAGCCTGCTTCCCCTATTTCTGATCTACCATGCCAGAACTGCAATTACTGAGAGAAATTTTTCAAAGCTAAAAAGTATTAAAGATTATCTTAGAGCTTCTATAGAACAAGACGTTCTCGGGCTTAGCAATACTGTCATTAGAAACAAAAGTATTTGAAAAAATTAAATTCTCTTCTGTGGATGCTATAAATGTGTTCCCCAAAAAGAAAATCGAGGGAATTAAAGCTTTTATTAGGTATGTCTTAGTATACTTACTTTGGCACTTTCAAAAGGTTTCTATAACTGTGTTCCCAAAAAAGGTTCCCGAGGAGGTTTGATGCAGGGGCCACTCAGACTAGTTAAGCTAGTGTTCATCTAAGTTAGGCTGAGAGAAAAACAAGACACTAAAACATTTAAAAAAGGTCTGAAATATAGGTCTGAAATTTTTAAAAATCTTCATCAGTCATTAAGTTCTCCAAATTCGGACATTTTTGCAACCCAGGCCATTATCCCGGGCAGCTCTAAAAGATTCAAACTGTCCGAGCTAATCCAGACGTATAATAAGCTTACTTAAGCCAACTTCTTCTTAAAGACCCAAGGTTAACACTGATTCAATTGACCGGAAACAGATACCTTTTCCCTTGTCCAATTAATTGGGCATGTCCAATTAATGATCTGCAGTGTGGTATTTTTTATGCCATACGTGTTGTGAGGAATCAAAATAGACCCCACCAAGGTATACTATTGAAACAAAAACTTCGGAGATGATAGCAATTAAGGCAAGATTACAATTATATTTAAAATTTATATATTTACAATTATTTAAAATTTTATTTATTTAGCTTGGATAATTCAATGAGATTTTTGAATTAATTGCATTAAAACTGCGGTTATAATATAAATTGATTTTAATATTAACAAACGTAATACTAATTAATCTAACATTATCACTGCATCTTCTGTGTTTGCATTTGCTTATGATATTATAAAATTAAAACTGACTATAATTTATGAATAATTTCTCGCATTGTTGCAAGTAATCACTAAGCAATCATAAAATAAAATAGTTTATGAAGAATTTTTAACTTTTCATATATAAAAATTGAAACAAATACTATTCTGAAGAAATTTATTTTTTAAGCAACTTTAATTTTTAAATAACAAAGTTCAGGGTCCAGCCCGCTCCATTTTGTGAAGAAATCGGATGGAACCTGGCGAATATATGGGAATATTGTGACATTGCTGGATAGACATGCGCTTTCCCACATCCAAGACGGGCTTCAACAATCAACAATGTTGGATTGGTTGTACCTGGTTCTTTGTTACCTCCAGATCAGCAGACACTCTAATTCACTGTCCAGGGAGAACTTGGACTCATCAGAGAAAAGTATAGAAATTTATAGCTGTTTAATCATAGAAAGGCGTAATTTTGACCAATATAAACGGACACACCTCTATCATTGGTTCAGAAAGCCGCATGCAGTTGGTCGTTTTGTATAGAGACCTGAATTGGAAAGGTGTTTTTGCACCGTAGCAGCAAAGATTCTTGTTCCTGATACGACAAAATGATTTGCTACGATCTAAAGTACAGTCGTGTTTCTGCTCCTTGGCACCTAAACAGCCTGAAAATGGTCTCCCACAGGAGCTGTAGTTCATAGTTGACCTGGAGTACGTTTTACCATCCATATATCAGACAGCCCAACACCTTAAAGAATCAGATAAACGATTTCTCTAAGACATTGCTTAACTCTTGTGACTATTGTCAACGAAGTTAAAAATATACAATCATTAAAGATGGAGAAAAAAAAACGTGCACAAAACGTACTTACGGCAGCGTTTCTAAAGCAGAGGGGCGTGAGCATATCGAAAATAAACTTTACTTCAAAATATTATTAATATACTAAAAGAAAGTAAAACAAAATACATTCTGACACAACAAAAAACAAAATACTCATTTATATTGATATAACATACACTCATGGACAGACAAATTAGCGCACCAAGAAGGAGCCATCAAAATGAAACGAACTTTTACATACGTAACGACTACTTTGATATAAGTAAATGATTAGAAAATTAAAGAAAAAGAATAATTTATTTTAGAGAAAAAGGCAAAAGAACGGAGGATTTAATACCCACTTGAACCCCCTCTAGCGCGAATGCACGATGCGATACGATCGGGCATTGAGGCATACAGGTTCTGTATGTTGTCTTAAGACATTTCGTTCCATATTTGCCGTAACCTTGCCTCTATTTCGTTCAAACTCGTGGGATGCCCAACTGACCGTCCCAAATGATCCCAGATATGCTCCATTGGAGATAAATCTGGGGATCGGGAAGCCAAGGAAGTGTAGTAACAATGCTGAGACAGTCTTGTAACCCCCTTGCAATGTGAGGCTAAGCGCTGTCTTGTTGAAAAATGGCTCCAGGGAACCGTTGCATAAGTGGCAACACATGTGATTGGAGGTTGTCATGGACATATGCTGAGCTGCCATGTGGTGCCACGGATCAATACTAGGGGTGACGGGGTATTGTAGGCAATGGTACCCCATACCCTCACACCAGCTGTGGAAGTGGTGTGTCACTGTAAAGCAAAGGAAGGATTGAGGCGTCCACCACGAGGTCTCCAGACACGAGCATGATTGTCATCACTGCTAAGATTGAATCTGAATTGGATTCGTCGCTAAAGACGACCTGGTTCCACTCTGCTGCAGTCCAATTTTCTTGTGCGTGGCACACTCCAAACGGAGGCATCGATGGAGGGGCGTCAATGGCATCACACATAATGGGCACCACGATCCCAAATGTTCTTCAACCAGGCGCCTTCGTATGGTTCGAGAAGACACAGGGGCTCCTACTGAAGGTGCTACTTGTGCCTGGATGGCGGCCGATGAAGCAGTTGGCCGTACGTTTGCATTTCTTACGATGTGGTGGTCTTCCCGGCGGCTGGTCCTGAGCCTGGTCTTCGTGTAAATGACATCTCTCGGATCCACTGGTCCCAACACCTCCTCACAACACAATCAAAGCGGTCTAATTGACGAGCTACTTGCCTAGCTGACCACCCAGCTTCCATCCTGCCGATGATTCTTCCCCTCTCAAACTGCGACAGCTGCTCATATTGTCTACGAAAACGGCGTAATGGCATGTCTACCTCATCTCTTGCTTTGTAAACGATTCAACACACTCAGACAAGCTTTGGTTACTTGTTTTATACTCCATGGAGAAACACCCTCTACCGGCTATACGTAATGCGCAATCCCACTGCATTTCTAATCATTTGCATATCTCCCCGACATGTAGCTTCATGCCAAGTTTCGTTACGATCTCGCAATTATTTCTTGGTGCGCTAATTTTTTTGTCCATGAGTGTATGTATAAATGCATTAATACTGCACAATGTATTTGATAATTTATTTAACAATGCCAAGTTAAGATCAAGTTCAACAATTACCAGTGACCCCATATGGTTTATAATTAAAGTCGTATTGCAGCTTTACGTCGAAGTACTTTATCATTGAATTCAATACATTGTTATTGTGTGCATGGAGGGGGGGACATGAAAAAAAATTATGACTGAAAATTGGGTCGCAAATATTGAAAGCTTGAGAAATACTGACTTACGGAGCTGGGAAAAAATGATTTTTTCTCATTTCTCCCACCTTTAAGTGTCTCTCTTTTAGGGGAGGGGTCAATTTCTAAAAAACAAGCAGATGAAAGCGCAGAGGGATATTCTCTATGATAAAAATTTGTTGGTCCATCGGGGGAAGGGATTGAATCCCTTAACCCTTACGTGTCCATTTCTTTAAAATAAAAATGATATAGCTATCATTTTTTTGAATAATTTTACTTAAAATTCATTACTAGTATTCATATAAACCAGTTGTCTCTCTTTTCACACCCAAAAACGTTTCTGACTCATGGAACCCTTAGAAAGCGCGTGTGTTCTGGGGGAACCCCATTCTCTTTTAGGAGAATATAACATAAAATAATATTTAAAATAGATCAATATTTTATAGGTACTTTGTGTAAAGACAAATTTTTTATTTGTTATTAACAGTTTATTACATAATATGCTAATCTACTCATTCACATAACATTAATATATACTCCAGGTGTCATCCGTCCTTACCTGTACATTATAATTAGTATCTGGGATATATACTTGCTTTTTTTCTATATTCAAACTATCAAAGCCTATATTTATCTTTCAGATTTTTTCGTAATTGTCCAAAATTCTGGAGATGTTTGTCAAATATATAAGGTATATTACAAATTTATCAACTTCCATCCACTCAAAAATTGACAAATTTGTTGAGTAGTGTAGAGCAGTGTTCCGCAACCCCCGGTCCGTGGATCAAATACTACCGGTCCGCACAAGAAACATTAAATTATTTCTCTTTTATTTACTGTGGTATATTTTTCTTAGGTTTGGGCCAGTTTTTAAGAAAATCACTTAATATTCCTTGTTAAATCACTTTATATTCATTTTTTTGTGTAGCTGTATTTTATTCAGAAGTCACGATTATATAAATACAATTAAATTAAAATTATTAAATCAAAACAGTCTAAAATGTAAACAGTCAACATCCTCCCTCTCAGCTGGCCGTGGTAAAATTAACAAACGTTGACCGGTCCGCGGTGATAAAAAGGTTGCGGAGCACTGGTGTAGAGTATCACTGAGAAAATTACACCCCGTGCCATAGATTGTCAATCCCTGTTATACACACTCGAACATATGGTTAAAGTGCAATATCCCAGTGACTACGATTACAAGGCTAACCATAACACAATTACAATGCAAAAAAGTAAAATAATAATTCTTAATATAAGAATAAAATGATTAACGAGAAAATTAATGTAATTGTGGTAAAAAAGCATGGGGTGCTTTTTTCTACATTTTTACACTAACTCAGCATTTCGGAATAGAACTAGTAAGCAATTATAACAATTACTATAGAACACCCCACGCTTTTATCCCAAAGACATTAATTTTCTCGTTAATCATTTTATTCTTACATTAAGAATTATTATTTTACTTTTTTTGTTCGATTCACTTTAAAAGCGTGTTTTTTAGTTTTTTTTTTAAACTATGATTTATTTTTCATTTTTTAGTTCGATCTACAACAAAAGCCTGTTTTTTAGTTTTTAAAACTATCATTTATTCTTTGTTGAATTTATCTAACTAATAAAAGTGTGCAAAAAGAAATATTAAATGTCAATCGTATTATCACTTTAAAAACGTATTGCTATAATGTTCATTCGTATCATCACTTCTTAACGTATTCCTTTATCAAAATAAAGAAAATATTTAGCAGTTAGAACATAAATTTATCTCTTTTAAAACGTATTGCTGTAATGTTAATTCGTATAATCTCTTCTAAAAACGTATTGCTTTATAAAAATAAAAAATATTCAGCTGTTAGAACATAAATTATTTTTATTCACATGCACGAGCCTTTTTTTATTTCCATTTTCAGAAAAACTACACACCCACCCACCCTACCTTTTTTCACATAATGAATACTTTTTTTGTTTTATTTTTATTAACCAGAAGCCTATATTGCGATTTTAGAGTTGCACTATAATCTTTTAGTTGCTAAATCTGGAATTAGTCTCCAAATCTGAAAATGGTTTATGCAATTAGTCGCCAAATCTCGTAAATTCTTAATTATTAAAATCCTTATCAGGACAATGAAACAAAATTGTGAAACTATTGTATTGTCACGGATCATTGACAAGTGAGAGAAATTTCGAATTAATCCGACCCTTTAAGTTCAAGATTTCATTACATACAAGTGAAACTTATAAAAACGTGTTAAAAAATATTTTAAAAAATGTATAATTCTTTAAAAGTGCTTGAAATCTCTTCCCCTCACGTGCTTTCAGCAATATTTATAAAACATTTAAAAATGTTCAACTAAATGCTACACATTAAAATCTACAGGAGCGTAAAAAATTTTTAACCCTTTCCCCCAAATCTCAAATTTGGAAGAATACATAATGTAAAAATGGAGTATTTCCAAACATTTATTAAGTAATGTTTTATATCTAAAAGCAGAAAATCAAGGCAATTGAACATGAAATATTATATATTTTATACAAAGTTTGTATATATACAGTGGACCACAAGTGTTTGTACACTTACAACTTCCTATAAAATGTATTGTTTTCGACTAATAAAAATTCATATATCGGAATTGTAATTCTTTTATGATATCTGTAACTTGTTCTGAATAGAATACCATAATATAAATTTTTTTAAATAGTATAACTATTATTTTTAAAAATTTAATAGTTAAAAATCTCCTTAAAAATTACGCCACAAAAGTCTTCGTACACTTAACAAAAATCACAAGAACCATAAAAAAATACCAAATTACCTAAACCTGAGGCTGATTTACACCCCCACGCAAGAACACCTCCACCCAGTGGCGTATCGTGAGCTTTCACCGCCTGCGGCCGTTCGAAAATTTGTCGACTCTCTATTTTAATTATTAGTCAAGATTAATAAAAATTAAAAAAGCAGCTTCAAATTTTTTTATTTATTAAAAATGCACTTTTCGTGTTTTTTCCATATCCAAATCTTTTATACAATTGTCAATATCAATATGTATGTCATGTTCAATTGCCAGAATAGCTAAATTTGTTTGCCTTAACGTGGACATAGTCGATCTGAGATAATTTTTTATTAATTTTAGCTTATATATATATAGAGAGAGAGAGAGAGAAGCTTCTCTCGCCACTAGCATATATTTGAATAATATATTTTAATAAACCCAAAGAGCCGGACCTAATGAGTTCTTTTTTACAGCCTGGGTCTGTTGCAGCTACGAAAGTTTGTAGACGTACGCGCTCAAGTTGGAATTCTTCTTCATTAATGTCTTGAGGAGCTTAATCTAAGTTTAGTTCGTCCATGCTTAATATAACTTCAGACCTTACAAAAGCATATTTTTGCGCTAGATTCTGTAACTGTTGGAATCTTTCTCGCGAATTTCAACAGTTACACAGTCTATTGAAGAAATCATTGTTCGCCTCAAGTCATCTTCGTACGATATAACTGAACACCTTTACTTCCGTCACCAAATATATGCTTTCTCCTGGGGATTCAAAAGAAAATTTCAAGCTCTTCACATAAACTTTTATCATAAATTAAAGCGTCATTTCCGAATTCCTGTCGTTTTGCTTCTAATACGGTCTGTAAAGCACGTATTTTTTTAGCAGATTGATGGATATTTAGTCCCTCTGTTTGTAAATAATTTTGAGCATCACAGTACCAGTTGCCAGAAGCCTAAGTAACATAAAAATGAATGCGATTTCATAGCGACAAATAAACTTCCTGCATCTGTGCGTGTATTAAAGTTTTCACTCTTTTCCGTCAGTTCGCGATTTGGAGTTTGAAATATTTTTTGAATTTAAATATCGCGGTGCTTGCCGCCGCCTCAGGCCATAGTCCCCTCCCCCCGCTTTATTACTGCTTCCACGCTGTTCTTGATCCACATAAATTTTTTGGGATTATAAGTTCATTTTTTTCCTACAAACTATTATACATCCGTTGGAACTAAAAATGTCCAATTTTCTGTCATCCCAACCATTTTGCTGCCAATTCTGAATTTTCTAAACCTAATTTTAATAATCTAGTTTAATTAGTGAACTATGGAGGAGGGAGATGTTCTTGCGTGGGGGTGTAAATCATCTTCAGGATTAGGCAATTTTCGATGGTATTGTGAATCACGAGCTCTATTTAAATATTTTAAAAAACTATTTTCAACTACCCGCCCAAAATTTGGATATTAGAGACGACTTAATTTTTTTAACAAGATAATGACACCAAGCGCACTGCACTCAATATAGGCCACTGGTGTCTCTGTAACTATCCCCAAATTCTGAAACACCATCTCAATCACTTTATTTTGCCCAGTACAACATATTTAGTGAGAAAAAAAAAGAAAGCATGACATATAAACACATAATGGGAAGTAAAAACAGTAACCACAGAAGAAAATCGATGAAGAAATTACAAAAAAAAACTGATTAAATCTATTCCATGACGTTTAAAAGTTGTTGGGAACACACTAAAAGTTATCCTTCTAAGTACTATATAAATTAAGAAAGTAATATAATATTTAAAGCTATGTTGAGATTTTTAAGTGTACGAAGACTTTTGTGGCGTAATCTTTTGATTAAAAAATTGTTTATGGTACTCCATTAAGAACAAATTGCAGATATCACAAAAAAATTACAGTTCCAATATAATAATTTTTATTAGTTGAAAACAATAAATTTTATAGGAAATTGTAAGTGTACGAACACTTTTGTGGTCCACTGTATATACTTCTGGATTAAGTATATATAGTAAATAGTTTTGCAACACAAATGTAAACTTTTCTTTTTTAAGAGAACTTTATGTTAATCTTGCAAGACCTCTTTGTAAAATGTAATGAATACACTAAATTTGACGAAAAAGGTTTAAAATTTAAAGATGAATTTTGAGAAAAGTACTTAATTCTTGTAATAGAAATTTACCGTGAACTAAAAAATTAATCACTTCATAAATTATGCATTTGGTTTTTTATATAAATTAATCCCTTTTAATCAAAATTTAAATAATTTTTTTTAAAGTTTCAAATTTTGGTAAGTTATGAAACATGAATGTACTAAAGCAATGGTCCCCAATCCCCGGATCAAATGGTACCGGACCTCCCAAAGAACATTAAATTATTTTCATTTTATTTACTGTGGTGCATTTCCCTCGAATTTGTGCGACTTTCCATGGAAATCACTTTGTATTCATTATTTAGTGAGTAACTGTATTTTATTCTCTAACCTTGGTATATTCAAATACAATTCAGTTACCGTAAAATCCGGCGTATAAGGCGCACTTTTAACACAAAAAATAAGATCGAAATTTACGGGCGCTCGTTATATGCCGGGTATAAAAATGATAGCTTAAAAAAAAGTATGTGTTCACATAAAAAACTTACTCTTCTGCAAAGATCGGAACACTGTTTATCTAAAAGAAATGTCATATCTTATGAACTTAAAGGGTTGTTTTTCCAGAAATGTACTACTTTTTCAAAATTCTGGGGTAAGGTAACACCTCAAATAAATGACTTTAAATCATAACAGCATTGTTAACGTACATTACAGGTTCCTTCGTAAAAAAAGGGGATGCGTGTTATGTGGCGAATATACCTTAAAATTAAAAAATGCAGCTTGAAAGTATAGGTTTAGCTGGGATATATACATCTAGAGCCTACATGACCTAGTAGCAATTAAACGCACTCAGTTTGGTCCAGGCTTGAAACTTAAGCAGAAATACCTCGGACCATACAAAGTTACAAAAGTCAAGCACAATGACACTTATGACGTAGAAAAGTGTGATTTTGTCGACGGACCATCAAAAACGTCTACTTGTGCAGAATTCATGAAACTCTGGCCAAACCAAACTAACTCTACTTGATTTCTCCATTAAAAACTGTTCACAATTTTTCTTCCTGTGAAAGACTTTCGTTATGGACATTAACAACAGACTTTTTTTATCTATTTATTTATTTTGATACCATTTTTATTGAATGACTCTAACATTTTCTTATTTCATTTTAGTACAAATTTAAGTGTTTAGAAGTAGGAGCATCTTGCTTCTCAATATGTTCCTGTTCCTTATTCCAGATTCTTATTTTAGCCTTGATCTTATTTGTATCGTTAACATAATTTGTTTTACCCCAGTGGTAATGTATGAAATTTTTTCTATTTATGAAATATTACTTTAAATTTGTTTATTTTTCAGTATTTTTGTACTTTTTCTTTGATGATAATTTGTGTGTATAATTCTTTCATCTACTGTGTACATTTTTAATATTTCATTACTATGTATCTGAGCATTTTATCATTGTATGTAATCCCGGTCACGATGGCCGATGTAGGATTGGATATGTGCAATGGACAACCCCTCCTCCTGTACTTAGGGTGGAGCAGTCCACACTGACGTCACACTCCGTCAGGAATGTCCGACTAAAAGGACACACGGGAAAATATGTAGACGGACGTTAGAAACGCTAAGCTTTAGACGTAGGAGAAAGACGTTCTCCTTTGCTGTCTAGTATATAATTCAGATATTTCATCTTGTTAAATAAAGCATTCATCCTCCTTAGGTTGTAGTCATTTTCCCATATTTTCATATCCCCACTTCAGTACCCCCCAATCATTTCACATATTTCATGAACACAAAAATTCACGGTCAAACACCATGAAACCCAACTACTAATCGGAGAGCCCCTTTGACCAGTACGGACTCTGGAAGCCTCCGATCCCGTACACGGCACCATCACCGGGACCGAAGTCACTACATTAACACAACGACCAATCAGGAAGCTCCTTCTCGCAACGCGGGAAAGAGCAATCATACTCAAGTTGATGATTGATTGATGTTGATGATGAACTGGATGGAGTGCCTAGGCCTGTCGGCCTCTAACCTCCTATCAGGTAATTTTGAGATGCCTTTGACGAGTTCTACCATTGCCCAGTTTTAGGAATAAATCAGTTTAATAATGAGAAAGTTCCGTAGATTTTAAAAATTTAAGCTACTTGGATGTGAGATTAAAATAACTATTAAAAATTTAACTTTAAAAACAGTGAAAAAATCATTGAAAAATGCGAGAAAAGTGGGCGGAGTTATCCTATCCAATCCGAGTGCAGCAAAAACTGACTATCAGAAAAGGCGGGAAAGTGATCTTGGGGAAAAATAAATAAAGTAAATAAATTAATTGAAATCTGGATTGACCAAGATGTCTCTTGGTGTTTTTACAGAAAAGTGGGAGAAGTAGGGGGAGATTTCATTAATAGAAGCATTATCTGAGTCGTCTACATTATTGAAAAAGTTTATAGCAAGTTTTCGTATGGTCTGTCGAATAGTTGGTATATTGCAAGCTATTCTTAGATCTTTATTTCGCATATACCAATGAGCATTGCAAATTTGTCTTATTAAATTTTGAGCAGTTTCAAGTAAATTTATATTAGTTTTTGCTGCATGTCCCCATACAGGGGAGGCATAGGTAAGTAATAGTTTCATGATCAGAGTGTAGATAAGCAGTTTGTTATGTCTATTCAATTTAGACTTTCTGCAGATAAGGGAGTAAAGTTTACGCGTAGTATTTTTAAATTTATCTCTAATATATGTTATGTGTTGTCGGAAAGTGAGGTTTTTATCAACGATTACACCAAGATACTTGGTGTGTTGAGACCAGGGTATTCTTTGATTTTGTAGAGTAATTTCAGGGGGAGGTTTCCTTTTCATACTCAAGTCTCACAACCAACGCAAACATGAAAAGCTGCCTTCCCATTGGACAGGCGATCAGCCATCCCGAGGCCCCCATTGGCCGAAGGAAATTCACCCTAATGCATTTTTCTAAATACAGTAAACGGAAATTAGAATTTTCAGGTGCCAACGCCGAAGGCGTTTATACCTAGTATGAGAAGAAAAGGAAATCCATGATGAAATAATAAAAAATCAACAACCCCTCAAAAGGAGGGGGGGAATGAACGAGATGCCTACTACGCCAACCGAACGAGCTGGGTTAACACCCAGAAACAGGTTGGTGACGTAGTGGCATGAATGAAGGGAAGGACCAGGAAGAAAATCCATCGTCAAAAGATGTACATGGAGGGGGAGGTGACAGCCAGAACTGACCCTATTTCGATTTGCAGTAGAGCATTTGATGTTGTAGATGTTTGAAATTAATGTGTATTTGTTGAGTTACGGCGGTTTGAGCGGTAGCTGCCATTTTGCTGTGGCATAGGCGTATTTCAATTTAGGATGTGGATAAGTGAACATTGTTTGTGCTCGAATTATTGGATTGTCGTGATTTTCAATAGATCTGAAAACATTCCTAGCTAACTTAGTAATGTAACTAGAAATCGGCTCCATGTGTAGGTCGTAGTGAATAACATCATTTCTAACGTACCAAGGCGCGTTAGTGATGAGTCGGAGTATTTTGTTTTGGATAACTTGGATTTTTTAAATACAGTAAAAGTAATTCTTTATCTATTCAGATATTTAAAACTTAAAATTTATGAAATCTTTTTACTCTTAACTTTAATTTTTTAACTTCTTTTTTATTATATCTTTTAAATTCCTAAAAATGTAATCAGGTTTTATTCAAATTCATCAGATAAGAGATCAAAGCCCTAGCGGGCTAAATACTCTAGATGTATATATCCCAGCTAAACGAAAGTGTAGGTGCGTGTTATACACCAGATTTTACGGTAAATCAAAATATTAACAATCGACGTGCCCGGATAAAAGTTTCAAGCATTGATCGGTCCGAAGCGTTAAAAAGGTCGAGGAGCAACTGTACCCAAGTACAAAAATGGAAGATGAAAAATGCACGTACATATCCTCTTGAAATCCTTTCATGTAAATACAGTGGGTGATCGGTTAACGAACATAATCCGTTCCAAGACTATGTTAGCTATCCGAATTGTTCGTTAACCGATCATCGATTCACCATAGACTTCTATGTGAAATCGATTAATTCGTTCTGGAGACCCTAAAAATTAAATTTTTAAAAATGTATAATTTCTTTGTACTATTTTTTTAAAAAACTTACTTACATATAGTCTTGCATATCAATCGGTCATTTTTTGCTTATGGGGCGTTGAAGAACATGTCCAATGCTTTTCTCTTTTAGGATTTTCCGGAATTAATAGCATTATTGTAGTAAAGATCCCCAAACCTACAGACATCAGTTTGGGTGCCCTTCTAAGACCATTGCTCTGACATCCTCCCACTTTTTCAAAAGATCTTTAATGGCAGATGTCGGCATTGGTCCTCTTTTTAGTCTTCCTCTTGTTCAGGAGACACATTTTGCTGTGTTTCTTGGTGTTCTACATTCAAAATTTCTTGGAATTCTGTCGTCAGTTCATCTTCATGTCCCATTATGAGCTCTTCTATGTCATCCTCGTTCACCTCCAATTCCAGATCTCTAGCAGTTGTCAAAATTTCAGGGGTGTATCCCTGATCAGCTCCGAATGTGTTCGTTGTCCCCCCAAACACAAAAGATCTTTCTTGAAATATTCGTTATCCGAACACAAAAATCTTTCGTGAAAGTGTTTAACCGATCACCCACTGTATAATCAATAAAATTTTGGATTCAATATAGTTAAGTTGATTAAAATAAGGATTTTATTTTGATATAATACATAGAGGTTTTAATATCAAAACTTTTCCCTTAGCTATACGTTGAAGAAATAACACCCAAAAATAAAATACAAATGTGTATATAACCAGATCCGTTTCATTTAATCAAGCACACGACTTTTGAAATTTTCCTTTTTGTCCAAGTTGACGAACTCTCAGCCTTCAGCATTAATCTCAATTATCATGATTCTGGTTAGTCATTAATAAAATTATCCTCCCCAAATCATAATTCCTTTACATCTCCGTCCATATTATAAAAAATCCTAATTATTTCAACTGATTAACCATATTCCCAATTTAGAAATAGATAAAACTTAATTTGAAGAGCACTTTAAAAATATTCTTAGGTAAAAAAAGTGTACTCTCCAAAATCATGTATGAATTATTACCGGCATTTGTGTCACTAAATTTCTAAAGGAACCAAACTATTTTAAAAATCCTCTTAAACACCCTTGGAAGTTATATTATGTTCTCAGAGAGATTCTAGTGTATATATATAAAATCCCGTTAGGTTCTCTGGTATCAAAAATTGAAGCGATTGTGTTAACCACTGGGCAAACACTAAAGCTAACATTTTTACTTAAAATGGAAAACATAATGAATGAAAAAAAGTTTAACTGTAAAAACAGGAGAAAATGAAAAACCTCAGAAAGTGGTAAACAGGATACAGCCTACAAAGATGTTGGAATTAGTAGCAATAGGAAGTAATCTCACTTTTGGGGGGATACAATCTTTAAAAAAAAAATCTTGCTTGCACAATCCACCTAAGTCATTCACGGCAGCACTTCAGACTTAATGCAATATTTATTAATAAAACACTTTATATGTACGTCATTTTCACAAGTCAATACTAATAAATTCTATTTTAAAAAAACAATTTAAACATCTATTTAGTTTAGACAATTTAAAACTATTTTCTGCAGAATACATCCAGTACATCATTCATATTAGTTTGAGAATCAAATGAAATATTCACTCCCATTTTTATTAGCTGCTTAGTATCAAAAGGTTGAATAATTAAAAAAGAAAATTAGTTAAAAAGTATATTAAAAAATGCTTTATATTCTAAATTTAAAGGCAACACTTCACAAGATTCATCAACATAAATTAATTTTTAGTACATATTATAGAAGTATTAAACTGCATGCTTTTGAGATAAAAGACTTAAGATCTATTTTGTATTACAACAAACTAACCCACCTTTCCAAATCAGATTGTGTTGGAAAATTAGGAAATAAATATACCACAATGACAACGTGACATGTTTTTATTGTTACAAATTCTATAACACATTAAAATGTACTCTTATCTAAACAATTTTTAAAATTTACAGTTATTGAAATTATGCATATACCCCTTTTGATGACCAAATTATCTGACGTTTATGTAAAAACTTAAGTCATATATATTATAAAAGACAAACAGATGGGATTAGAACAGATCTTATATATTTTCCAATTATCAGCCTGACGATAAGTGCAAAATCTGCTAACTATTCATTGTTACATTTTCACACGATACACACATGAAGAGCAGAAAATATTAATACAAATACAAAAGAATTTAATTTAGAATGGAACAAAATTTCAGAGGTAGCATATCCTACCATGTAAAAATATAACAATGATAGCCAAAAAGAGAAATCAAATACAAACTGGTCACATCAATATCTAGGCCAAATCTTTAATTTAGACTTTTAAAAGTGAAAATTATTTACAGATGTAACCACTGTTGCAGATTGCTAAGTGGATGGATCACACAAGTAATGCTGAAATTTGTAATCATTACAGAGCATGAAGACAATATATAAGTACATCAGTGTGAAATGAAAATGCAGTAATGAGATGAACACTATCTCAGGTCAGAAAGGCAAAGCAGTGTTTTAAATTTAATTAGACAAATATAAAAAATGTGATCAAAAATACCCAATCGAATGGTGTAAAACGATGAATGGCAAATTCTTCGCCTCTCTGAATTGAGACATTTGATGCACATATAACACACCTAATCCATAAATCCCTACAATGAAATGCTATTAACAAGTTTACTAAGACAGGAAATAAGAATCCTGCTCTACACATGATGTTATGAGGTAATGTGTATTTAATCACTCGTCATCATCCTCTTCTTCCTCCTCCTCCTCTTCTTCACCTTCTGCCTCTTCAGGTTCTTCCTCTTCCTCCTCTTCTTCACCAGACTCATCACTATCCTTCTTCTTGCTAGACTTAGCTGGAGCAGCCTTTGGCTTCTTCCCCTTGTAAGCCTTGACCTCCTACATAAATTACAAGTTATTAATAAAAAAATGAAATGACTACAACTCCACATTTTACATAGTAACTTTTTGTTCCACATATTTAAGACATCATCAACATTTCACTCATAATATACCTTCAGGTATCTAGCTTTATCCTTTGCAGCAAGAGCATCGTATTTAGCTTTTGTGTCAGCTGAAACTGCATTCCAACGACGACCAAGCTCCTTAGCTACATCGCCAACAGTAGAATCAGGCATTGATTCCTTGACCTTGGGACGCTCATCATTTGAAAACCAGAAAAATGCAGATCTATAAAAACATTAAGGAAAAATTAACATAAATAATAATGCATATATAAAAAAATTCACATTAATTAAAATTATACTTACAGAGATCTCTTGGGTGCATTTGGGTCCTTTGTTCGCTTCCTTTTCTTGGAGCCTCCCTTCTCCGATCCCTTAACAGGTTTGTAATTGGCCATTTCGGATTCGTATCTCATCTTGTCCTTCTCAGCCATTTGGTGGAATCGCTGCTTTTCTTTCTCGGACATTGTCTAAAAAATATTCATGCATAAGTTTAAAAAAAAATTTCTCTTTAATATTATGAACATATAAAAATCTATACGACATGCATATATCTATCGCATTAAAATGTTTAGCTCCTTGAATATCTAAATAAAATTTTTAAATTTCACATAAGTTCTTAAATACAAGTTTACAATAAAAAAAATTCACCTACAGCAATATTTAGATATGTTAAAGATTTCTAGAATTTCAGTTTTACACATTTAGTAATTGATACTTGTCATTTACTGTTCATGTATATAGAAAATTCTTTTCAAGGAAACCAATCCAAACTACATATAATTTATTCATATTTTAAAAACTACATTTCAAAGAATTTTGGAAGCAAAAATAAAATATTTGTACTGTTAAAATTATAGTAACTTAAACAAGGCTTAGACTAGCGTGATATGAAAAATTATCAAAAATAAAAATGTCTAGAAAATAATACAACTGAATATACAAAATAAGTAAATCAAAATATCCTTATGATTATTGTATGTCTAGGAAATTAGATTTTTGATTATCTGATAATAATTTGCAAGTTAAAATATTTTAAAGAAAACAATTTTCAAACTATGAAAAATTATTGATAAAAATTCCCCTCACCAAAAAAAAAAAAATTGAACAAAGAATAGCAACAGCATACTGACCAAGTCTGTAAAATTCTAAATATTATGCAATTTCTGTTAGGAAATCTCTATATTTGTCTTCACAATTAAGGAGGGAAACGATTGAATAACTTCAACATAAGTAATAACAGTGAAAAATGATAAAACATCCATTAAAAGTCTTGTTTTTTTAACTATATAATTATATAAATTCTCATTAAAATTAAACAAAAATAGTAAATCCCAATTATTCCCCAATTTATAATTACATTTGCATAAATTAAATTTCTAATACAACAGCATTTAGCAACAATAAGTATTATTACTACAAGTGGTCTACAATGAAATACGTAAAAATCCAAAGACCAACCTTCCATCGATCAGCACACCGCTTCGAAAATTCTGCAAAAACTACAGTTTCTTCTGGATGCTTCTTCTTATGTTCAGCACGGCAAGTCTGCACAAAAAACGCATAGGCAGACATACGCCCACGAGGTTTATTATCACCCTTACCCATAATCACTTAATCAAATCACCTGGAAAAAAATAAAATTTCAAATATTTCAAATTAAAAATGAAAGATACACAAATTAAGATAAAATAAGTAATGCATTCACAATGATTAATTTTTTTAGAAAAGTTACAAATAATTTTTTAAAAACTCACCTGATAAAACAATTTTAAAATAAGTTTGGAATTTTCAGCAAAATTCCTTTCCATTTCTTAAAAAAACTTTAAAATGTAATAAATTAAAATTAAGGATTTTCTAAATAATTTTTATAATGCAAAAACCCATTTTATTTTAAAATTAAAAAACCCACATAAATCGAAAAATATACTGAAAGAAAAAAATTCTACAAGTTCTATAAGAAATATAAATATTTTAAAAATGTATATAAAATTCTACAATGTGAACATTATAAAATTGCCAAATTCAAACTTAAAATTTGTTTAATAATTAGAAAATATTTCAATATAAATAAATTTATCAAAACAATTTGCTGTTGCAAATATTGAAAAAGTTACTTCACATTTAAATAATTTACAAAAAAATTATTAGTAATAAAACAATATATAACACCCAATTCCAGCAAAATAAAATTCTAAAAATAAAAAAATAAGTTTTCTAAATCAATAATAAATTATAATCCAAGTAGAAATAACGTATTAAATTATTTCGTTACTTTTTAAAAAATACTAACAAGCCACATACCTGTATGCCAATTTCTCAATAGTACTATTTAAGAAACGCTTTAGAAACTTGAGAGACCATGTTTTCATAACTGAAAACCCCGTTGAATTTAGCCTTCGAGAACAGAAAATGGCTTCCTGTCTAATAACAATGATGATGAGCAAGATATCAAATTAATTTGAAATGATATCTTCCACTCATACTAGTCTACCATTACAACTCAATGAGCGATCCCATCCATAGAGTTAACATTGCTATTGAGGTATAACGTTAGCGAATACCCTACACAGGCTTTTACTATGAAGGTATATAACGAAAGCGAACCATTTAGCAGAACCATTTTCAAACGAAGTTTTTTAGATGAAAAACAAAAATTCGATAAATAAGACTAGTCAAGAAAAGCTTACCAAGAATCTGATCTATGATTTTCCAATCTCGAAAAAAAATTACATACGACAAGTAATTCAAAAAAATTCGTTTAAATTCACCTTCAGATATACATTTCCCAATAGAAACACTATGGCGTCCGTAGCCTCCTTTGTGGCTATGGGAGAAGCTTAGCTATCCTTCAGCGCTCAATACTTAGTTTGCGTTTATGTATAGTGAAACATATCAAAAATTGTTAAAAACCACAAGAGAATATCATAGACATTAATTTAAAATATTTAAAAATTATTTTACACGTATTAAAATAGTAATAACGTACTTACAATCAAATTTCGCAAAGCTCCACGGAACGAAAACACAGCCAGTAATGAACTACTCGCCTGCTTCTACTTGCGTTGCGTTTTCGCCGCCGTTGATACCGAGCGCTCCAAGTCACAGTTGGGACCACAGCCATCATTGGATAAATTTGGATGAAGCGCAAAAAGTTGACCAATCATAGAAAAGCGTTGTTTTAACTGACACGATCACTTAGTTTTTTCCACCTATTGCTAAAAAGAAGCAAACGAAAATGATAAGAGCGGGAAAAAAAGAAATGGTAAAATACAAGAACATTTTGTTTCTCTCAATATCGAACAGGATTTATGTATGGAATCTTTTTAAAGCACCGAATCGCAAACAAGTTGCATAAGAACATTAAAAAATCTTTCAAATGCAATGTGTATGTTTAAAATTCAGAAATTGTGTATGCACAATATTTATTTTTTTATATTGCTATACAATTTTAACTTATAATACATTTTATTTATTTATTTTCAGTGGCAAATATATTTACGCTAAAGCTTCATTTAAAAGCATTAAGAATTATACAATGCTTTGAAGTGATTATTTTTACAGAATTTTTTTAAATATTGTAAGCGTTAGTTTGAAAGACGTTTTTCTTTGTTACTTTACAGAATTTGTTTCCCCTATGATACGTGGAACATATAAAATTAATGAATGATAAAACAAAAAAATAGTCTTATCAAAAGTCACGGAAGGAAAAAAAGAACGTTTATTAGCGTGTTATATTAATTTTTAAGCGATATTCTTTATTATTTTTTTCAAAGGAAAGTAATCAAGTATGTTCAAAAGTAATTTATGTCTGTTACCAGAAATACAAGTTAAATATTTCTCTATTTTTTAAAAAACCAAGTGTTGTGCATTTGGCTTTTTTTATACTGATAATTATTTATACTAACTTTTGAAATTTAACACCATTTTTAATTATACTCATACATACAGTTTAAGTATTGCTTGAAATATTCATCCCGTTCAGTTTTTTTTTTTTTTTTTTTTTTTGACTCAAGTGTAGTATAGGGGGCTTTGTATTTGGTGATTTTTATATAGATATCATGGTGAGATGACGAATTCATTCTGACTTCCGGACACCTATCACGAGGTGAAGTAACTTGGCGATATCGATTTTGGTCGACAAAAAAAAATTGACACACACACATCGCCAAGGTCCCCCCTCCCTATACTCTACACTTGAACCTTTTTTCTTTTTTAGGAAAAAGTATTAAAGAACATACCATTAAAATTTTTCGATTAGTAACTTCAATAAAGAACAAATTATTTCCCAAAGCCACAATATGTCCTGCAAAATTTTATATATATATATATATATATATATATATATATATATATATATATATATATATATATATATATATATATATATATATATATATATATATATATATATTTTGCTGAACAAATAATATTTTGATTTAATTAAGATGTTTTTATCTCCTATTAGTAGCAGGAAATACATTAAAAAAATAGAAAGTTGTGCTTTATATTGAATAATTAATTGTTGCTTATTTTCATAATATTTAACTGATTATCTTCATGATAGTTAATTTGATTAGACATATCTGGCTTGTTTCTTACCCAGAAATTCCATTCCTGAAAAAGTAGAACTTAAGAAATACTGAATTGAATACTTCAACTGAATACTTTAAAAAAATAAATTGATAATACATCTCAATATGATACAGTGGAAGAATATTTTTCAGTTATGTGAGTTCTAATTTATCTTATTACATCTTATTGGGGGAGGGACATTCTGCATTAAACTTTTCAAAATGACATACTTTTCAAACAGTATTTAAAAATAAAATTGCAGCACAGACAACTTTTATTCCCCCTGTGTAAATTTTTAACGTAACCTAGAAGTTATTTTCACTCCCCCCCCATCAAATGAATTAAATCTTTTTGTGTAAAAACCGATCGTTCTAATAGATGAAATATTCCTTAAATATAGGAGAAGTATTCTTTCTCATACATAGGCCGTTAGAACATAATTTCTAAAATATTTTTATAATTAAATTTTTTTTTAATTATTTTAGTAATTCACAAAAAAAAACATTTCAGGTAACAAAAGGACATTGATAAACGTCTTAAATTTTTTAAGCTCTATGAATACTCATTATAAAAAAATATTCATTAAACTATAACTTACCTTAAGATTTAAGAGGTAATTTAAGGTGATGAAAAAAAAAATGCTGTAAAAAATATTTTTACAAAAGATGTATAAAATTTGCAATGGGATAAGATTTATGTAATTAGACTACAGACAAAAAATAATTCAATTTTTTGCTTGAGAACTTTTTTCACAAATGCCGTAATTTTAATTAATACAGCAAAAAAGAAAGAAAAATCGCTATGCATTATTTTGTCAAAGAGAAATGCGGTTTCATTTCATTGTCAAACGGAATTTTACTTGTTCTGATCTTCTCGTAAGTCATCAACATGAGTGAAAAGGTTCAACAACATCAAAAATATGTTAAATAATTATACCAATGATTTTCACATTTTTTTATTATTTATATCCCCATTTTCCTATTTATTTCTCGTTAATGGCCCAAGTCCTAAACATATATGTTTTAAAAGATATGAAGTATGAAGCTGTAGCATTCAAATTATAATTATTTATAATAATAATCACACTATTAAATAACATATTAAAATTTCGCTATTTTTATTTCAAAATCAACTGTTGCACTTCTGTTGCTGTGGTAACTGAGTGGTCATGGTTACGAACTTACGGCTACCGAATCGTGAGTTCAAATCCGGGTGCCACTGAAGACCCACCGTGTTGAGGAACTGATGTACGTTGAATTTATCGAGGCTCAAAGTCCTCAAGTTGGAGTGGGTAGAAGTTTGGTGAGTGGGGTTCCAACTCAAATGTTATCCTTGTCAGTTACCGAAGTTCAAATTTGAGAGGTCCGTTGTCAATTGCCACCGCGTTGCTTAAGAGTACGACATTAATCAACTTTTTTTTAAAAAAATTAATGTTAGGTCTTTGAAAAATATAAATGCAATACTTTAGAAGATCTTATGAAATGAAATGAAACTAGTTATGGAGATTTATTTCTTAATAGATGTTAATGACATTATTAAGGTTCTTTTGTGTGTGTGTGTGAAATCTTAATGATCTAAGCATCGTTATAAACTTTCAAAATAACAACTCTCTCATTGATTTAAATATTAAAGAAAATTATATCAATTTTAGTGGTAATATATATAAACAAATTAAAAGTTTAGCAGAAGACTAGAAACAGTTTAGGTAATTTATATTCACATTTTTATGAAAACCAATTTATTAATAATGGTTTCTTTTATTTATATCGATATATATTGATAATCAGTGACGTAGCGTGGGGGGCCTGCAGAGGGAGCCATTGCCCCGGGCGGCATACGAAAAATGGGCGGTGGCAAGCACCGCGATATTTAAATTCAAAAAATATTTCAAACTCCAAATCGTGCCCACGCGACGAAATTGACAGAAACGATGGAAATCTTTAATACATGCACAGATGCAGGAAGTCTATTAGTCGCTAGACAATCATATCCATTTTTATGTTACTTAGGCTTCTGGCAACCGGTACTGTGATGCTCAAAACTATTTACAAACAGAGGGACTAAATATCCATCAATGTGCTAAAAAAATGCGTGCTTTACAGACCGTATTAGAAGCAAAACGAGAGGAATTCGGGAATGACGCTTTAATTTATGATAAAAGTTTATGTGAAGAGCTTGACATTTCTTTTGAACCATGAAGACGAATCAGGAGGGAGTATATATTAGGCGGCGGAAGTAAAGATGTTCAGTTATCGTACGAAGATGACTTGGGGCGAACAATGTTTTTTTTTCAGTAGACGTAAATGCTGAAATTTGAGAAAGATTCCAACAGTTGCAGAATCTAGCCTAAAAATATGCTTTTTTAAGGCCTAAAGTGATATTAAGCATGGACGAACTTAACTTAGAACAAGCTCTTCAGGACATTAATAAAGAAGAATTCCAACTTGTGCGCGAACGTCTACAAGCTTTCGTAGCTGCAACAGACGCGGGCTGTAAAAAAGAATTCATTAGGTCCGGTTCTCTGGGCTAATTAAAACACATTATTGAGTCCAAACTTGAGTGAGTGAATATTAACGTCGCACTGGTTCAGCTACACGAGGGCTTTTGGCGACAGACCTCATAATTTTGAACCATGGTCAAGTGACGAGGACGATACCAGAGCTGGTGGCTTTACTTCTGCTGCTAGGGACACTTTTGATGTTCCTACGTAGACTAGAACCATTAGCCGTCGATTGTTTACTAGTGATCTGCAAGTGATCCAAAAGAACAACAAAAAAAAACTGCCATTGATCTCGCAGCACAGGCCATTCCGTTTGTAATGGTGCTGGGATAGAGTGACTAGGACGACTGAACGGTACAGGGTCCTGTTCCCAGAGAGCGACATCGACGTGGTAAAAAGTCCGATCCGACTACTTTTCTCAGGTTTCATTCAATTTTATGTAAATTTATTAGTTTAGATATTCGATGTCAGGTGTTGAATACCATGTGTTATGTTTTAGTATATAAATAGATACCCTCAAGTTATACAACTTAGTTTTTTTTTAATTTTGTGTATTTTAGATATGCATAAGGCTACATATTTTTATTTTAACATGTAAATAATTACTTTTCTCTCATGTTCTTGTCATGGTTATGAGCCTAGAGACTTTCAATGCGTATGGGCAAATTTAATAACTGGTGTCGTTTGAATTTCTTTGAATTATATTTACTCAAAATTCCAAAGAATAAAATATTGTGAGGAGGTGGATTCCCTGTCAAACCACCATAATTTAAAATTCAATGGAAATGATTACCATCAGTTGGCAGCTCAATTGTCTTCTGAAAAACTACTATTGTAACTATTTCTGAACTAGTTCTGAAAAAACTGTGTACTATGTTTCAGATTTAAGGCGAAATTTATTATTTTTCTCTCTCTCTCTCTCTGTGTGATGCTGTTTTAGATAAATACAATTGTAAAACAATTTGCTGATAGGGAAAAGCAATCCCGTACCTGAGAAGTTGCTGGCAACGGACCTTGGAATTTTGAGCCTCGATCAAGTGAAGAGGACGACGCCAGAGTAGGCACCTCAGTTTCTAAACTTCCATACCCCGCAAAGGTAAGGACTTTGAGCTACGACAGGTGGCCACGGTAGCCTAGTGGTCAAAGCATCGAATCATGGCTGACATGTCACGAGTTCTAGCCCAGTACCACTTAAGACCCACCGTGTAGGGGAGCAATGCACGTTAAATCTGTCGAGAGCTCAAACGTCTTCCTGATGATGTGGTGTGGTAGTTCGGAGATGGGGTGCCAGCTCTTCTGCCGTCTTCGTCACTTGATCGTGATTCACAATTACGAGGACCACCGCCAAAAGCCCTCGTGCTGCTTAACAATGCGACATTAATATTCACGCACTCATTGAGCTACGACAGATTTAACTTCTATTAATTCAGTGCCGGTTTATCCATTGGGCCCCAGGATCCCGGAGGGGTCTAGAAGGGCCCGGATTGAGTGAGTGTGAGTGAGTGAAGATTAACGTCGCGCTGTTCAGCTACACGAGGGCTTTTGGCGACGGACCACGTAATTTTGAACCATGGTCAAGTGACGTGGACGACACCTGAGCTGGCACCCCCCTCTCCTAACTACCACACCACACCAACGGGAGGACGTTTCAGCTCTCGACAGATTTAACGTGCATCGCTGCCCTACACGGCGGGTCTTTAGTGGTACTGGGATCGAACTCATGACATGCCTGCCATGGTTGGATACCTTAACCACTGGGCTACCGCAGCCCTGCCCAAAGCTTAAACCGGCACTGTATAAGTTTCTGTACACAGCAGGTCTTCAATGGCATGAGGACCACGAGTTCGTGATCCTAAACACTGGGTTACCGCGGTCATTTTACCAAATTCAAAGCAAACCTTGTTGCACAAGATTTTCTACAAAAGTTTAGTATTGATAATAATGAGATGTTTAATCTCCAGTTGTGAACTTTTCTGATAAATTTTTTTTATTGTATTAATTTCCTATTTAGATTGGTTCCATTCACAAATTGATACTAAGGTGGCGGGAGTAAGAGCTATATTAAAGTCGCACTATAAAGGTGCACGAGAAATATTGGCGATGGACCTCGTAATTTTGAACCATGGTCAAGTCAAGAGGAAGACAACTGAGCTGGCACCCCTACCTCCTAACTTCCACTGCACACCAACAGGATAACATTTGCTCCTCCTTATATTTAAAGTATATTGGTCCTCTCTGCATGAAGGGTATTCAGCCGTACAAGGCTCGAACTCATGACATATCATCCACGAGCTTTGACCCTTACTGACGTTACTGTGACCGTTAGACTACCGCGGTCGATACTAAAGTGGCATATTTGTTTGGGAATTTAAATGAAGTTATTTGTATGAACACCCCACCCCCCGAGGGTTTCATTGGTAAACGCAATGGACTTAAAGTATGTTTATTAAAAAAAGCAATTATATATATATATATATATATATATATATATATATATATATAATGACTTACACCAAAGTGGAAGTCAATGGAATATAAAGAGCATCATCAAGTTTTAATATCTTTAGTTCTGAAAAAATACGTAGAGCAAAATGAGTACATATAAATTGAAAAAAAAAATATTATAATATTAGGGCGTTGTGTATGTGTGAATGTTATAGTTGTATTTGGGTGAAGCAAATATTTTTTATTATTATTATTATTCATTGACTTTGCAGTTTCGTTATTCGAAACAAAGTCAGATGTTGAAAGATTTAAGCGAAATTGAGTATTTACTTGGGGTGAAAACTTTGAAAAAAAATTTAAAAAATACAACTTATTTGCAACAATGTGCCTAAATAAATTGGAAGAGAATTATTCTGAATTTTTGTGCAATTATGTTAATCTTTTTTTTAAAAAAAATGAATTCTAATTTTCAAACTAAAATCAAAGAATGTGAAATTGTTGAAACTGAGTTAATGAAAAAGTGTAAATACTACAAAACTTTAAATATGGGTGCTTATTATTCATAGCGGGCAGAAGTCAACCGGATGTTTTATTTGCTGTAAATACCATGCCTTAATTTAATAACTGTTAATAAATGTAAGTATATAATGATTATCTACGCAGTGAGCATTTCTGTGGATTGAAGTTAATACTAAAAGTTATAAAATTAATTTATAACGTAAAAACAACTCTTTTTTTTAATTATTCTAATGGGCTGCAGATTGGTGTTTTACCATTACAGATCTGGTACATTCCTCTCAGAAGCTGGCATCTCTATATAAAAACAACTAACTAATATTATTCCAGAGTAACCTGGGGCACACACACACAGTAGTTAGATGATCAGGGATACTCATCCTTTTTTTCTGTGGGGTCGCATAAATATGTCAGCCATTTCACGCGGACCGCAACGTGAGGCATTACTGGGGGAGAAATGCTTTAAGACCAGATAACATTGGAAATTTATAATATGAAAAATTAATCAAAATATTATAACTCCTGCTTTGCTTTTTTTTAATTATTATTATTTTTATTTTTTTATTTTTGTCACTAACACTAAAATAAAATAATTTAAGAAACACAAACACACTCCTTTACAATTTTTGCATCAGTAAACGGTTTCATGTGATTACCAATAATATCATAAACTTCTTAGGATGTCTTTGTTACTACTGTGACATTACCAAAGACAAAACACTTTGTTGCTGTTGCAAAGAATATTCTTGAAAGTGGAAAAGTGCCATTGAATAATACCTGTTTATTGGTATTTTTTAAATACAGCACTTTCGTGACAAATCAAACATATACTGATCCGTGTTTGTTTTTCACTGAAAAACAGCCAACCTCCAAATCTTTTGAATATTTTTCGCTTGCAAGGTATGAAAGATTGTTCACACAAAATTAATTCCACCCATAAAATTGTCACTACTCCACTGTTGTCTGCTATCCCAAACCGTAACCGTTACAAATAGAAAAAGAATATCAATTCGCAGTAGTACGAAATCAACAGCAAAAAAGCAAAATTGATATATTTGATTTTTTGTCAAAGAATTTCTCACCAAATTTTGAATACATTGTCTTAAATAAAATAATTTCTCAGAGTAATGGGTCATGACTGTACCACTTAAAGAGAATCGACGAGCCGCATGCGGCCCGCGAGTTGAGTATCGCTGAGTTAGATGACTGGACATCCAACAAGTGGATAAGTATTTTACTTTGCTGGAGTGTCTTTAACGTGGATTTGATTTGATTTAATATTAACGTCGCACTGTTCAGCTACACGAGGGCTTTTGGCGACGGACCACGTAATTTTGAACCATGGTCAAGTGACGTGGACGACACCTGAGCTGGCACCCCCCTCTCCTAACTACCACACCACACCAACGGGAGGACGTTTCAGCTCTCGACAGATTTAACGTGCATCGCTGCCCTACACGGCGGGTCTTTAGTGGTACTGGGATCGAACTCGTGACCAGGCAAGCCACGATCCGATACCTATACCACTCGGCTACCGCGGCCGCGTCTTTAACGTGGAAGTCAGCTCAATGGAATTGGAATTTATTTCTTTTTAACATAAAGCGTTAAAAAGGTTTTATAATTTCGAGATATTTGAAAAGAATTAAAACTATTTCCAGTTATTCAAACCCCTACAGTATTGTGACAGCCAATCTGCAATAAATTTGAGTAAGAATAATTTTGAAAATTTATATACAAAACATATAGATGTCAAGTATCAGTTTATTAGGCAATTATGTACTTGAAAGATTTATTCTTAAATTAGTGTGTTCAAAATTAAATTTAGCTGATTTTTAAACCAAAGTTTCATCAAGTGGAAAATTTAAATTATTTGTTAAATATACCTTTGTGTCCATGTATTATTGAGTACAAAGTTACTTTATTATTGAGGAACTGAAAGTTTAAATGCTAGTGCCCACGCGCGAATATTAGATTTCGCCCGATTTATGTAAATTTATTACTTTAGATATTCGATACCAGGTGTCGAATATTATGTATTATCTAAATATATAAATAAAAACTTGGATTTTGTTTCTTTTTGTGAACCTGTATATTTTTTATATGTATAACACAGCATACTTTTAAGATGTAATGATATTTTATCTTTTATCGCAACTCCTGCCGAATAAGATAGCTGATGCACGTTAAATCTGTCTTGTCTCAAAGTCCTCAAGTTGGCGGGTTGTAGAAGTTGGAGAGAGATTGTCAGCTGAAGTGTCATCCTCTTCACTAGACCGAGGTTCAAAATTGCAAGGTCTATTGCCACTAGCCTTATTGTAGCTTTTAAGTTCGACGTTAATAAAAATCAATTAAAACCGTTTACACTTCCCTTCCTCAGGGAGTGGGGGAAGTGACCAGTGTCCTTAACTAGTACGATATCACCCAATGACACACAACAAACCTCAGCTTATGTACTTTTGAAGACCCATCATTCTCTCCTGATCTCTCACCAATCCAAGATGCCTGGGACGCGATTGATCACCATTATCAAACCTTGCCACTGCCATGCTTAGAAGAGGAGAGGAGCTACGGCAAACGGTTGACAGATAATAGAGAACCATTCCTCATGCTGCTAGTTGAGTTGAGTTGAGTTAATATTAACGTCGCACTGTTCAGCTACACGAGGGCTTTTGGCGACGGACCACGTAATTTTGAACCATGGTCAAGTGACGTGGACGACACCTGAGCTGGCACCCCCCTCTCCTAACTACCACACCACACCAACGGGAGGACGTTTCAGCTCTCGACAGATTTAACGTGCATCGCTGCCCTACACGGCGGGTCTTTAGTGGTACTTGGATCGAACTCATGACATGCCTGCCATGGTTGGATACCTTAACCACTGGGCTACCGCAGCCCTCTCATGCTGCTATCCATATTTTCATTGACTATGTACCAAGATATGGTATGGCAGATATGGTATTTCTTCGTAGATCACCGTCTACTCCTCCCTCTGGATGGCTTCATTCTGATCAGTCAGGGAGCTTCCTTCATTTTACTAGGATTTCTCAGCTGCATCCGGATTGGCTAGGTTAAGCCCCACCTACTCTCCTGATCAGTAAATCGCAGTTTTTCACCGTTTTTAGCTTAATCTCGCCCCTATGTAAAAGTAGGCTCTGCCTGAGATCATTAAAAGTAGACAGCACATAGTACAATGTCAAATGTTCGTTCAAATGGTAATTTGAAACAAATATGCGTGATTCACAATCTCAAAAACGTTGGCACAAACCGGCTCGACCGATGGCCGAATTTCGACTAAATAAGTTGAATGATTGCTTACGGTATTAGGCCTAGGCATGGACAAAGGTCATCAAATCATAGCACAGTCTTATCACTTTTGCTTGTTGATATGCAGTTTGAAGTTTGTTTTTTCGGAGAATATGCATGGGAATAATATTCAACCATTAAAATTATCCAGATAATGATCTTATTAAGACAAAGTTGAGAACGAAACGAGGCCCTGGGTCCAGTTGGCATATGCCTTAAGACGTCCCTGCTGATTTGCTAATCTCTCGGCCCTAAAAATGCTGTAAAAGTTAAATTATACAATATGAATTGCTGTTTCAATAGCGTATTTAAATACGCATACTCTAGTACTCATTAAAAATGAAAATTATATATGTATTTTTTGTCAAAAATAGTTACAGAAAAATAAATAACAATTTTGGCCTGCTAATACGACAAATAAAGTTGGAATATCAATTTAAATATGTATCATAGATATTATAAACTAACTAATATATTCCGTTCCCTGCTGCCATTTAAAAAGAATGCATGTTAAATAGGCCATTTTTTAAAAGAAATTTTTGAACTTTTTTTAAAAAAGTTTTGAGTTGTTTCCCTTAATTTAGAAAATTTTAGTACTTAAATTATTTTTGTAAAAGTTCCATGCGTATCTACAGACCAGAATTTTACGATGAACATTTTGAGCATTGGTTAAGAATGGATACTTTGGGGATATTTTATACTTATTAATTTATGTAGTGTTTTAAGACAACGCTATTTTTATGTAGTTTTGAAGTGTATTTAATTTTCTTCTTAGAAGCAATTTTATAAGTAATTTTGACAATATTTATACTATAGCCACTTGGCCTAGGAAATCAATATATAATACTTATATCATTTATAGAAGTGAATACTTAAAAGCCCCAAAGGGATGTAATACTATACTTGCATTATTTGAATATTCGTTGCAGTGAATACAACGAATATTCAAATTCGTCATTTTCCAAACTAATACAAAAACATCTGAATACAAAATAAATAATGACAGTAATTCCCTACGCTTATCCTGAGTACACATGAGTTATATTAACAAACCCATACGCACACACATTTCATTAATTTATTATGTTATTCCAATAAGTAGTAACTTTTTTTTATATAGACATAACAAAAATATAGTTTAGTTCTGATATACAAAAGAATTTTATTGTAAAAAAATCAATAGGTGCTCAGAGAGTAAAACAAAAATAAATAAATGGAACATTACACATATTTTACAATAAACTTTTCGCAAAAAATCGGGCAAATAGTTTCTCGGAAAGTATATCATTTGTGGTAAAGCATATCGTTTTATACAGAGTGACAATTCTTGAGCTATGTGAAATAAAAAATGAAATTCTCAAAAGCAGCCGACTTCAAAACTTTATTCAAATTTTAAAGATAACAGATATTTGGATTTAGTTTATGTCATGCTCAATATGTTTGTTATCAATGGCTATAATGTGGCACATAGAGTAAAATTTAGCTACACTGGCCATAGTGACGAGATACCAATGATTTCGATGACTTTTCAAATGGCAGTTTTGAGCTCAGCGATGGTATCAGAGTTATGTATGTATACATTGTCTAATATTATCCTATAAAATAAGTCACAACAGTTGATAATAGGAGAATATGGGGGCCAAGCAATCCCCCATTCCTGTGGTCTATGTACCCTAAAGCCAGAATGTGCTCTCCAAAGTACTTTTCAGTAGTTCAAACACTCTATCGCAGTGATCCACAACCCCCGGTCCACGGACCGGTACCGGTCCGTGGATCAAATGGTGCTGAGCCACCTAAAGAACATTAAATTATTGCCATTTTATTTAAAGTGGTGCATTTTGCTCGGATTTCCACGGAAAAATCACTTTATATTTCACATTAAATCCCTTTTATTCATTTTTGGTGTATCTATATTTTATTCTGAAGGCATATTTTAATGTAACTAAATTAAAATTGTTAAATCAAAACAATCTAAAATCTAAACAATCAACGTGTCCCACCCTCAGCGGGCCGCGGTAAAATTATCAAACGTTGACCGGTCCACAGCGATAAAAAGGTTGCGGAGCACTGCTCTATCGGTCCAGTGGTCCACATCTTTTAGAAATCAAGATCACTTTAAATAATAGGATGCAATCATTTTTTAAAATTTTGACACATTGTTCAGCAATCATCTACCTTCATTGTATATCACAACGACTTGACATTACACATGGAACAGTAATCCCGTCTTGGATGGTGAGAATTCTATTTCGCGAAATGGAGATTTTTAGTACCTCAAATGCTGCAATTCTGCTCATTACCGTACAAATCCAAATGAAAGTGGGCTTTGTCGCTAAATCATAAAATATTCACATCAAATTCTTGTTTGTCAATCATATGAACGATAGTGTGCATGAAAACAAATGCTGTTCTGTGGCAATGGGGCTCGATGTTGATGAATTTGAATTTGTTAAGGAAACAGCTGTAAGTCTTGGAAAACAATTTTTTTGTCACATAGTCTCCTAGTTGATTCTGTCCTTTTGTGAAGCTTGTCTGATTGATGTTCTTGGACTATTTTGAAACATAGTTCATGTTTTCTCGATATTTTCACACTCGCTCGACAACCAATACTGTCACCATAAACACTACCAGTTTTCTGGAACTTTTCAATCCCGTTTTTAATTGTTATAACATTTGGACCTGTTTTCTTTAGAAAGTACTCGTTCAAAAATTTCTTTTAAGGTACAATCGAGCTGTTATTGTTCGAATAGTAGGAATTGACGATAGATATACGCCAAGAAACGCTGTATTTCGATATTTTCAATAAACAATGAAGAATGAATAACAACAATAAGAGTGTACATGTTAAAAAAAATTCTCAACATGCCAAACATTTGGCTATCAGATTTTAACTGAATATATCTGCGCGCGCGAAAAAAAAAAATGAAGTTTAAAATTATCAAGATTTTTCTTTTTTCTTCCTATGTTACAGCTTTGCGGCAAAATGAAGAACCTGATAAGTTTCTTGTGTGTGTGTGAATGTCAGTTATATTCTTCATTTCCCTCTTTTTTTATTTTGATCCTTTCAATGCATGTATTATGAATTTTTCAAACGATATACAAATATGATTTGATGACTTCTATAATGTTTTTAATTACTTTTTTTAACGATATTTACTTATCCTTTTCAAGTGCCTCACTGAACTATTGCAGACAGTTCAAGATCAAATTCGAAAGAAAACTGATTTTGCAAAATTTAATTGAAATTAGAGAGCAAATGCAGATTAGCGTTCTTTGAACATCAACAATAGATTATTATCTCGGTTTATCATGGCTATAAGAGATTACAGTCTCACTGAAATTCCTAGGTACTTACGTCAGTACCGGTTTATCCATTGGGCGAGCACCCAGGAGTCCGAATGGCTGGACTTAACCAGATTTTCTGGTTATAAATTTCGATCCGTCAGTGCCAAGGGGGTCTGTAGATTTTCAGAGCCCTGGGCCCGAAATGAGTTTAAATCGGCACTGACATATTATCGTAACCTATTGGCGACCTAAAATGAAACAAAACACATGATTGCCAATTCAGCGCATACGACACATGCAAAATTGAGGTTGCCAACTTGGCGAGTTGTCTTGAACGTTGGCGATTGTTGCGATAATACGTAACTACTAATTCCTATTTCTATATTTACAAAAACTAGCTTCAAACTCTATTTCGTAGAAAATATGAAAATCGATAGATATGTACATTGTTATTGACTATCAGTATAATTTATAAAAAAGTGCATATAAATTACAGACTATTTTTAAAATAAACGCAAGATCAGTGGCGTACACAAGGGTAGGGTTTGGGAGTTCTCAACCCACCCCATAGACCAATAGGTTTTTGATTTTTATCATAGATATTACCCCTTGGTGCTTTTGTCTACTTGTTTTTTAGAATGTTCCTCTTCCCTCCCCCCTAAGAGAGGTCTGTGTACACTATTGCGCAAGATTAAAAATAAAATATGTTATGTGTTAATGGTACGTATCAGAGATCCTTTTCTGATAAAAACAACAAGATAACATTCTCAAATTTGCCCTTAAATAGAAACTGAAGGAACGTAAAGTTTGAATCAGATGCTTCAAAACACGCAGTTACAGTGAGAAAAATGACACTTCGTTTCCAGTAATTCAATAAATATATATTTGCATATAATTTATATTTTTTGAATAGTAAACTAAAAACAGTTATTTTTCTAAATTTCTTCAACACATCTTTCATGTGCTAAACTTCCAAACACACCAATTAGATGTAGACTCCATTTTTGTTTCTGAAAAATGCATATTGATGTTCTAAAATTGACGATTTCCTAAGGTTGTCCATTCATTAAAGGTTACACTTGTTCTAAATCCTTTTACTCTTTATTCTATTAAATTCACTGGTTCTAGAAAATTCCCTGTTGACCCAGTTGTTAAAGGCGTATCAAGGCTTATGTTTGAGGACCAGCAGATCAACTTTTCAAATCATATACCCAAGTCAAGATCAACAGTTATATAGCCATCTGTATTTTATATTAGAATTAAAATATTCGTTCGGGTCCTCAGTTACATTTTTTTATTAAAATAATTCTGTGATGATTATAATTTCTTGGAAACAGAATAAATAGCAAGCACCTTTCTTTCATCTAATATTTATTTTTCCTTCTATTCGTTAGTACTACAAATAATCTATTTTAAAAAAGTCACTTCACACTTTTTAAATATGATAAAGTGATATTAATAAGCGTAATAGTTTTCTAACTAGATTTAAATCCCAATTTCTAATCAAATTTTACCCTGAAGAATATTACATACAATACAATACATAATAATGGAACGAAAATGGTTCAAAGACATATTATGTTTTTACTTATTTTATTCTAAGCTTAACATGTAAATATGCATGTAATAATATGATGGTGGATATTTCTACTCCATACTGGTTTTTAACTATTTCATATTATATATTATTCCCGGGCTGGGCAAGATCGACTCAACCTTACATCCCTACTTCAGTGGGTCGATAAATGAGTACCAAGCTTACTTGGTGACTTAATCATTGGAGTCTCTCTTCAGACTGACCACCTGATCGGGAGTTCTACTGATGCACCTTAGTGACCAATGGTCACGTATACTGGGATGGGCACAGTAGGCCTGCCCTCAAGGGCTGTTGCGCCGCTGAGTTTGAGTACATTATATATTATTATTTTATATTATGTGCACTAGGACATTTTAAACATTTTCCCTTTAATCTAGAGCAGGGGTGTCCAACTCAAATGACCTTTAGGGCTACTTCGGAAAAACATTATAATCTCGCGGGCCACATATACCCTAGGGGGAGTCTGTAACCCCTACAGGGCGCGTCCCCAGGTGGTGGATCGGGGAATGCCTCTATTGGTTTTCCAATAGGTGATAGAAGGGAAATAAAATACCTTCCTCGGACCAACAGGTATGAGGTTTAGTCAGTCTTCCGCCCAAGTGGTTCATCGCCTAAAGGGAAGCTGCATAATACCTTTCGCCATGGACCAACTGCATTTATTTGATTCTCACACTGCATCGTCCGTCGCGCAGGTAAATCAGGAACGCGCACAGGACTTAGGTAGAGGGCCCTGTGAGATAAATATGTTACAGTCTCCCCAAAGTAAAAGATCTTCCAAATATCTTCGTTTGCCGCAATGCAATATTAATGGATTAAGTACTGTAGCTACAAGAATTAAGTTAGACCAGATTCAGGAAATAGCTGATAGACTACATGTGGAAATTATAGCTCTTCAGGAAATTAAATTGTGCGAGCAGAGATTTCTGAATGCTGAAAGATATAATATCATCCGAAGGGACAGAGCTTCAGGTGGAGGCGGACTCATGTTTCTTATTCGTGACGTCCATTTTCAGAGACTACTAGATATTGGCAATGACACCTCTAATCTCGAATATCTAGGTATAATTGCCCACTCTAAGGATCGTACTATTACCATCCAGAACCTCTATCATCCTCCAAATAGTCAACATTTTGATACAGACATGATGGAAGGTCTATTTGATGACAACACTATAATACAAGGAGACTTCAATGCCAAGAATACTTCCTGGGGTAACACTATTACAAATTCAAGAGGTTTGGAGCTTAGTAACTTGGTCAACGACAAGGCTTTCTTGTGTCTAAATGATTGCACTCACACTTTCCGATCTAACAGTTACGGTTCTACTGATGTCTTGGATTTGACATTTATAAGTCCTGGTTTATTTCTTTATAGTTCCTAGAGAGTGCTGGATAATATTGGAAGCAATCACCTTCCTATTTTAATCGAAATATATCTTAAAGTCAATTGTACTGGTGTAAAGAACCTCCACTGGAATTTTAAGAAACCCGACTGGAGTCTGCTTGAAAATATCTCTAACAATCTTGTATCGCAAGAACCTATTTCGGACAACTTGGAAAAGGAATGGTCCCATTTAAACACTCCATTTTTACAGCTGCTAAGTTTTCAATCTCTAGAGGGGGGGAAGTAAACAGACCCATATTTTCTTTGCCCACGATTCAGACCTTATTAAGCTATTGATTGCCCAAAGGATGGAACTCTTAAAAGTAATTGCCCAAAATGGTGGCTTGGACAAAAAAAAATTGAATTGAATAAGCTGAACGTTGAAATTAAGAAAATTTATGTGTACAAGTCAAACGATCAAACTGGCAGAATATATGTGAAAAGTAAGACTATAGAACTTCAAATACTAAATCATGGAAACTGGCTAAGCAAATTGATAACTTAAAGCCTAGTAACGAAGAAACTAACGCTATCATTAGTGATAATGGCCATATCTCGGTGGATGCTCCGGAAGCAGCAGAGGCCCTGGCTCAGCAATACGCAAATGAAAGTAGGCCTGATTTTTGTAGTTCTGACAAGCACTTCGCCAGAGAGTCACAAGAAATCAAATAAAATCTTGTAGGGACAAGCCGGCAGATAATCCATTATTCAATGTTGATTTCATCTTACCTGAACTATCTTATGCCCTTCAAAATCTGAGTAACAACAAATCACCTGGTACAGATAGCATCCCTGGACATTTCTTGTTCCACCTTGGAATTTTGGCTAGGGAAAGACTGTTATACATATGTAACTTGTCATGGAAAACTGGCAAACTACCGAGACAGTGGAAATCGGCCATCATTATTCTCATTCATAAACCCAACAAGAATGCCGGTCTTACGACAAGCTATCATCCTATTTCTCTTACCTACAAACTAATGGAATGCATGGTGCTGCGGAGATTGACTCACCATTTACACACTAATAACTTAATGCCCTCGAAACAATTTGCTTTTCGTAAGGGTCACTCTACTGTTGACCAAATTTTATACTTCACCCAATGTGTTAGAATCTCAGAATCACAAACCAACGAGACACACCATGGCGGCATTTTTAGATGTGTCAAAGGCCTTTGATAGGGTATAGAAATATAAGCTGTTAAGCAAGTGCTTTGGTGTTTTTGTCATTAAAGGTAAAGCTCTGCCCTGGATCTCAAACTTTCTAAATAACCGAATTTTTTGTGTAAACTTTCATGCTACTTTCTTGGATTCTTACAAAATCTATCAAGGAATTCCCCACGGCTGCGTTTTGAGTCCAACTCTTTTCTCGTTATTTATTTCCGGGGTTGAAAAATATGTTAAATCTTCCCAAATTCGACTTTTCGCTGATGTCGTTTTGTGGTGCAGTGATGCAAATATTAGCAAAATAGAATCCCAGCTAAATAGGTCCTTAGTAAATATATAGGAATTTGCAGACAACCACAAAATTACTTTCAATGCTTCAAAGTCTACTGTCAGCCTCTTCACGACTAATAGGCATCTTTACAACTACTCTCCTGAGCTTTTTCTAATGAGTGAGCGCTTGCATTACAGTAAATACCCTACCTATCTTGGTTTCACTTTAGACTCGGAAGTGAACTGCGGTAAACATATTGAGAAAATAGCCGATAAAGCAAGAAGGAGACTTAAGATCTTTTTTATGTCTTTCTGGCAGAGACTGGGGCTCAGACGCCTCCACACTTAGAATAACTTATACTAACTTGGTGCGCTCAGTCCTTGAATACGGGTACCAAATCTTTCAAGTAGCATCTCCTACTAACTTGAAAAAACTGGAGAGAGTACAACTCAGTTCTGCGTGGATTATCACGGGCCTTTGATATAGTTGCCCTACTGACATAGTTCTGTACGAGGCAAACATCCAATTTCTTACTATGAGATTCGAAGTCAACTCATATAAGTATTTTAACAAAATTAAAAGCTTCGATTCCTTCGATAGAACCCCTTCTTTCATTTTAAATTGGACAAGTAACCAACGTTTAAAGCGAGACAACCCATTTAATTACATGCGTAAACATGGTTTTATTGATTTCAATGTTGACACATCTACACCTTTTAGCTGCATCACACCTATTAATTCTTTTAATCATGTTGAATTCCGGGAGGAATTACTGACCAGTACTCCCAAGCATAGCAGCCATCCTGAATTACTCAGACAACGGGCACTTGAAGTAATAAATGACATACCCGATCAAGCCTTGATTACTTACACAGATGGTAGTCGTTCGGATACTGGTAGAGCAGGGTTGATTGATTGATTGAATATTAACGTCACACTGTTCAGCTACACGAGGGCTTTTGGCGACGGACCACGTAATTTTGAACCATGGTCAAGTGACGTGGACGACACCTGAGCTGGCACCCCCCTCTCCTAACTACCACACCACACCATCGGGAGGACGTTTCAGCTCTCGACAGATTTAACGTGCATCGCTGCCCTACACGGCGGGTCTTTAGTGGTACTGGGATCGAACCCGTGACAAAGCAAGCCACAGTCCGATACCTATACCACTCGGCTACCGCGGCCACCATGGTAGAGCAGGGAGTGGTATTTTTAGTAACACTCCTGGGAACGATGTTAAAATCAGCATCAGGAATCCTGAACACTGTTCCGTCTTTAGATCGGAACTCATTGCTATTAGTGGTGCTCTCGATCATGCTCTCAACTCTTATAAGGACAGTATCTGGATCCTAACAGACAGCAGAAGCTCCATTCAATATTTGAAGAATTGGCCAAAAACTATGGACAGTACTGGTCCAGATATTTTATCCAAATTAGTTAGGCTTGGTCAGAGGAAACAAGTATGTCTCCAGTGGATTCCATCACATGTGGGTGTGCCTGGGAACGAAGCTGCTGATGAGCTGGCTGGTAGGGGATGTGACCTCCCTAACCCCAGTTCCACTGTCTTAATCCATTCGGAAATTCATTCCTTCCAAAGAAATAAAATGAATGTGACTTGGCGAAACCCTCTTGCTCACCACTGGTACGCAACTAAGAGTCCTGGCCTATCTATACAGTGCAGGAGTTCCAGGGCTCATCAGACGGCCTTGGCGCGCTGTAGAAGCGGTCACCTGCGTAGTATGACTTTTGTGCAGGGGGTCAAGTCTTTCTTTACCTGTCCCTGCTCATCTTCTGGACTGCTGGGGCATTTCCCTGCGACAGTTGTATGAAGAGCAAGACCTAGTGTGTGACACTATTACGCGGAAAGGTCAAATGGTCTTGGTGTAGGTTTTCCTGCTCCAAAGGGATTGGAAACAACAACAGGCAAAAATTAAATTACCTCTATTATTTCCAGAGAAATATTGCGCTTTTGATTTATTTTTTCTTAAAAATAAATAATTCAAATTACCTGAAAAATACTATTATTACTCTATGGCCTTCAAACATTTATATAGATGTCACAATTTTATAAAAATGTCATAAGATGTATAAATAATAGCACGCGTGTTTGAAAAATATTTCAGTCAATCTAAAAGATGTGAAATAAAGCTTGTTTGTGAAAAATATTTAGTACACAACTTTAGCTACTGAAAGTCAAAATCCCTTGCCCGAAAATAAATATTCAATATTTATTTTTATTCTATACCTATATATATTTTAATTTGTGACATAATATTCATGTTCTGTTCCACAATAAATGCTTTGCATTTATTCAGACATCTATAAATTTAAAAGATAAAAAACAACTGTTTTTGCATCATTTTAGTTCATTTAGTGTTACGTATCAATTTTATAGGGTATCAAAATTAGAGTGAATCACACAAATTCTTTTTCTTTTCCAGTACATCCGGTTATTTTTTTAAAAAAATTTCCTCAGTCCTTGAGAAAAAGATTCTGAAAAAGTAATTTTCGTAACAAAACAACTGAAAGTTTATAATTTACAACGACTTTCAAGAATAAATTATTCCATTTCTTCTAGATTAAGAGAATTTTGTAAATATTGATAAGCCTTGTTTTTTTTATTTCATAAGTTATTAAGAAACTTTTCTCAAAACAAACCGAAAACAACATATTTGCTTAAACATATTCCTAATCAACAATTGCAAATTTATTCGAAATTTTTTCACTATCTTTCGATTTTTACAAAAAAAAAAAAAAAAAAAATTTTAAACATAAAATAATGATTCCTAATGTTAGAGTAGTCTCAAAAGCAATATTCTTTTGCACAATTTTCTTTACACACAAATTACTATTTTATTCTCCTTATCCAAATATCTATTATTAAATAAGCTTCTTTAAATAAAAGTTTCGAAATATTTATTGTTATATTGAAGAAAATAGTGACGCACACTTCTAAAAGTGAAGAAAAATCTAATGAATCAAATTTACCGATTAACATAACACGAATATTCACAATTATTTCTGAAAGGATTAGCTTTCCTGTCATTTTAATTAAACGTTCGAAAATTCTCGGTAAATTTTCGGCTGCATTCGCACAGGAACGTTGACAGTCAGAAAATCGATAAAATCTGTATTAACTAAGGTGGATATTCGCCATTGTCGGGTTTCTAGATTTGAATCCTGAAGAATTTTATCATTCGAATGTTTCAAAGTGAGTCTTTTCGAAAACAGAAAATGAGGTTTTTATACATTTTTACGCGATTTAATTTTACATTTGTTTTTGTGCAAATTTAGACAAATAACTTCGGAGCTATATTTTTTCAAAATTGAGATAGTTCGTAGCTGAATCACGCCATTTTAAACCCCCCATAAGAACTCATCTAATATAGTAGTTATTTATCATAAATATTATTGTAAAAAATTTTACTAAATTTTTCATAATGTAATTAATGATATAATTCCGCAAATTTAATCTGACAATCTGTGAGACATTGCGCGCGATACCGTTTTCATTCTTAAAGGGGGGTACTTCGTAATATCCAATGGAACTGAAAACAAAAAAGCTTTCATTCCTAATTGTCGCTTTAATTAAAAGTAATTAGTTAATTAATGAAATAATAAATTTATAGATATTAAACTTTTACATCATCCGCACAAACACACGTATACTAACTACAGTTTACATTTATACAATAATATATAGAAATAATACATTTCATTGTGTGAATCGTATTCAAAATCAAATTTACAGAAATTCAAAAAATGGAAATGTATTTAGCTTCAACTTTTGCCTCAATATTTTGTTTATTGTATTAATTTAAATTTAACAATTCGCATTTCGGAAATTTACGGCATTTTCAAATGCAACGTACTACATTCTGAGTAATCACAGCTGGAAAAACATTTTTTAACTATTTTATAAAATTCTTTAGAATTCGTAATTTACTGTTGATAATAGTTGAAATTGGTTGATTAATGAAATAACAGAGATTTATAGATATTATACTTTTACTTTATCCACACACATGTACTACAGTTAACATCTATGTAATAATATATAGAAAGAACAGATTTTTCATTGTGTATCGTACTGAAAATAAAATTTACAAAAATTCAAAAAATTAAAATGCATTCAGTTTTAACTTTTGCCTCAATATTTTGCTTATTCTCAATTAATTTAACAGTTCCCATATTGAATTTCAGAAACTTTTAGTATTTGCAAATGCAATATTTTCTAAGAAAACACTGATGGAAAACATTTTTTTACAATTTTATAAAAATCTTTAGAATTCATCATTTATTATTGGTAATTTTTATTGATAATATTTATAACAAAAGTATTTATCTGAACACGCAATTGAAAAATTAAAATGTTCAATTTCATTTGTTCATCACACTGTTGATCAACAACGCTGAGTGATCATATTTCGCCTATTATCTCGATCACATGCACATGCTCATTCCATATTATCTTTAGATAAATCATGACTGAATGCTTCACTGCGCATGCACTTACACATGCTCAGGAAGAAGCAAAAGCGGTCAAGAACCGACTCCGTGTTCGATAAACTCAAAACAAAGGTGATGACTTTGAAAAAAGAGAAAGGTGATTATATGCAAAAGTTTTAAAAATACGCAATTTTAACATTAAATGTAATTCTATTTTATCACAATTCTGAAAAGATGAAAAATCACATACAATACACTAATACTATAAGTCAATACACACTGCTGGGTTACACCAACATAAATTTTTATTTCTAATGAAATAGTAATTTAAAAAAAAGAAAAATTCTAACATAAAATCGATATAAAATCTTGTGTTGAAATCGAAGTACCACCCTGCTGAAATGGTACTTGTCGTCATGGTTCTCATTAACTACCGCATTATGATTTACTGCTATTTTTATCATGCAATATTTTTTTTTGAATCATTACATTGAAAATTAAAGGATATGCATAAACAAAATACTCAACTTTGGGAAATTTTATCCATTAGAGCTAATTAATTATATACACTGTTCACACAAAAAAAGTTAAATCGTTTTCTATGGTTTTCATTAATATACAAAAAAAAAAAAAAAAAAAAAACATTTACCTTTTGACATTAACTACTTTTTCGGAACAAAAATGACAATCTTCGTAATCAGATCAAAATGTCAGCTGAAAACACAGTTTCTGCTATAAAACTATTCGCCTTCCCCGCTAAAATACTCATCATAAAACCCGTGATGCCATATATCTTGGAAGAATGGATTTCAAAGAATATTCCTTTTAAGTATCGTCAGAGTATTCGCAAAAAAAAAAAAGGTTATTCTATGTAATTTTAAAATAAGTGGTACTTATAAGTACCGTCGGTAGATAAAGGGTTAAAAGTGTTAGTATTTTTCACACACACAAAATCACCCAGAAACCAATTGTTTAAGTATAAGAATTCCACTACATTTTTTTTAAAAAAAGAAAGTTGGCAAAAATGAATGTACTTTTTAATATAATTCGGAGACCATTTAGACGAGTGGTCATAGTCACGACTGGCATTATTTCTGTCGAGTCGTAGGTTTGAAAGCTTAGTGCTGTTAAAGATTGGCCCCTTGTGAGCACGTTTTAAATTTATAGAGATTCAAAATCCTCACACTGGCGAGTGAATATTAAGGTCGCACTGTTCAACTACATGAGGACTTTTGGCGACGGACCACGTAATTTTGACCCATGGTCAAGTGACGTGGACGACACTTGAGTTGGCACCCCCTCTCCTAACTACCACACCACACCAACGAGAGGACGTTTCAGCTCTCGACAGATTTAACGTACATCGCTGCCCTACACGGCGGGTCTTTAGCGGTACTGGGTTTGAACTCATGACATGCATGCCATGATCCGATACCTTGACCACTGGGCTTCCGCAGCCCCCTCACACTGGAGAGGATTGATAGATAATTAATCTCACACTTTGACGCTACACTAAGGCTATGGGCGACATTCGAAATTTTGAGCATGGTATGAAAGACAGCTCAGGTGTCATTCTCGTCACTTGACCATGCTTAAAAAATTACGAGATTCGTTGCAATTAGTCCTGGCGTTGATTAAGAATACGACGGAAATAAACAATCAATCGGTTCCCATTAAAAGTAATATGCAATAAAGTACAGAAATATCTTATCACAAATCTTTTTTCCCCTCTTAATTTCTATAAAAATAACTTCAAAAGTTGTCTCAAAATGTGGATTATTACAGATATCTGTAATCACTGGCGTAGCCAGTTCTGAGTGGGTCCTGTATCAAAATTCCTTGAAGTTCTTTTTGATGGACTCTCAACATTTTACGATTTTTTTTACACATTTCGGGGCCCAGTGGCGTAACGTACACCCCCGCATTGCGGGGGGGCAGGGCTCTAAAGGGCCCACAGCCTGACCATTGCCAAGTAACTACCCTTTGTAAAATCGAACTTGGAGGGCCCAAAACCTGACTTTGCAGGGGGCCCAAGTGTTCTCCGTTACGCCACTGTCGGGGCCCCATATTAATGATACGGTGGTAGCTATGCCCCTGTCTGTAATGCTGTGTAAATAATTTTACGAGAGAAAAAGAGAAAGAAAACTCCACATTTGTACACTTTTAAAGTACACATTCCACAAGTCAGAAAAATGTATTGGATTCTAAATTTTTCTTAAATGTTATTTTTTATTTATATTTACTTTCTGTAAAATAAAGCATTTTTCAATTACTTTAAATTTTACACAGATCCAATTAATTAAATGATCATGGATTGACTTTGTTGAAAAAGACCTCAATATTTTAAAGGTCAAAAACCGGAAAACAGTTGTCAAAAGTAGAGATGCCTGGAGAAAACTTTTGAAAGCCAGGGCCGTCGAACCATTGAAAAAGAATTAAATGATCTTAAAATTTTTCATAAATTTTATTTCTAAAAAATGGTTTAGTTTTTACCCTTTTTTTTTAAAAAAAAAATTCAGATTAGAGATAAGATTACTAAACATTTATATTTTAAATAAATTTCTTGACAAATTTTATGAATGAAAGACCTAATGTTTTTCAAACCCAGCTCTTCTTCATTATCATTATTTTTTACAAATTCATTTTCAAAGTTTGTTACTATTTCTTAGATAATATAAAATATGAAAAGAATTTTAGAGAAAATAAAATAAAGTTGAACATTTATTAGGTACAAACTAATTAAAATGTGTGTAAGCTGTATTTAATTTAAAATTGAAAATGTATAATATATTTTAAAAAATATAAATTTAATCAAAACAAAAAGAATCATGTATTGTAGAGTCATAAGATTCCAATATGATATGAATATTTGTCAGATTAGAGAATGAAGAATTATTAAAAAACTAAAACATCAAAAAATAACACATTTTCTGACAAAAAAGTTAATATAACAATTTTTGAAAGTAGTTCATTACCCGATAAACATTTTCATTCAATTTAAGCAAGGTACATCGACCTAATACATAAAGCAATTTTCACTCACATAGCTGAAAACAAATACGTGGTTATGTTAACTATCAACACATAGTGGCGAACAACTAACTTTTAGTATTTTTAATTGAATGTCTTGATTATATCTAGAGGCAAAAAATATATTAACATTTCTAATTTATCTTAATTATTAGCTGAAACATATAGGAATTTAATATTAATGTTAAATGTAAATATATATATATCTAAAAACTCACATAACTGAGTTTTCACCACTTTTTTTACAGGATTGTTCAAAGCACAAATAAAGTTCATTTAATCAAGTACTGTTTTTTGGAGTAACAAGGAATACACTTCCCTTTAACTATAATATGTATATTGCATTATCATAATTAAATCTATTAATTAATAAAAATTTATATTTATTAAATTACCTTCTATATTGAAGGTACATTGCAATGGTAGTTACATAACACAATTTTTAAATATTTTACATACTATAATTAGATTTTGGAATTTTAAAAGTAGTAGACCCAGAATATACAGAACTAGTCAATGGCAAAATGGGCCCTGGTTTAATTGTGCAAATCTTTTAACAGGATATATATAGATAGAAATAAAAGCAGTGTTTTTCTATTTCTAATTTTTTGGTTGATACTTTGTAATATCAATACAAAAGGAAAAAAATTACAGTAGTACAAATGCTATGTGAAAAGGTCAGTATTTTATTAATGAAAAAAATATTAAAAACAGGACAAAAAAATTAAACATTTTGAAATTATATAGTGTTTATTTTGTAAAAATTTTTCTTTCACTACAAATGAAATTTTATCATTTCCAAGTACCGTAATAATAATAAGGATTATAATAATCTTTTTATAACAATGGATACCGTTCATACTATATTTTCAAAAACTTTTTTCAAACAGAAATTTCAAATACACAAGGATTTTAGAATAAGTTTTTTTTCAATATTTAACTTAACTCAGTGGCGCAACAGCTCATGAGGGCCAAGGCCTACTATGCCCAACTCAGTATGTGTGATCTTGGGCCCTGAGCAGATGTTTCGGTCAGGTGGTCAGTATGACACGAAACCCTCCAGTGTTAAGTTCACAAGTGAGCTTGGTACTCATTTTATCGACCCACTGAGGGGATGAAAGACTGAGTCAACCTTGCCCAGCCCGGGGATTGAACCTCCCTGGGGAAAGCACGATGCACTAGCCACTCAGCTTCTTTTCAATATTTATACCCTTAAAAAAATTTGTTCACAAGATTTAACAGACAAATATATATATATTAATATTATAAATACATGCATGTATTACTATAACATAGACCAATTCTTCACAAATCAAGCAGATTTCTCTGTTTTAACTAACTATTTACATTTGGATGCAGTTACACACACAAAAAAAAGATTTATAGCAAACAATTAGTTTTGAATTAAAATGAAACAATTATCAACAAATGAACTAAAAAAAATTATTTGATCTTGTAAAATACTTTTAGAAGCCTGATTGACATTATATATAATGACACACTTTGATTTCAACTAAAACAAAATTGTTCTGAGTGTAACTCTAACATCACAATTCATACTACAAAGCAAGGAATAATAAATCAAAAGATATTGAACTTAATGACTAAAAAAGCACAGTCTTAGTAATTTTAAATATTTAACATTTTTTATGTTTTTGGCAAAAGAAATATAGGAGAATTAATAGTTAATGAACACACACACACTAAGGGGAGGGGGACTACCTAATCATTAATATTTTATTTTTATTTATTAATAGTAAATATCTATTCCCATTTAAATTGCCTACATGCTAAAATTAAAAAGAGAGAACATATTTTTACATTTTAGATAAAATATGTATTTGTGTTAAACCATGTGTGTCTATATTATACCTCAATTATTTTTTATTACTTAGTGCAGAATATAAATTACATATGAGTACACAATTATTGCACTTTTTGCAGATGAATTAAAGAATTACATTAGGTACATCCAAAGAATAATAATATTTAGTGGAATTTCCAAATTTGTATAGCATTTTTGCTATCCATATTGTATATTTTTCTCTCAATAGCATTAAATTCACAAAAATACTTTATTTTGTGACTATGTTGTGGCTAATGCCACCTGCCCGATGAAGTCAGATCAAGGCCCATGAAATTTATCGTGGCTAAGGGCTAGAATTTTTACACCTGTCGTTAACTTTAGCTTTGAGCACCATGCAGGTGACAGTCCGATTTTGCTCGGCTACAGCCCAATTTAGAGGGAGAAAACCCTGGGGGTGGCCAGGGTCCTTCCTCCCCTCTTCCCCTTCCACCAAACTCGCAAGATTTGCAGTTTGACGGCTATTTAGAGTACCCCCATGCCGAAAAGGCACTATACATTTACAAGCATCCATGTCTTCTCCAGGATTCGAACCCAGTCCCTACGGCACCACAACCAGCATCGCTAACCACTATACCGGTTGGACGATACTTTATTTAAGTTAGTGTTAGCAATTTTTCATTTAAAAAGTCAAACTCATCAGAAAAGATATAGGTGAGATACTGAAGCAATCTAACAAGATTGTTTTTTCATTTTAGATCATGAAATTCCAAAAAATCATCACATTGTTATACTGTGTAATTTATGCAAAATTCTATTTTTCTGACAAGGATTTTAAAATAATACTGTCTGTCATGAAGGATATTAATTTTAAGTCTATTAAGAGATACTTTTATAGGTATGTTTTAGGATATAGATTAGCATTTTCTACACCTGACTTTAACAAATTTCTCTTTGTGTATTCATAACCACGTTAATTAAGATGCACACTATGAAAATTAACTTAAAATGAGAAAGTTTTTTCGGTTTACCAGACATTTCATAATTTATTCTTTAAAAGAAGTGTTTTTTGTATTTTTTTTGATGAGCAAAGTTACATAAATTCATAAAATCTGCCTATAACATGCACCTATACTTTCAAGCTGCAATATATTCGCTGTATACCCCCCCCTTTTTATGAAAGAACCTGAAGTGTACATCACAATATTCTTATGTTTTGAAATAAGTTATTTGTGGTATTATTTCAAGCTTTAGAAAAAATTAGTATACTTCTAGAACTATAATCCTTTAAGTTCATAAGAAATGTTATTTCTTTTAAATAAACAATTTTTCGAAATAAGTCTTAATTTTTTCTATGTTCATCTTTTTTTATATATTTAAGGCTCTCATTTTTATACCTGGCGTATAACATGCACCCATAAATTTTTATCTTATTTTTTGTGTTAAAAGTGCGCATTATACACAGGATTTAATGGTACTTCTGATATAACATGTCTGTGTATACACTTTCAAAGTGATATATCCAATCACAGCAAGTAAAAAAAAAAGGATACAAGAAGTAAATAGTTATTATTATTATTTTTTTAGTAAAGAGAACACAAAAATATATAATTACTATTTTTTTATTCCCCTTTTCATATTTTGGATTTAAAACATGATATTCTATTATTCTTACAAAATAAATATTCCTTAAATTTAAAAAACTAATAACTTGAAATTTCAATAATATAAGAATAGAAAACTTGATAATTAATGGAAAATGTAGAATTCAAAGGATAATTTTGAAACTTATTCAAGAAGTCCTGAAATATAGAAAAATTTAAATAATACTAGACATTAAGGTGTCAGAAAAATAAAATCTAATTCATGATTTGTCAATAAATCAAAAAATAAATTTATATCACATTTAATAAGAAAAAAAGAAAGAAATTTTATCGATATAAGTTATTTTAATTTTACATACAATTTAAAACTAAATACTCATTCTTGGTATTCTTCCAAATTTTTTCTACTTAAAACATATTTTTAATAAATAATTAACAGGTTTACAGCTATGAATATGTACAAAAAGTTGATAAATTATTATTTTATACAATACAAAACATTGATATCAATATTTTATTTACATTATTTTCGAAAAATTGAAAGTTATAAATATATCATAAATATGATCAGTAATTTGTAAATTACACCTTTACATAGGAGAGCTTCAAAGTTGATTCTTTTTACCACTCTTTATCCTCAAAATATTATCTGCTGAAATAAAAAAATCAATTTTAAAATATATTCATTAAAAGACATTTAGTTATTTAAATTATTATAATTTTATTTACCCTCCTAACTGTCCTCCAGAAGAGGTCAAATATTTATTATAATCTATTCTAAGCAACAGCTGTGACAGATGTGGGCTAACCTGATGGCTTCGAACACCAGAGAGGATACGAAATAGAAGAGAAGTTTGTCGTTGAAAACTCTGAAAAAAGATTAAAATGAAGGGAACAAAAATTAAAATATCAAAATATATTAAAAATGCCTATCGGCCTTATTAATAATCACAGCTCTTTTTCTAAGTGAATGAATTTAACTAAAATACCAAAAAACATACCAACACTTAAAATAAAAAAAGAAAGAAAAATTAAACACACATATATTGTGATTATTACCTATTTTTTTGAAAAACTGTGTGCTCAATTATTTTGAAAATGTATCTATATACTATTGAATCATTAAACTGTTTTACATATTTTTGTAGCAATTTAGTGCAATCCAAATATTTTAAACTTTCTTTTATAAATAACAAATGTAATTTCTTTAAGCCAATTTAATTGAGCTAATTCACACTCAAATATTTTAAGTGGTATAAACTATTAAAAAAAAGGCATTCTTAAAAAAAGCTTACAAAAAAAAGCAAATGAAATTTAAGATATTTATCAAATTTAAAAGCAATGACTAAGAACTGTACTAAGATTAATTCAAAAGAATTAAGCTAGCTTCATAAGTTTTATTTCAAAATTCACTGGAAGATTAATGAATTAATTCTGTGCTTTTAAAGGATATATTCAAAATTTACCATTCTTATGTTCTCAAACATATTAAGATCTTTTGGATTCATATTAATGGTGATTCTATTTACAAGGCTGCAAAATGACGAACACACTTCTAAGATTTCCTCTAAAGAGTGATGAACCTGTGAGAAAACAAGTTTTAAAGTATAACTGTAATTTTATTAATTTTAATTGAATAATATTTACAAATTTTCAAAGTAAAACTGTGGAAATAACTTATTTTAATAATTTATTTTTTATTATTAAATTGTATAGGAAACATGCTTTATATTTAATATATATAAATATCGTTAATTTATCTATGCCAAAAACGTATATATATATATTAACATATATATATATATAAAAACATATATTCTTTTTTATATTTATACATTTTCTGCAATACTCTTTATTTTGGAAATTCATTTTATCATGAGTATACACTTATGTATTTAATTATAAAACATATGTATACATTTTTAATGCAATTAATTGCTTTATTCCTTCTCATATATCTATATTATATAAGTCCCAGCAATATAAGAATTAGAACAGCAAAGTTAGTTACCAATTACTGATAAAATTACAATTGTATAAACGATGCATACTTTTGAAAATTATTGAGGATGAAAGAAAAAATATTTATGTATTTGTCTCATATAATGCCTTACAGATTACTTAAGGTGATGCGGGCCATTAGTTTAACACCTTACATGACATCTAGATGGCGTTGGCTATTGCGAAATTTTTGGCACAAATATTTGTCTCAAGACTCCCAAGATGGGCAATAAATTTCTCTCTCGGGTAACCTTTTCAATGAAATTTTCCCCTTACACGCGGGGCGAGAGGGGTGACAGTCGTAAAACTGGTAAAATAAATGTTAGCTCTTTTTTTTTTCTTTTTCGGGAGGGTTAAAGCAGCAGAGTGAATCTTGACCATGAAAGACTTTTCATTTCTGGACATTGGTCAATCTCAAACTTTTCAACTCTTGGAATCCCTAGAACTGTAACATGTTTTCGAGGAATCCCCTTTCGCTGAAGGGAATATATCTTAAAATAATATTTAAAGTATATAGATAAACATATATTTTTGATATTATATGTAAAGACAATTTTAAAAAATATTATATTTTTATTAAAATTTTATGATGTAATTTTAATGTTATTTACTCATTGATAATATAAATTTGTGACCCAAATGTCACCTACGCATGCATTATACTTAGTAACTGAGATATGTGTTCACAATTTTTTACACAAACTATCGACGTATAAGCTTTTTGAAATTATCTGCAGTAGCATTTCATATTCCGTGTTCAATTCGTTTTTGTATTTTGTTTTGTTGCCTATCGCGTTAAAAGTATTTTCACTTTCTAAATACATTTTTGTGAATGGCATGAAAATGTTCAGCTGTGTGAGAAATTCTGCGTATATGGCATGAATTGGTAACCTAAGATATAGAATTTCTAGCTTAAATTTAAATTTTAGCATCGAATCTGTTCATATGTCGATAAATTTTTTATCTTCTTCATTATAGTGTTTTTTCCCCACAAATGTAAGGTTTCAAAATATTGTACTCTTAACTAGTATAAAATTACGTGGAACTCGGGATAGCAAATAATAGTATATTCACAATCTACTGCATAAAATAAAAGTTTTAAAATTCATTTATTATATTACAATAAAAGTTAAAAAGATCTTTAGATAATTGTGGCTAACAATTTCATGAGAACATAAATCCATTTTGCATACATATTTGTAATTTTTCTTTCCCATTTTTTATTGGGACTCGTGGAATACAGTTTGTCGATCAATTCTCTAGATAAATGATGTACAGAACAGGAAACTGTTTAATTTTCCTGAACAAATGATTTTTAAAGGAAGAATAGGTAGATTTAAAAGCAATGAAAAATTAAATTTCACGTTTTAATGAACAAACAGTATGATACAATTTTACTTTTATACAATAGAACAGGGGTTGGCAACCTATTTCACGAGAGGTACAATTCTAGTGGTACCCTGAATTACTCAACAAATGTCAATTATTGAGAGCATGGAAGATGATAAATTTATAATGGTCCTTATTATACGAAGAACTCCAGAATTATGGACAATTGCGAAATTTCGAAAAAATCGGAAAGATATCTCGAAACATAAATTTATAGCTATTTTGTGAATTATTGGATGTCATTGCTGGTGAGATTTGATTGTTTGAAAAAAGAGAAGATCGTGTGCACTCTGCTCTCCGCTTTTGGTTGATTTCGAAAAAGGCAAAGAAAAAAAAAAATTTCTCTCTGTGTGTGTAGCGCACTTCCTTCAATAGAATCCTCCCCTTTCTCTGCAAGGGGAAGGGCCACAGTCTTTACGACTGTGAAACGAAATCTTGTTCTTTTGGGGGGCAGGGGGAGTAAAATAGTGTTGAATCTTGACCATGAGAGATCTAAAATGGCTTTCTTACTTTTTCGACTCATGGATTCTGATAATTTGTTATGAATGCTTTACTCATTTCTAACTATGGAAAAAATCCTATGTATTTTGCAATCTAAATTTTAGGAGCTGTTCTTGTTTTTAATATAGATTTTACCGTCAAATGTCTTTTAAAATGTCAATAAGTTGTTCGCTCTCCTTGATTATAGGTGTTTTTATCCACAAATAAAAAAAAAGTTCATTTTCCATTACAAAACGATTTAGTTGTGCAAAAGCAATGTATTAACGTGAATAAATTTGTTTTGTTGGTCCGGTACAGTAAACAATGGAATGTTCACAATCTAGTAGGCACTACATATAAAAGAAAAACGATTTAATATTTTATAATGGAATAATAAATGTTTCTAAAAAGTATTACAAAATAAAGTGTTCTTATGTACAAAAAAAAAAAAAAAAAAAAAAAAAAAAAATGTTTCAGAAATTTCAATTAGGTTATACACTTACACCTGTATTACATTATTAAAGGTTTAAAGGGAAACAATTTTGAATAAATTTTCTTTAAAAAGTAGTTATTATATATATATATATATAAATATATATATATATATATATATATATAAATGTTATATATATATATATAAAATATATATATATATATATATATATAATATATATATATATATATATATAAAATATATATATATATATATATATATATATATATATATATATATAATATATATATATATATATATATATATATATATATATATATATATATATATATATATATATATATATATATATATATATATATATATATATATATATAAATGTTAAAAAGTTAAAGGTTATCAATTTTGATATTTTTCTAAGATAGTATGCAGCTATTTCATTAAAAAACTGGTTAATTATGGTTTTGAAAATTATTTTACATATAAAATATTTTTCAAATTAAAAAAATATTTTTATAAGAAATGGTACGTAAATGAAAATAAGCATTACAAAATTATTTCATGTTCAGCAAAAAAAAAAAAAAAAAAAAAAGGAAGAAAAGAAAGAGAGATATTTTGAAATTAAAATTTACTTTTATAACTTTAGAGAATGATTAAAATATCATTATAAGGGAGAGAAAATAGGCTGGCAATTAATTATCAAGCACAATTAATCAAGCATATAATATATAAACATTGCCTTTATTTTTTCTAAGAAATTTATGTTTATTTAATGAATATATGTCAATAACAATTTTTCAATTTTTGGGCATATTTGGTAACAAAATAATAGTTTCATTCTATGTAGGAATCAAATAAATTATTCTTCCTCTCTTTCTGTTTTAGTACATAGGAAAGAAATTGGAAACTTTTATTGCTTTTTTGTACTTTTCTTTCCTAAAGACTTCGGACCAACAAGTGTTTTCCGGTCCCCTCTGAAGTGAAATTCCCATGAGATATTATACATCGTGGGGTGGATGACCAGAGTACTTAGCTCTTCCGAGCTATAACCTCTCGCCATTAGGATTTCGATTGTTATGACTCTTACATTTTTTAAATAATAGTACTTAAAAGTAAAAATTTTTTAAGGACAGTAATAGAAATAAAAAATTTAAAATTAAAAGAATGCATTAAGTGCTTGAAAAATACCATGAGATGTTGACCTCATGACATGACGAGATGCCTTTGAAAGGACGCTAAACGGTATTGTGGCTGACAAAACGGCAAAGTAATTTATCATATAGTGATTATACTGAGTAACAGATTGTTTTTAAACAATAATTTATGGTAAAAATAGCTTTGTAATAATTAGATTGACTTAAGTTTTTCTAGTGGATAGATTCAATATCTCCCCCGAAAAAAAGGTATAAATTGCTCTTAACTGATTATGATATTTCCTGAGAAAATGAATGGAAAAAATAAGAAATGTAAAACTTTTTTTAACATTTGAAAATCGAGCAATTTGATCCACAATTACGAGATAAAAAAATCAAACATTATTAATTATAACAGTTATATTTTTCCTTCGTTTATAAAATAAAATCATTCATTTTAAAAGTCTTCCAAAATTAAAAATTATGAATATTTGGGTTTAAAAAATGAAAACACCGTTTAATTATTTAGAAAATTAAGTGTTTCAATTTTTTTAAAAATTAGTGTTTTTAAAAGTTTATTCAGCAGATATATCTTTTTCTGAATGCTTTACTTTCTAATTCAAAAATGAACTAGTAATAAAAATCAATATTTTAATTATAGTAATAAAATAAAAACTCCAATGAGCAATAAATATATGTTCATATCGTAATGCCCAACATATTTCTTTTTCCATAAAGAATTCATAATAAAATTTTACTACTTAAAATTTTTTATCATTTAACTAAAATGGATAAAATGTGAATTAACATTAATTCTAAATTTTATATGTGTAAAATGTAATGCGCAAAGAAAATCCCAACTTCTATTATGTTAAAAATTTAGTCAAGAACTTGATCAAGTTATTGAAAATGTTCAATGACAGAAAATGCCAGACAGCATTTTTAATAGAAAAAGGCAAAAATTTAAAGATAGAGAGACTTTAAAGTCGCGATATTGCCATATTTATTCGAATCTAAGCCGCACTTTTTTCCCGATGCTTAGGCTACAAAAATTCTGGTGCAGCAGATTCGAGACTGAAAAAAGTTTTTAATGCTGGTAAAGTAAATTAATTATTCATTTTATTAATTCACCTTTATTTTTTTTTTATTTCGTTTAGTTAATGATTGAATATAAACGTCATATTGATCAGCTAGGGCTTTTGGTGACGAACCTCGTAACTTTGAACCATAGTCAAGTGGCGAGGGCGACACCTGAGCTTACACCACCTCCCATCTCTAACTACCACACCAATGAGAGGACGTTTGAGCTCTCAGATTTAACGTTCATCGCTCCCCTACACGACAGAATTTCAGCGGTACTAGGCTCGAACTCATGATACGCCAGCCAAGTACGTTACCTTGACCACTAGGGTATCGCAGCCACTTTTCATTCCGTAAATATATCATATATCGATAATATATTTTACACTATTTTTTTTCACAAAAATGTGCTGAGAATTTGGGGTGCGGCTTAGAATCTGAACATAATTAATTGAAAAATAAGTTTCTGTTAATTAAATTAGAAAACAATATTTTGTGTTAATAATTGTTCCAATGGTTTATGGTAAGTTTTACGTCAAATATAAAATCGATGGGAAATTTTTTTTTTGTTAATTAAAAAGAAAATAATAATATAATAATAATAATTGCATTACAATAACTAGATTAAAATTTTAATTTGAGTAAGAAGTAGTAACTTGTGTTCTTATTGTGAGTTAATTCACAACTTTCGATATTATAAAGTAAGTATACTCTTTTTCATTCTTCGTTAAGTCATTTCGCAGAATTTAAATATTCTTACAGACATTCCTTCAATGACAAAAAAAAAAAAAAATCTAAGCAGTATAATTATAAACGATTTTTTTAAAGCACACATGCAGAAAATATTTAAAACTTTCCTAAATCGGAAAGTTCGTCAGATTTGAGATGTTAAATCTCTGTACATCATAAACCTTTTCCATTGTCCACTATTTGCAAGTTACCATAATTTCAGCTGGCGACTATATTTCAGAAAGATATCGCCAAAAATAAGTATTGTAGCCAAGAATATTAAATTTTCAAGCGATGGTGGTGCCATCTGTTTGAGATAGTCCTAACTACGCCAAAAATAATTCAAGAATGAACTTAAAATTTTAAAAAAGTTAATTGAAAAACATAAAACCTAATTCTGGTTACACTAGTCCAAAGAGGGAAGCTTGCTTTCTTATATACTATTTTAATTCTACTCTAAAAAATTTTTTTTTCTGTTAAAATGTCTTTTGCGTTTCCACCTCTATACTTTAACATAGAAAAGTCAAATTTCATTTTGCAAAAAAATGCTGAAAACTGTGTAATTTTCCAAAAATCAAAATTCAAGAAACACTATCCTTTAAACAATTATTTTCTTTATATCCATAAAAATTTTATTATTATTATTGGAGCTTTTTCCCGCCCACAAATGTCTTTGCCGTTTCATTCCTATCCTTTAACATTGACCGAAAAACAGCCTTAAAATAGAAAATATAAATGAATTTTATTAATAAAGTATGAAAATTTTTTAAGTATAAGTCAATAATTTAAAAACAGTCATAAAGATTACATAAATACTATATATATGTATATAGTCAAAATTTTCACTCTCATGAAGTCCTTGTTGTTCCAAGTTCTATAGAATTCCAGCATCTAAGTAACAATATTTTCTTTCATAATATAGTTAGACCTCTATATAATGAAGTTGCTAAATCTCGAAAAAAAAGTTTGTTACATGGAAAATTCGTTATTTAGAGGTTCATCTTTCAATATACTTTATAAACCCCATAAAATAAGTTTTCAATTCATAAATACTATATATTAAAAAAATAATTATTTACATCTTTTTGTAAATTAATCTCTTTATTTTACTCATTATAAGAAAAAAAAAAGAGAAAAACTGCAAGGAAAACAAGAAAAAAAAAATTTCGAGGTATACACTGTATTTTCAACATTAAGAAAAAAAATTTTATATTAAAATTATGAATTTTATGGATATTTTCTAACTTAAAGCATACAAGTAATTTTAAACATACATTATTTTATAATTAGAAATTCCAAACATACATTACCACATGCGTCTTTTAAATTTAAAATGACATATTTTTTATAGTGTTGCAATATATGTTTTTAATTATGATAAAACAATATATATTGAAATAAGAAATTTAAATACTTTAATGTTTGATATTTGAATTTTAATAATTAATAGCTGCAGATGTTTTGATTTTTGTTGAAATTTCAATTTTATACTTTATTTTTGGTCCTTCACTTTTTAAGTTAAATTAAAATTTTTAATTTCTGTATGAATCTCAGATCTGGTTTTAAAATGGCAAATAATGAGCAAACCAATTTGGCTGTAATAAGTACTACCAGCCAAACCTCTAATGAACCATATATAGTCTCTTTTGATTCTGAAAATGGAATAATAGAAGCTTGGTTAGATTATTTTAATAATGCATTTACACTTAATAATAAAGATGATAATTGGAAAATTATAAACATATCAAAATATTTAAAAGGGTCTGCATTAACCCATTACATTAACTATTGCCTTAATATTGCAAATTTTGGAGAACTTTGCTCGATTCTTATTGAAAATTTTTTAAAACCTAATGTTGTAAGTTTATCAGATTTCTCATAACTTCAATTAAAAAATAATTTAGAGCAATATTTTCATCAAAAACCAAATTATGGTAGACAATTAGGACTATCTCCTCAACTCATTTTGGAAGGACTTACTGATGGAATGCCCACCAATATTAAACAATTAATAACAATAAATCCCCCTACCTCACCTACAGAATGGCTCATGGTAGCTACACGCTTAATGAAAACACACAAGCCCCTAAACCTGAACAAAATACTTTTAGACAAAATGTGCCCATTCGACCAAGACAAAATACTTTTGTACCTCAAAATCTCCACTTTTTTGGACCCAACTTCCAAAATTTTAATAGAACGCGTCCCCAACATCTCCCAAATCCACATGCTCATAACTTTTACAATCGAGGATTTAGGCCCAACCACCACACACATTTTCAACATGGACTGCCATCATATACATGTAGTATTTGTATACAACAAGGAATTCCCAATGCTTATCATTGGAAACTACAATGTCCTTTTAATCAACATCAATTGAGACAAACCCCATTTACTTGTGACTCATCTTTGGCTACTAACACTGCTTCTCAGAGCTCGGAGAACTCTGTTAGCAGTCAACAAATTCCTAATCAGAGACAACATCCCTCTACTGTGGCCTCTGGCCCAGCATATTGACAATTACAAGTGTGTGGACACATCTCATCATTGCCAAGCCTTGCTAACTTAGACAATTTACCAAAACAGAACAATGTAAATATTGTTATTGATACTGGATCCACTCTATCTTTAATTTCTGCAGATATTGTAAGCAAACTTAGATTACCAAAACAAACAACTAGGTCTGTACATATTAACCAAGCCCATGACAATTTTCAACTGGACAAACTATGCAAAGCTTACTTTACAATTGGACAGGTAGAAAGAAACATAAATCTGTATATAATTAATAGTAGTCTGCCTTATATTACTCTAGGACTACCAGAATGTAGTCAATATAAATTTGTTATTGATTGTGAACAGAACCAATTACGACAAAATAGACAAATCCCTGTAAATAATCAGAATCCACTCACAAAACAAATTTCCTTACATATACAGGAAGAGTTAGTAAATACCTCAGAGGAAGTTTTCTCATCTCTGATTGTTAGAGAACTATCTCCTAACCTGATACAACTTCTTTCAGAATACTCTCCTCATGTTTTTCTAAAAATAAGTATCATGTAGATAAAATAAGAATGGAGCCCCCTACAATTAATTTAACATCAGACCTCCCAATTTCTCAGCAAGCTCATAGAACTTCAGCCACTTCAGAAGCTGAGATTAATAAACAAATAAAAAATTTAATAGCTGCAGGTTTAATTAAAGAATCCAATAGTTGTTATTCTTCCCGTTACTTTAGCTTATAAGAGAGATGAAAAACAAAAACACCAGATTATGTATTGACTATAGAAAACTTAATGCAATTTGTAAAACAGATGCAGAACAATTACTCATAAAATCTGTTTGTTGTTTGAAAAATTACGGCCTTTTCTCCGCTCTAGGTGAGTCAGGCTCCTGGTAAAACGAGTTCAAAATTTATGACCACAATAAAATGTGCTAAAAGAGAGAATAACTTGAAATGTCCAGAAATTCTTTAAAAATAGGGAGAAAAAATTGAATTACAAAAGAAAAAGCTCATTATATAGAAAAATGCACTTCGCTATTGAGAGGTTATTTTACAAAGAAAATTGTGAAATGTTCTTGGTTCCACGAGAAAGTTCACAATATAGAGAGGTTCATTATATGGAGGTTTGACTGCACTTTAATCATAACAAGTATTAATAAAAACAAAAAATGACAATCAATTATTTAAAAAGTCATTATTAATCAATTATTATTAGTCATTTATTTAAATAAAAAAACCCAAAAATGCAATTACAAGTAATTGATATAATACTAAATATAATCAGGTATAAATAAATATAAACTTTTTTTAGTATAACAATTTATAATAAATATTAATGTAAAGTCTATACTTATTTTTTGTAACATAAATGTTCAACCTGGGTCTAATTTTTGATATACATCATGGTGAAAGAAGCATTTCTCATTGTATATTCTTTTATTGTGGTGCTCATCACATATCATCTTAGTGTGTTTACATTTTCTGATCTCTGCCAGCCCAGATTCTCAAAACTATTTTAAGGGGTTGCCATATTCTATTTGAGACCCATGGTCAGGTTTACCACAACATACACAGATTTTATTTTCCACTAAATGGGGGTTATTTCTACCTTTACTTTCAGATAATTTTTAAACAAGAAAAGGCTGTTGTTTTTTATCCTAGATGTAGTGTAGTTTAGCTACACCATCTCCATAAAACCAAAAATTGCCAAAAAATCCAAAAATAAAATAGGATTTCCTGAAACCTAGTCAATAGTAAAATTCAAGCAACTAAGAATATGACAAGGGAAAAAAGACTTGTTTACACAAGTTCAATCTTGAAAACTGCAACAATATATTAATTGTTTTTCTATGATTACCTCACAGTAATTCAAATATGTCAAGATTCCCTTCTGTTGGAACTTCAACTTCCACTTCTTCCTAAAATCGCGAGCTGAACTTTTAGCTGCGACTGTGATTGTATATGTTTACCTTTTTGAAACAGTGAAATGTAAAACAAACGTCCCGATATTTACTGCTGTAATTTTGTATTAATTATCTAAGCTTTTCTCTTAAATTGTAATTTAAATGGCCATTAAATGTTGTTCATTATGAATACAGACTCATCAATGATTGTGAGTGTGCTTAATTTAGTTGGATTCAAGAAATAAAATTGCTCACACCCGATTGTCTTCGAGACTAGCTGCAAAGAAAAGGTAAGCTTTTACCATAATTTTGTTTTAGGCTTTGTAGCTAGATTAAAAATATTGTCAATTAATATTTTTTGGCATCTCTGCCGGGATCTGAGCATTTTCTTGAATAATTAGCATATTCGTAATCTGAAACCAAAACTCATCAGAATTGAAAATTAGTTATGGCTGATGACGTAATTTCATGATTGAAAAAGTGTAGGGGAATAGTCAGATCATCGGTAAGAAAACAGAATTAAGAAATTAAATGCCAGATAATCTAGAAGAATTAATTGAAATTCTGAAAGAATTCGCGATTGAACTTGAATAATTGGATAATGAAATACATAAAATAATTGATCCAAAACAACTAGAAGCTGACATAAACACAGCTATGGAATATTGAAAAAAAGTTACTATATAGAAATTTAGAGCTAACAAGAAATTGAGCTCTCTTCGAATTTTTACACCAAACGAAACCACACACAAAATTACTTAATCGCAAAGTAAAAGCATTCTAGATTCAAGAACACATTGAAGAATATGTTTCAGGAAAAGGTACAAATTAATTTACCAAAATTGTCCATTCAAAAGTTTTATAGCGAAATGAGCCAATGGCTCACTTTCTGGAACTCTTTTGAATCTGCGATACACAAAAACACATCTTTAGAAAAAAAAGCAAATTTAATTATTTGAAAGCTTTTTGGGTGGTTCAGCTCTTCAAACAGTAGAAGGATTTGTAATTACATCTGAAAATTATGATAGTGCCATTGAAATGTTAGAAAATAGATTCGGCAACAAAATTTTTTTAATTAACACGCACATGAATAGAATATTAAATATTCCACCATTAAAAAACTCTAACGACTTCAAATCTTTTCGAAAGTTAGTTGATACTATTTTAACAGAAATCAGAAGTTTAGAAACCTTAAATGTTTTACTGGAAACTTATAGTGTCACGTTGGGCCCGATTTTATTAAAAACAATTCCTTCAGATTTAGTTTTTGAATTCCATAAGGAAATTAAAAACTCTTCTTATGAAATAAAAGAATTTCTTGATTTTTTAATGCGGAATTTAATGGCATGTGAGCGATGTTACACATCAATTACGAAACCAGAAAGTCATAAAGAAAATACATTTCAAAACCACAGAAATGAGAGAGATAAAAAGAAAAGAACTACATTCTTTTCTGAACAGTCATAACTGATTGAGTAAGACCTTGAGTTCTGCTAATGATTTACTTTCTACAAGTGAACAAGAAAAAAAAACTTCCGATTTGTGTATTTTGCAATAAACCTCATTCACCGAAGGATTGCGAACTTGTTTTAGATTTAACTCTAGAAGAAAGAAAACTGATACATCGGATGATACTGTTTTGACTAATAATTTTTGTTTCAACGAAGTTCTTTTGCAAACTTTAATTGCATGTATTAAGGATAAAGGTTTGCGTTATAATGTCAGAGCTATATTTGATAGTGGTTCTCAAAAATCTTATGTTTCTAAATTTGTAACAGAATCTTTAAAATTAAAGTGTATGTGTAAAGAATCTGTAAACCACAGCCTCTTTGGAGGAGTCGTGAAGAAAGAGAACCATAGAATTTATTGTCTAAAATTAAGTAACATCGACAAAAGTTTTTCTTTAAATGTTAATGTAATGGATCAGGAAAAGATTTGCGTTCCTTTAGCAAAATTTAATGACATTAGTAGTGTTAGTGAAATGAAGCGTTTAGGAATTTTCATGAGATACTTCAATTAATGAAAATGTTTGTTTATATGAAAAAAATCCTAAAGAGGTGCATGTTTTATTGGGTGCTGATACAGCTAGTGAAATTTTAACAGGTGAAATAAAACATCTTCATAAAGGACTAGTAGATGTAAATACAAAATTAGGGTGGGCAGTTTTAGGAAAAGTAAAAAATAGTAATAGTTATACAAAATATACCATTGATATTCGTGATCCAGGAGAAAAAGCAACTAGAAAAGAATTAGAAGATGCTGCTAGGGGAACATTTTCTGAGAACTGTTACGTGAAATGAGGAAGGAAGATACATAGTGAGTTTGCGATGGGTTGAGAATCATCCCCCATTATCTGACTGCAAAAGTATGGCAGAAAAAAAGACTCGAACAATGTGTAAAATCCTTAGAACGTTCGAAGCGATTGTCCGATTATGAAAGGGTGTTTGAAAATTGGTTAGAAGAAGATATCATAGAAAAAGTAGAACCTTTTACCGAAGATGACAATGAACACTTTTTACCCCATTGTCCTGTTTTAAAGAAAATTCTACTACAAATGTGAGACCTGTTTTCAATGGTTCAGCACAGGCAGAGAATTGTCCTTCACTTAACGATTGCCTTGGGGAAAAAGGACCTAACCTTATTGAGCTGATACCATCACTAATAAACAAATTCAGATTCAGGAAATTCAGCTTGATTTCTGACATAGAGAAAGCCTTCCTACAAATTGAAATACAGGAAAATGATAGAAAGTACTTGAAAAATTTAAAAGAAAAGGAACATAAGAAAAAGGAAAATTTAACTGTACAAGAATTCGAAAAATCTGAGAAGTTTTTATTGATACAAGTCCAAAAAGTATGTTTTAATAGTGAAAACAACATCCATCTTTGAACATTCAAAGATGTACGAGGCATAATAAGAGTAGAAATAAGAATAGCATCAAGAAAAGATCTAGAAACTTTTCGCTTTCCCATTACTTTTGCCAAATAAGCATCCAATCGTCGAAAAGTTAATGCATAAACATTTAGATTTCGGACATTTGGAACTCAGACATTAATGTACATTTTCAGAGAATCATATTGGATTATAAAAACTAGAAAGACAGTGAGGCAAGTTATAAGAAACTGTGTGACTTGTAAAAGATATGCTGCTCAGCCTTTTCAAATGTTTAGTACATCTCTTCCTGAAGACTGTGTGAAAGAAGCTTCAGTGTTTGAGGTTGTTGGCATTGACCTTTGTGGTCCATTATATTTGAAAGGAGGTCAGAAAAGTTGGGTAGTTATTTTTACTTGCGACATCCTTATCAACAGATTGTTTCGTTTTAGCCTTAAGGAGATTTATTGCACGAAGAGGCAGACCATTTGTTATCTACTCGGACAATGGCACCAATTTAGTCAGTACGTCTAATGAACTAAAATCTGTAAATTGGGTAAAAATCGAAGAGTTTGCCACAGCAAGGAAGATATGATGGAAATTCAATGCCCCTTCAGCTCCCTGGTGGGGTGGATTCTGGGAACGTTTGATAAGAATGTTAAAGACCATTCTTCGAAAAGTTCTAGCTAGAGCTTATTTAAATCAAAAAGAAATGACCACCGTCTTATGTGACGCTGAAAGTGTTCTAAACTCTCGACCTTTGATTTACATCTGTGAAGATTCAGATGAATTTATTGCTCTTTCACCTTCTGTTTACTTACAAGAGATTAGAGAAGTGGGAGTACCCGATTTGGACTACATTGATTCAAAGAAGTTGAATAAAAGATTCATTTACAAACAAAAAATACTTCAAGATTTGAGACTCCAATTTAGGAACGAATACTTGGGACAGTTAAAAGACTTTTCTAAAGTTCAAAAAGCTTCGTCAATTAAAGAAAGAGATATTGTGCTTGTCGGTGACACCAATTCCAAAAGAATCAACTGGCCATTAGGTAAAGTAAAGAAGATCTACCCAGGAAAGGATGGAATCGTTTGTGTGGTTGAAATCAAAACAAAAAATGGAACATTCCTGAGACCAATACAAAGACATTACCCCTTGGAAGTGGGTGAGCCAGGAAATTTTCCTTTTCCAGGAGAACCAACACCATCAGTTGCTGATGGACATTCCACTAGAGTAACTCCTTCTGTTCCAGATCCAGTGTCGACCAAAACTGATCATCAAGACCCCTTAGTGCGACGATCCCGTTATGGTCGGATCTTAAACCCTACAAAAACCTGAACTTATGACTTTTGACTCTTGAAGGTTGAGTTTTACTGAACTTAATTCCTAAAACTCAAAGTGGGAGAATGTGGAACTTCAATTTCCACTTCTTCCTAAAACTGTGTGCTGAACTTTTAGCTGTGACTGTATATGTTTACCTTTTTGAAACAGTGGAATGTAAAACCAATGTCCCGATATTTCCTGCTGTAATTTTGTATTAATTATCTTAGCTTTTCTCTTTTTTTTCTCTTAAATTGTAATTTAAATGGCCATTAAATGTTGTTCATTATGAATACAGTTTCATCAATGATTGCGAGTATGCTTAATTTAGTTGCATTCAAGAAATAAAACTGCTCGGACCCGATCGACTTTGAAACTAGCTGCAAAGAAAGGGTAAGCTTTTACATTAATTTTGTTTTAGGCTTTGTAGCTAAATTAAAAATATTGGCAATTAATACCTCCCTTGCATAAGTTTACATTTCCTTTCAATCCAAGAATGTTGTTATTTAAAGTTAGTGTATTTTCTCCATTGCCTTGTAGTAAATTTAGCTGATTCAAATGATAAAAAGTATCTGCTGAATATAAGCTAGCATCTGTACCCACATTTCATTCTCAATGCATTTAGTCAAGTCTTTATCTTGTTTTGTTGAAAATGTGCATGCATTTCACCCTTTAGCTCAAAAATCCTATTAAAAACTCTTTGCCTTTACTTAACTTTTTGATTTCAGTGTATAACAACTTATTTGTACGATTTTCATTTAATAAAATTTACTATTTTTATAACATCAAATATCTTTTGTGTACTAAGAGATTATTATATTAATACTTATCTATGAATGAGTGGATAAAAAATTGGCATTTTTTTCTTTTACAAGAATAACAAAGTCTTTTATAGAACAAACCACAGAAGCAGTCCCATTTGTACAAATACCAGTATAGTTCTTCCATAAAAGTTCAAATCTGAAAAATGCTAGATCACAACAATTGTTGACTTGTTCCCTTGAATTGGAAAATTACAGTTTTTCAGTTAATCACAGAAACCTCTTTAACATCATGTGACAAATAATTGATTCAGTGACTTATTTTGTTGTTTAAAAGTGGTATATTTTTAATTTTTTCTCTCACTGCATTTTCTCCCAACATTTTACTTGCTATAATTTAACTTGGAGACATTATTACATTCTCACTGATTGTGTGACCTCATTTTCTATGCAATATGCTCTGCTACCAGATAACTTGCTTCATGATTCTTTATTAAATCTGAATAACCTACAGTTTTATTTTTTTTATATTAGTATGATTTGTCAAGAAATATCTGTTCACTTTAGTTGGAGGGTCCATTGCTATAGTCAAAAACTGTTTACCATACACAATGGAAGAAGATATTTTGAATCCATGAAAAAAACAATCCATGAAAAAAAACAATTGATAGATAACTCTCATAGTAACAATGAATTGTTTTTGTAACACTTTCTTTTTAGGATTGTTTGTCTTCTAATATTGCCCTGTTTTCCTCCTTTTGTGACTTATGTGTTATTTCCTATTTTTTTTAGAACCCTGGCTGAGAAACAAAGGTATAGACTACAATTGTAAGCCACTTAGATTACTACATTTATTATATATTACAATTATTTAAAAAAAAGGGACACTAAAAAAAAAAAGAATTTACCGTCCATAATTCCAGGAAACATTGTGATATGACAGATGATAAAAAGCGATCATGATTTTGTTGAATTTCCTCAAAATCTTTCACAGTTTCTAATTTATCAATAAGATTACTGAAGCAGGATTCTAAAACATCAACCTGCAAAGAACAACAAATTTCACAAAACTAAAATAAGCAAAACATAGGATTCATTACAATGTTAACGTTACCCTTACAGAAACAAACACACAAATAAATTACATAGATTTAAAAACCAATTAATTTTAAAGATACTTGAAGTTTTTCAAGTGTTTTGAACAGTGTACATATACTATAAAAGTTAGTATGTTCTTAGGTCAAGTTTTTTATTCTTTCGGTTTACCATACAAAAATAATGGTTAAAATTAAACAAGGGGGGGAGTCATATTTTCAATTCCATATTAATCTTTGTTCCCATAAACTGGGAAATAAAAATAAAATAATTTTAAAAAATATTAAAAATTGTATATTTTAACCCTTTATCTACCGCATTATGATTTACTGCAGTTTTTTTCATGCAATTTTTTTTTTGAATCCCTACATTGAAAATTAAAGGATATACATAAACAAAATATTCAACTTTGAGAAAGTTAATCCGTCAGAGCTAATTAATTAATTAAAGATATTCAACTTTAAAATTATTTTATACACTGTTCACTTAAAATAAGTAGTCAAATCGTTTTCTAAGGTCTTCATCAACATACAAAAAAAAAAGACTTAAATTTTGACATTAACTATTTTTTCGGGACAAAAATGATAATCTTCACAATCCAGTGGAAACGTAATTTCTGCTATAAAACTATTCGTCTCTTCCCCGGTAAAATACTCATCATAGAACCCATGCTGCCATATATCTTGGAAGAGTAGATTTCAAAGAATATTACTGCCTATTATCGTCAGAATATTCATAAAAATGGTTATTCTATGTAATTTTAAAGTAAGAGGTACTTATACGTACTGTCGGTAGAAAGGTTAAAAACTTTTGACATTTTCATTTTTTAAAATAAATCATGCTTCCTGAACTAACATTTTTTTTCAAAATGAATTAAATATAATCTAAAAATAAGTCATTAATTACATTTAATATCAATGCCAACAATTAAAAAAACAATAAAAAGTAAACTTAAAAAAAATAACAAGCAAAAAATATTATGACTTATTAGCATATAATACTTTAAACAATGCGTGATTAATAAAGGTAAAAAACAATATCAATTTATTTGCATTCTATTTAATGTATTCTTTTACACGTAGCACACAAATCAACAAATAAAAATAAATGTCAATAACTTTTAGCATATATGATAATTGTACTGACAAGAAAAACTTGCAAAAATATATTTATTTTGAAATAAAAACAGATTTATGCACAAGATTGATTTAAATTAAAACACCTAATAAAATAAGGAAACTGATCCAATTAGAGTAATAAAATAGTTCACATTTATTGAAATAATAAGAGAACCATCATAATTATATGCAAATTAGCAAGATGTTTTCTTTTTGTTAAATAAATCTTGGCTCATTAGAGTGTAAATGAGTGACAATAAACCATTGATTAAAATAAAAATCAATTTTTGCTATGAAATGTTTATAAAAAATTTGATTCAAAACAGAGAAATAAAAAATATTCTGATTTCAATTATTTTCCTTAATGACCTTTAGAAATCAGAGAAAAAATATTTAAAGAATAAAGATTAATTTTAGCACTATTGAAAAAACTATTCTTATAATATTCTAAAAACTTTTCAATTTCTACATTAAGAGCACCTTTAGAAAGAACATATGCCAAAGTCATTTTGTAGCAACAATTTTTCAGAGTAAAAAATTTGATTTCCTTACAAATATGAAGTATTGCTTTGAACTTAAAATTTTTTACATTAGTAAAATGATACTTTGACATCATAAGACAGAGTAATGACACATTTAATAGTAATAGTGTTTAATAACACATTTAATAGTGTCCAAAATATAACGCTATTTGTCAAGTAAGAAGGAAAAAATTCTGCCATCTGCAAGCAAAAAAGCCAACGTCAGTATATATCTATCTTTTATTTGTGAAAAACTCTTTTTGTTTTGGCAAGGGAATCGCTTCTAATTAATTCCTGTGATCAGAATAATGCCTATTTTTTTTTTATTTCAGAATAAAACTAAGTTTTGAAGGGAGAAGTTGTTATAAATCTCTCTTTATTTTAATGTTTTTTTAATGATTTTATTATGCACATTTGGTAGTAAGAAGTTGATCTATTTTCAAAATAACTACTTTTATCGCTTCTGGTACTTAAAGTAAATAAACTTTCTCTTTCACACTACATTATTTGGACAGACTTTCATAATTTTTTTTGTGGTTAGTAGTTAATTATACCGCTGTAATTTTAATTGAATATGCAGATATTGCATTTTTAAGTATAAAACTAATTATAACTACTGCACTGTATTTTTTGCAGTGAGTGAGTGAATATTAACGTCGCACTGTTCAGCTACACGAGGGCTTTTGGAGACGGACCATGTAATTTTGAACAATGGTCAAGTGGCCGGGAGCGACACTTGAGCTGGCACCCCCTTCTCCTAACTACCACACCACACCAACTTAGCAGGAATATTCTACCAATACTTAGCTTTAATATTCTTTGAAATCCACTCTTCCAAGATATATGGCAGCACGGGATCTATGATGAGTATTTTAGTGGGGAAGGCGAAAAGTTTTGTAGCAGATATTGCGTTTTCAGCGGATTGCAAAGATTATTATTTTTGTCGCAAAAAAATAGTTAATATCAAAATTTAAGTGTCTTATGGTTTTGTCTGTTAATGAAGACCTTGGGAAATGATTTGACTACTTATTTTAAGTGAACAGTGTACATAATTAATTTTACAGTGGAATATCTTTAATTAACTTATTAGCTCTAACGGATTAAATTTTCCAAAGTGGAGTATTTTGTTTATGTATATCCCTTAATTTGTACATGTAGTGATCTAAAAAAAAATTGTATGAAAATAACTGCAGTAAATCATAATACGGTTGTATAAAGTATTAACGTGCATTTCACCTCTACACAGCGGGTCTTACAAAGCTCTAATAAAGCTTGAGCTACGAAAGTAGCTAGGCATTTGCCAACTTGACTCCATCGTTAACATTTCGCTATGTTTTTCATTGAATCGCCATTATAATTTAAGAAACCGCGCTGCTTGCGAATATTACAATTTTAAAATAAAATAAATACAACAGAAAGTAATATTAATGTATTACACTTTCAGATATAAATTATTTACACTACTTTAAGCGTTCATTACGCAAAACTTTTAAGAATGTGTTACTTTTGCTGAGCAGAGATCAGCTTAGGGAGGTATTTTGAAAAATCGACCCTCAAGAGTGTTACGAGGAATTATAAATTTAAAAAATCCTTTTTATCGGCTATTAGATCTACATAGTTAAAATTTAACAAAGGTGTTTTTTTTTCTTTCTTTTTTTGTTTAGCTGAGATATGCAAAAAGCTTTATTTGTTTAATTTTCAATTCACATAAAATTAACTCATTAAAAACTTCTTTTTCCTTCAATCTGTGTTGTTTAATTTTTCAGTTCACCCGTGCGAAGAACGGGTATACCAGCTAGTAAACAATAAATGTGTGTGGTACACCACTTTTCACATTTTAAAAATTTTACATTGTTTTATTAGTCTCCCCACCCCTTTTCTTTGGTAAAAAGTATGGATTCAACCTTAGATAAATTATTTAAGAATCCCGAGACAAAATTTAAAAAAAGTAATTGCATTTAGAATAATGTAAGTATGTCTTAAATTTGAAAGTAAAGATTACAAAAATAGCATAATAAAAAAAGAAAAAAACAGCAAATTCCTTCCAGATATAATAAAAATTTAAACCCTCCCCATTCCAAAACAATGAAAAACAACTTACTAAAATGTAATACTGAAGATTATCAATTAGAAATGACATGTGAGATCGTAATTTCCAAAATGGCATCAAACGTGAATTTGCGCCAGCTCCTTTTATTTGCATTTGAAGTGCCCAACTCTGATGCAATTCAATTTGAACTTTTCTCACAGATAACAGAAAGCGAAAGATCATATTATACCTAGGAATAGAAAATTAATTTTTTAAAGTTCATTTAATATTTTTTTAATATTGAAAAATCCAAAAAGAGATTTTAAAACATGAATGCGTTCCACAATAAATGTGATTTTAAAAAACTGGTGATTGATTATAAGACTTTTGATTCTGATTTGTGTTTGAGATATGAATCTGCATTTTGTAATACTTAAAAATATTACAATAAGCAAAAGTGTGCTTCTGTTTTAATCATAAGGTTTTCTATATGTTGTACCATAATAGAGTATAAAGATTAATCTTTGTTAATTTTAGATAAAATTTTGATATTTGAATTGGATGACAACATGCATATTGCTTATGTTTCTTAAAAATGAATCTTTTTTTGAAAATTTGCATCTATAAATACTCATAATGGATGTAATAAAGGTAAGAGTTGAATAGTCACAAGTATTGAACACTCTTTTTTTACTCAATTATTATACAATAAATTTTCAAATATAATTTTTCTAATATATATATCATCACCTTGAAAGTACTTTTAAATAATATTAAGTCAGTAAATTGCCCATAACTCCTAATAAATTTACAAACATAGCTGTTAAGTAAATTTTAAAATCAGCAGAGGTATTTTGAAAATATCTGAATAAATTTAACAAGCTTTACATTAGCATGAAATAATTCAGTTTTTCAAATGATAAATATAAATATGAAAATGAAATCACTGAAGTTTCTCTTATGTTATCGAATAATTTCGAGAAACTTGTTTAAAACAAACACATACAGAGATAAACAAAAATTTTAAATGTGATAATAAAAAAAATTCCAGGGAGCTGTTGAGATGTCAAATGAAAAAAAAATTTTTTTTTCCCCAGGAAGATATTTAAAAAGCTATTATTTTCTGAAAACTGCAAAATATTCGATTATGTGTAGTCTTTAAAGTGTGTCAATACTTAACTGCAAAAGATTTATCCTATAATGCGCGCATATGACCCCATAATTTGAATTATCATGAAGTTATTTTTGGATAAACTGTGTTTTAAATATTCTGCCCTTATTATTATATTCTGCCCTTAAGACATATTGCAAAGCTTTTTAAAAATTTTGGCTCACACTCAGGACAACTATAAACATGATCAAAAGAAAAAAATCATAAGCACACAAACATTATGAGATTCATAAAATTCTTTTCTACCCATTGTATATTCTGCTTGATGTAGAAGTGAACAGGTACATTAATATATAGTTATTCAAAATAGTTACCAATTCCAATTGCTAAGAAGACTTCACTACCGAAACACAATATATTTCAAATTACTTTGATGAAAAACTCTTACATGATTTATAAGACATTCCAAGAAATATAAATACAGATTTTATTAAAATCAAGCAAATGAGGAAAAAAATTAATCAAAAATATATCCATATTTTATGTATTATAAATAAAGTATAAGACAAGATGAAAACATAGTTTGATTTCTTTCAAAAAAAATTTTTATTTTAAAACAATTATATTTTTAAATAATATTTTAATTTATAAAAATTTGTTCAAAATTATTTTTTTTACTTGTCTATTACAGATGGTGTAATTAAAATTTGAAGTGGATGTGGAATGTCACAAAATAATCCAATAGAGGACCATCCAGTTTCCAATTTTGCTTTTGACAAATCTTTGCTTACATTTCCAGTTTCTACAAAGAGAGAGAGAGGGAAATACACATTCTTTGTCTTTGACAAATTATTAATTTAAATTTACAAACAAACAGTAAGAATAATAAATAAAATAAATACATAGTTAATTAATGAAGTAAAGATTTTTGGAATGACTATTATTACACTAAATACAAGGAAAAAAATCTGTTCATATCTAACGCTTCTAGATAGAAGACAAAAAGATGATTTAAAGCATATTCTGCATATATATATATATATATATATATATATATATATATATATATATATATATATATATATATATATCCCCAGTTTAGTCCAATGACTTTTAGTATCTACATTTGTTGTGTTTGCTGAATTCCAATTTCTTACTTCTTTAGCACTGAAGGGTTCTAGTTATTCTTCACTTTTATTTTATTATACTATATATATATATAATCTTAATAGTATTTATGGTTGATTAATATTTGTGTGATTACTGGATTTTATAAATTTAAATTCTTTCTTATAATAATTTAGTTAAGCTTAAGATGCATAGGAATAACTCTTTTTTAATGTTTAGAATTTTCAACTTAATATATCTATAACCAACCTGAAAATTTTTTTAATAGTGCTGCTGATTAAATACATTAAAAATTAAATTTATGTCAGATAAAATTTCATACAGAAGTTAGGAAATTTTATAGATATTTTTAAAAATGACGACAAAAAACAAATAGAGTTTTACATATGTAATTATTATATCATGTGAAATATAAAAAATCCACATTCAGGTTGGTCGTCTTTAAATATTTAATATTAAAATTGAAGATTTTCTACAAGATCAGAAAATATTTGTAAGCAAACTATTATTAATTTATTATACAATTAATTTTGGTAACTTATTTTTGTAAGAGTATAAAAAGTTTATTGCTTTGCATAAATTAACCTTAATGCAATATTTAAAAAAGTTGATAGTAATATACAATAACAAATTTTTCACTACGATTACAACAAAACAGATGCAATATATCTATATATGCAAGTAAACCTCCAACATTGTAAATAGGTTCCTAAAAATTACAACATAGCGTGAAACCTTGGTATACGAGATTAAAAGCCAGTGCACACAAAGTGAAAGAAAGTGTTTGAAAAACTTTTAAAATAAAATATTTCTACTCTAATTTTGATCAAGCTCATATTTCATTAAATTCATTCCTCCACCACACTGCTCATCACAATAAGATGAAATGACTTTATAGGTCAAGCGATGTCATCTTCTGAACTTATTTTGCATCTTTTGCCAACTAAGAAAAACTTATTTCAGTTGGTTTGCTGAACCTAGTATGTTCATAGTAAATTTTGTTATATAAAGAAACAAAATTTTGAAGCTCCCTTTTGAATTTTTAACTATTTTTGCCACAAGAATCTTTAGCCCCCCAAAAAGAGAGATTTTTTATTTTTTTCTAAGATAAGTTCTTTCCCAAATTTTTTTTACAATACAATTTATAATTTCACAATTTTCATCTTCAGAAATGATTTCACTAACATTTTTTTGAAGTCATTCCCACTCAATTATTGATTTCTTCCAATGCTAAATTTTGGATATCCTTAAAAGACATATGCACAAAACTTTTGCTTCCAATCGATTTAGCAAGTTCTAATAGAATCCCATTCCAATTCTTCAGAGATTCAGACAACCTTTCTCGCATGTTGGTTGTATTTCCTTCCAAAATGCAATTAAATTTGATTTAAGATTCGATACAAATTTTAATTGAAAATTCCTTTCAAACTATCATTACAATTAGTGATTTTGAATCAATCATGTCTTAAATCCAGAGCAATAATTGTCTTATGTTGCACATTTTGAAGGTACAAATACATTGATTTAGACTGAATCAATGAAATATTTAGTGGTAAAAACTCTACTATAACATTCAGATGATTTAAATTCCGTAGATGACCTGGTGTGGTCTAATAGCACCTTACAGTTTACTTTTTTTTTGCTTTAAATATTTTTCTAGAATGAAATTATACCTGTGTACAGATAATCATCATTTACATATTTTTAAAAGAAAAGCAAATATTTTAAAATGTACTACCATACATAAAATCTCTGTCAATTTTCTGAAAAAGATTTTAATTTTCATTCATATGAGTTATAACTTAATGAAAATTCAGATTTACATATTTCTGTATCTTAGACCAAAAGAAAAACTTTTTGATCCTACTTTAAAAAAAGTTAATTTAAGATTTCCAATTAAATATTGATAATTTATTTTCTGCAAAGTAATTCAATATAAAACTGAGTACTGAAATTGAAAACATTGTAATTTTAAGCATTTGGTTGATTATTTTTTCCTGACTGCATACACCTGACAGTTGTATCCGTAAGTACCGACCTAGGTTGTACATATGGGATATCAAACCAAGATCAATGAATGGAATTAACTTATAAATATGAGTTTTGTATACATATATATATATATATATATCCAATTTTTCTTTTACAGAAAATCAAATAAATTAAACTATTTCTAAAATTCAAGTTTTTTTTTCTTCGAAAACCTCAATGAATAAAGCAGTTTTTTAAAAATGTTCTTGAAGAGATAAGTTATTAAACTTTTGGTTATCTTTTTTGTGATTTCAAAGATTTTTAGAAATTTAAAATTAGATATTTCAGATTACGTCAATAAATAATTACGAAAATTTTGAAGATTGATGCGAATTTTATCAAGCTAACTGTAAGAGATAATATATATAATTAAAAGATAACTTACTTTTACCCTGGAGAATAATATGAAATTTATCTATGGCATCATCATCAAAAAAAGTCTTTCTTGCAACAGTATGAAATAATTTACTTGCTTCTGAAAATTAATAAATAAAATATTTCAGTAATCAAGAATTAACTAAATTTTGCTTTAAGAAATAAGCAAACTGCAATTTTTCTCCATATAAATCAAAATATTATTTTTCATGGAATGAAAGAAAAAAAAATGAACTTTTATACAAGAACTTGCCACTTTCTGCTGTAGTAGTAACAGGCATTCTTAAAAGTTCATTAGCTTCATTGATGAAATTCAAAAACAGTTCTCCTCGCCCAAGTAAATAAAAGTCTTTCATTATTTTTAAATGGTTCACCACATTTGCTTGTTTTACAATTACTTGCCACAGTCTCTGAAATCAGATGAGAAAAAATGGCACATGAAAAATTAAAAAAAATTTAGACACATACTTTTCTTTTTAAATAGAAATTTTATTTTAAAATTACATCAATTACATGAAGAACAAAAGTAATTATTAGTAGAATTAAAATTAATGAATGTAACTCTTCAATGAAATAGAAATTTTAACAAAGTAGCACAGTTTTAATGAAAAAAAAATTCTTTCATGATATTGAAATACACACACACATCTTTCAGATAAAACCCTCAAAATACAATAACTATACCAACTATCAAAATATAACTAGAAACTACATACTTCAGCAGCACATCTTCGAATTTCATCAATAGTTGTTTCAAAGCTTAATAAAGAAAACAAAGGCTTCGATAAAAGTTTTTCAATTTTCTTTGCAAATACATGTTCTTTCTTCAAAAATAAGGAGTCTACAAAGAATTAATAAAGTGAAATAAAATCAGGGTTCATACAGATAATATAAAAAATATAAATAAAAGTTTAAAAAATTGCCAAGAGTTTATCAATTTATTATCATATTCAATACAATAAAAAAAAACCTGAAACAAACATAAAGTTTTATAAATTTTACAATATTATTCAGAGTTTTTGTTTCTGTTTCAAGAAAAGGATTATATTTGCATCAAATGTAAGGTGAAATATTTTTAAAAAACAGCATACAACAGTTTTTTAGATATATCTTATGATTAATATATTTATCATAAATTTATATAACCATTAGATAACGATACAATTACATTTATAAAACACATTACACATAACATTAATGTACTATGTTGAGCTCTCTCTCTCTCTCTTACCTTTTTTTACAAAAATTTATTTACTTACAAGATTCAGAATCCTCAGCAGAGCCTAGAACAGCAACATATTCACCCACAAAAAGAATTTTAGCAGCTAAACTGCTAGGTATATATGAAGGAAGTAGTTCTGGTTTTACTTTATAAATTGCCTACATAAGAGTAGAAAGAATGAAGAACATTTATTTAAAAATAATAAAATATACATATGGTACAATTTAACAGATTTACATTAATTTTATGAACACACACACTTTAAGGATATTTTATTATTTATGTAACAGGGAAGGGAACAATACAATAGGAAAAAAAAGTTTAAATGAGTAACTATATTACTAGTTCTGTTTTTTTGCTTGTAGTATAATAAACATTTTTAAAAGAAAATGATCCTCATAGAAGTACTGAGTAAACCACAAAATCTGCAGCATTCATAACAATGGGGGTCAAAACAATTGTTATATAGAAGAGACTTTATGAACTGATTTCACAAAAGATTTTAATAAGCTATTACTATTCAAAGAGATGTAAAAATATGGAGCAAGACAATGTACCATGGCTTCAGTTGTAACAAAATACATTGAACAAAAAATTAAATCAAAGAAACCAAAAAAAAAAAAAAAAAAAAAAAAAAAAAAAAGAACTAAGGCAGGCACACTAAAGCTTGCAAGGCAGATATGTACAATGCAGTTTTTTAAAAAATTGTATAAAAAAATTCTAATTTAAATGGTTTAAAAATATATTCTAAGGCACATTCCATTTTTCGTACGGGTGAAAATTGCTACAAAAATTCAAACATTTTCTTCATATACAAATAGTTGTGAGAATCTAAACAAATTAATTTTAAAACTTTAGCCTGTGCACACACAAAAATACCCATACAAATAAAATTATTAAAATATTCCCTTTCATATTAAAAAAAAAATTATCCTCCTCCTCAAGAAATACAGATAATCATAACTTCATTTATTACATTAGTTTTAAAGAATGTTCAAAACATATTATTTTTTATTGTGAGATACAAAAATGTTTCTTTCGCACAAATTTAAAATGTCAAAAACAAGGAGTGCATTATAGCATCTCTGGTGAAAATTAAAAATTAATAAATGCTTATGAAACCATAAGAATTTTTTATAACTAAATTGTATGTTTTCAAAATTTAATGAATTTTCTTTCATGCTCAACTTAATTTCACAAAAACTTTATGGATTTATTTTTCATGTCAATTAGTACATAATTTATATCCATTTTTTTCATATGTATAATTTTCAAGAATACCTTATTTTATATATTGATTCTATATATTGCTTTGTTTTTAATTATTCGGATTGGTGTACATTAATTCACATTATGTATTAAAAGCAACTTATACTTATAGACATAGTATTTAAATGTATCCATTTTCAGCAAAAAGAAATGAGCTAATCAATTAAAATTGATTACCAATATAGTGACAAACCAAACAAACTATAATTTGTTTTCCATAAACCAAGATGTATTAAAAAGATATATATTTAATACAGGTATTATAGATTAGAGAACGAAAAACAGCTTTTAAATTTATTATGAGCAAAAATCTAAATAAATTCAAAAAGTTGATTCTTTAAAATCTTATTAGTGTGACTAAAAATGATAACACATAACAAAAAGTAACTTACTTAGTTAAGACTTATCAAAACATACATAATATATTATTACAACTTGAACTATTTCTTTGGGAGGGGGTATCAATATCACATGAACATGAAAAAATACAATTTAAGAAAAAAAATACTTCTAAATAATAATAAAAAAAAGGTTACATAAATAATAACCAAGTACTATTTTCAGTAAAATTATAATTAATAATCATAACAATTTATAATTAATGATGTATCATTTATAATTTTATATAAGAATTCATTGAAGTTATAAATCAAAAAAAATTCAAATAAAGAAATTATCTTAGTTATTTTTTATTTCTTGAATCACATCTTGCTTACATAATTATAAATGGAATTGTCATGCAAGGCATGTGCAAGAAAATTTATATATATTATACTCACAGGAACCGAATTCCTTTCATATACATTTTGAATAGTGGAAAGAGGTGGTCTAGACATAGAATTCTCTGGTTGAATAAAAAACTCATCATATGGATCTTCGATATAACCATTTATCATCCAACAGAATACTTGCCTATACATGACTGTATGACAGTGTTGCATTAATCTAAAATATTATCAAAAATACAAATAGGGAAAGCATAGTTATACATACAAAAAGAAAGAATTCTTGGTTGAATCCTAGGAGGACCCACTTTTGGTCGCCAAATTTTTTGTCGCCAAATTTTGAGCGATAAAGGTTACAATATGGTAACCTTTCCATTTCATCCAAAAGTTTGGATTTTGACATCACCGAAAAAATGGCAACCCTAAAAAAAGTACAATGCTTTTCGCCTTTTCCGAAAAAACGTCATTTTGACATTTGACTTTGTTTGAGAAAGTTTGCTCTCCACCGGTTGTTGTTAAGAATGGCGTGTGAAAGGAAGTTAGTTGAAAGCGAGGCTACGACAGGTTTCTTTGTGCTTCTGGGCACAAAGGGAAAGAAAGAGACGTTAGAATGGTGTATGAAAGTGAATTTAATTGCTTCTCATTATGAATGTCCGAAGTGTAAGGAAAATATGCGTTTGCAAGAACGAAAGGGAACGGTTGACGGCTACGAATGGCGTTGCCGCAACCAGTCGAAAGATAATCGCCACGACGTTGTTCGGAGTGTGAGAAAGGGCACGTGGTTTAGCGAAAGCAAACTTGCCATAACTATTATCTTGCGTTTGATGAGATATTGGTTTGGCAAGAGCATGAATGCATTCGTGGTGAATGACTTGAAAGTTAATAAGAATACCGTCGTGGACTGGTATATGTTTTGTCGTGAGGTTTGTATGCTTGCATGTGTGAAAGAGAGTGAGAAACTGGGTGGTGTAGGTGAAATTGTTGAAATTGATGAAAGTTTGGAAAGATGAAATATGGAAAAGGTAGAAGAGTGAATGGTAAATGGGTGTTTGGGGGAGTGCAGAGAGAAAGCAATAAATATTTCTTCCGTGTGGTTGAGTCTAGAACGAAAGAGGAATTACTTAAGGTAATTCATGAATGGATCCTTCCGGGAACCACTATTATTTCGGACTGTTGGAAGGCTTATGACTGCCTCTCAGACGAGGGGTATGTTCATTTAAGAGTCAACCACAGTCTGACTTCTGTGGATCCCGAGACCGGTGCGCATACCAACTCCATTGAAGGCACCTGGTCTGTGATTAAAAAGGGCCTTCATAAAGCACATGTCAAGGGCCAGTTTGACTCTTACCTTGCAGAATACATGTGGCAAAGATCTAACGGTCACGAGTTGGTGGATGAGAATTTTCACAAATTCCTTGCATCCATCGCAAGAGTGTATCCACCAACAGATCATGACGAAATGCAAGCGTAAGGTAAGTGCTTTTTAACATTTTTTAAAATGATTGATTTCATGTATTTCTTCGATTTTATCTTTGCGAAACGCCCCTTTCGTAATTTTTTCAAAATGTAAATCATGTTGTACACACTGGTTTTAGAATGCTTTTTTAAAATGAATTTCATTGCTTTCTCCGTTTTTTTTCTTTATATAATGATTAATTTAATGTATTTATTCGATTTCATCTTTGCGAAACGCCCATTTCATCCCCCTCGCTGACGCATGCGCTTTCCAAGAGTTTTTCGTCATTGACGCCTTTTTGAAAACCTTCAATTTGGGGCTTTTTGGCGCCAAAAAACAGCAGTGGGTCCTCCTAGGATTTTACCGAATTCTTTGAAATATCTTGAATGGAATTAGAAAATGGATTAGAAATTTCATTTTCGCAATATTAACTCTAGTATGTGCAATATTCAATAATATTAATTATAAAGATTTTTTTTTAATCTTTCAAATTCTGTTTAAAATACCTTATAAAATCATAACACACATAAACATATAAAGATCCTTTTTATATCATATTCATTTTTTGAGAATTTATATAAAGTTATTTAAACCTTTAAAAGTTTAATTATGCATAGGTAAATAATATTTCATATTTAGAAATTATTTACTTCAGCAGTAACATAATTGCTTGAGTAGAATTTAAAACTCGCTGAATAATTCTGGAAAGCCACCTGTTCAAATTTGAAGAAATTATATATATAGTCCATTGAAAACAATTAATCTAATTAACTTAAATTGGAAGTGGATATTTTTTCTCATAGCATTTACAACTAATTATTTTATAATTTTTATTTTAAATTTACTTAACTAAATGATGGCCTCATGAAGTCCCTATTCACATTTTTCAACTTTTTTTTTTATGTCATAATAGTTTATAGCTGATATATTATCAATAAAACCATTAATTCAGATTAAGAATGCATTACAAAAAACAGAATGAAACATTAAAACACTAAGAAATAAAAAGAAGCAAATATATACACAGTTGAGTATAAAACATGAAAGTAAATATATATATATATATATATAATATTCCTATTATATTTCTGGAGATTGGTTAAACTATTGTAAGATGTGGCGAGTGGATGTTATTACTGTAGCGAACCAAAGATAGCGCGTGGTCGGTGGTGTGATGATTGTGTTACGTGAAGCATGATCGAGTACGGTATTATCGAAGAGGCACTCATGTGTAAATCATTATTCTTTTATTTCATATCTGGGAACACAAAGATCCAGCAGGGATGACATTACACATACACAAGAAGCAAATGTCACGGCACAAACACAGACAAAGACACACACAGAACGCGCTGCAGCCGGCTACATGACTACAGAGAAACAAGTGAAGAGAGAGCGGTTTCCAGAGACATCCGTTTTTATTCCTGACATTGAAGACCATGTGACATTTTTGTAATAAGAGCTTTGTTTGGTTACAATGGGCGGGAAAGGGATTTATGATGTAATAATATTAGTCGATTACGATTAAGATCAGGGTGTTAGTTTCAAAGCAAATAATTAAAAGATTATTTGAATATTATTAAAAAGAGTTAATTAAAAGGATGCTAGGGGGAATTATTACATATATATATTTAAAAGAATTGTATGAAAAATATTATTTTACTTGTTTAGTAAATAGGAAAACATGCATTTTAAAATATGCCAGAGTATATATACATTACATACTTATTCATGGCAACTTCCACCAATGACACTCCAGAACTGGAATGGTTGAATAAGAGTTCCAAAATTCTGCAACCATGAACCTAGAGATTTAAATAAAATTATCACATTATAAAATTGATGCGACACAAAAAACAATTAATTTCTACTAGTATTTTATCTAGAAATTTATGGAGTAATTCAAACATTAATTCAGTGGGGGGGTTTTGTACAAAAAAAAACAAAAAAACTAAGGGTATTTTTTACTATATTTTCTGATATAAATAATCATTTTTTTTCCAAGCAGAAATGTTTGCATTTGGTTCTTAATTCCTTCAAAATTAATGTTACTAGCATACATACATAATACTACACATTAATATGTACTAATACATACTACACATTAATATGTACTAATACATACTACACATAAATATGTACTAATACATACTACACATAAATATGTACTAATACATACTACACATAAATATGTACTAATACATACTACACATAAATATGTTTGTACATACACAAAACAAATCTTATAAAAGGTAGTGAGGAAATAATTGGGGAGAAAATAAGCATATCTTCCCATACATTACATAAGAGAATATTCAGAGTGATTCCTTCTCTTAAAATTGCAAAACTTCTCTTTACTCTTAAATAGAAACATCTTATTTTAAAATCAATTGATTTACAGAGAGAATTGTATATGGCTGATGATTTGAACATTAAAAATTTATAAAACAGATATCTTCTAAAAACTGTATTTTTGAGACAAAACTTTTCATTATTACACAAAATAGCAAAAAAATTAAACTGAAGAATAACTTACATGTTCCTTAGTTATTTTCCAGACAATATCATATAAAACTTGAAAAAGCAGAGTATGCTAGAAATAAAATACATGATTTAATATATATATATATATATATATATATATATATATATATAATTTACTACATAATTCTTTTAAAACAATGATTGCAAAATAAGAACAATTTTAAAAATTAAAAAAAATTAGTAAAATTATGTGAGATCAGAAGTGACATAAAAAGGAAATCTTTATCATTTGTACCTACACATAGCTTTATGGTTTAAAAAAATGCTTCTAAGAAAACACACACACACACACATTCCTAAATATTTATTTTAACCAACTATAAAATGTAATATATACACATGTGTAAATGTAAAATAGACAATAAAAATGTTTTACCCTTTCTAACTTTAAAAAATGAGTAAGAGGCAAGAAAGGATCGTTTAAGAGTTCCTGTTCAATCTGAACTAATTCTTCCTGGTAGTCACTAAGTACTATTTCTAAACCACAACAAAATGACTGCAAATATAGACCATGGATTTTATCTAGACATAAAAGAAAACAAAATGGAACAATGAATAAAAATTCTTTCCCCCATAAAAAATACTTTAAAAAATATTTTTAAATTAATGTTTAGTTTAACAGAGAATAAAATTTAACATCAATATTTTTGCTTATTCATAAAACATAAAAATAAATAAAAGAATAATTACTTTGACAAATTTTTAAAAATAGATTGGTCAAAAGAAAGCATATTATTAGCATCAATGAGCAGAAATTAACAAAACTTATCAAGAAAAGAAAATGTGTTTGTACAATTAAATTATTGGTCTATTACTTTTCTAATGCTAAATTAAGCCATTGCAAGAACACTACATTTAGAATAATTTAATCAATTTTTTTGAAATTTCTTTAGTTTTTAATATATGACTTAAACTCATTTATTAAGCAAGTCTTACCTACCATCATGCTTACTCATAAGTAAAAAAAATTAGTCCAATAATCAATCCAATAGTTCATCTTATTAATATAGATAACATTTAAAACACAATTTAAGAAATAATCAAAAAACAGTACATAGAAATAACCCTACAATTATAAATCAAAGCAGGTTTGAACTTTTCAGATAGTACTTGATTTCATATTGCTTCACATTTTTTGGAAAAGTTAGCATCTCTTAAAATTGATCGAGTCCAAATAATTTAACATATAATTTTTTTAATATACTAAATAACTATAAATACATAGCTAATATTAAAATAATTTAATCTTTTTATGAAGCTTTTAATTTTTTTAAAAATATGTTGCATTAAGGTTTTTAATAATAAAAGAAATAAAATTATGGATTCACTTACTGTCATCAACAGTTGATTGAAACTTATGTTTTTTCACAAAATCACACAGGAATTTATATTTTGTACCTAAATCACATAATCTAGGCAATATTTCTTTTTCAGCAGGATGTAAATTTGGTATACAGGATGAAATCTATGACAAAAAAAAAACTTGTATTATTAATAATGAAAAATCAAAAGAAATTAACTGACAGAGATAACCATTTAACTTGTAATGTGATTTAAGCAATGGTATGAATTGATTTTCTAAACTTTTAAAATTAAGTTATTGCTGTCTTGAATTAAATGCTTGTAATAAATCATAAAGTAAGAATAGATTTCATTTATAAGGATGTGTAATACTCTACAATGGAAACATAAATTCATAGTTTTGGTACTCATACTGTTGTCAAATTTACATATATACAGTGTCATTTATATAAAATTAAATTGATTAAAGAATTTACTCAAAAATAGATATTAATAAGCTTTTACTATCCATTTTAAAAAATGGATTATAGTTAATAGTATTAATGAGTTAATAGTGTTAACATTAAAAACTGAAAAAACTTGATTAAATAAATAAAGATTGCTTTTATATCACTAATGAATCATTATCAACAATAATAGGTAGAAATTAAATTTTACATATTATGCTACATTATAAATTTCGGTACTTACATATTATATTGTCAATCAATTCCCTCAAATCAAAAGACATCGCCAAATACATCCAATAGTTGAAGTATTCAAACACACCTTTGCATGTTCGAACACAATACTAATAATGACAACATTTAGAGACATTTTTGAAACTGGCACCATCTTTTGATTTGACAAAACTGGTCAATGGTATAATACAATTGTACCTCAATTTCTCTTAGCACACACTACTAATTTATTCTCTCAAAATATTTCAATTTAAATAAATTTTTTTTTGTTAAGTTATAAACACTAGAAGAGTAGTTTGATGATCTTGAACATGAAGTAAAACTGTTCAGTATCTATGTATTCCCTCATAGAAAATTGTGAGAAAAAAAAATTTAAAAAATATTCTCAAAAAAAAAAAACCCATTTAGACATGACAAAATAAAATAATTTAGTCACATGGAATCACATTAAATATGATTAAAATATGTATTTTATACTTTTATTATAATTTAATTAGAAATTTCTTATTTCATAATGTAATAGCCTCTATTTACATAAAAAAAGTCCGAGTTCTATAATTTCACATAAAAAGGGTATTAAAGAATGGAGGGTGAGTAAGTGAATATTAACGCCACACTATTCAGCCACTTGAAGGCTTTTGGTGAGGGACCTTGTGATTTTGATCCATGGTCAAGCAATGAGAATGACACCTGAGCTGGCACCCCCTTCCCTCTCTTAACTCTCACACCACACAAATGGGAGAACGTTTGAACTTCAAAAGATTTTTAAAGAATGGAGGAAAGATTGACAAAGCTAAAACTTTGGTTGTCACAGTACACAATACAGAATTTGATTTTTTTTATTATTTCGGTTACCTTATCATTAAATACTCATAAATAAATTTGTAAATATATATAATTTCAAAAACAACAAGGTTAAATCACAAAATATTTATAATAATATTTTTCCAAATGGAATCTTTTACATATATCAGTTTTTAAGAATAAATTTTAGATAGATAAATTAATTACTTTGCTTTTAAAACATCAAAGTTGTTTCCTAAGAGCAATAGTCATATATAAAATGGATGGATGTATTAATAAAAATAAAAAAATTAATATATTTTCCATCCATAAATGACCATTTACATTATTTGTTTTTTTAATTTCAAAATCATACCTTTTCTTAAAGAAAAGCAAACAAATATTAGATTTATAATTACTTTAGATTTATGTACAGAATAATTAATCTATATAAAATTCATTTTGATATTTGAGTATTAAATGTGCAACAAATCTGCAATATTTTCTCCTTTGAACAAATCATTCGTATAAATAAAAAAAAGAATTTTGTGAATAAATTTTATGCTACAAACATTGGTATACCGAAGGTGGAAAAAATTATGTAATTAATGTTAGATATAGAAAAAAAGAAGATAATTCATACGTTTTAAAAAAGGAATATGTTGTTTTATAAAAAAAAAAGCTCAATTTTATTTAACTGGACACAAAACACAAGAATAAAAAATTATGATTTTCTAATATTCATAAAAAATGAAAAATATTCAGCTACCTTATATAAAACAGTTAATGTAAAAATTTAATAAGAAGCACACAGATAAGAAATGTTCCCCAAACCAGTCAAGAATGAATACTGTAATTGTATCATACAATATTAATTAATAACACTAATTAATCAAATTTTAACAGCATAATTCTTTTAGCCTCACAACATAAATTTTTACATTTTTTAGCAGCTTTTTGTTGTACAATTTCATATAAGCTTAATTCACATAATAGTACATTTCTTTAAAAAACTAGCATTCTAACACAAGAGAATTGTGTATAAAAAGATGCATTCAATTACCGTTATTCCATCTGGAGAGTCAAAAAATATGTTTCCAGGTAGACCATTTAAAGCTATGAGTAATTCATGAAACATGATGGAACATGAAAGGTAGAACTATTCTAAATCTAAAAAAAAAAAGAAAAAAAGATACAAATATATATATAATTAACTTGAAAAATATTTAATATATTCTCATATTTTAAAATCTAAGTTATGTTCCTGTCAATCTTTTCCACTACTCATTTTATAATTGTATAGTATAATAGCCAAAATTAAAATAATGAAATTCAAAGATAAATATGAATTATCATTATCTTACAACATAACACAGTTGTTAAAGATTTTCCACATCATCACCAGAAGAAAATGTTGGATAATTAATAATTTTAATTGAAAATATTTGAAAATTACTCAGCAAAATTTGTGCCATGTGAATCAGACCATTATATCAAAACAAAAAGATTCTTATGTGTTTTATGTGAAAAAAACCCAATCAGTCCCATTTTGGTATAAAATGGCACAATTTGCATGGCACAAATTTCATTGCAGTAATGCTAATATGTAAGTACCAAAAAAACAATGTTTTGACTTTTGTTTTATAAAATAGGGGGGTACTTTTATATAACCATTCTCTATCAATACCTTATAAAGAACCAGTTTAAAAACAAGAAATTTTTTCAACATGCACATCTTATAAATCAATGTATTGATCACACATGCATCTTTGAATGAGTGAACCATAAACAAAAAACTCAAAAGATACTTATGTATTAACTTCATAAATATATTTTGACAGCAGTTTTTTTTATAACTGCAGCTAAATTTACGCCACATGAACTGCGCAATTTTCCACCAAAATCTCACTGATTGTTTTTTTCAAGTAAAACAAATGAGTAAAAACCTTTTCTTATTGTGATATCATGGCATAATTTGCATGACACAAATTTGACTGTGGTGACATTAATACATAAATAAAAATAAAAAATACAGTAGATTAATTTGTTACATCCTTCTAAAATTTAACTGAAATAGTTGACATTTTTAAAGTTTCTAATCTTAAATAAAATAGAAATAAGTTTAAACTAAGGAAATATTAAATCAAAAAAAGAAAAAATTCAATCAAATAGTATTAAAAATTTATAACTGTTGAAAAAAAAATTAATAACATCCATAATATGGTAAATTTTATTTTTTATTTGCTATAATTTGCAAAATAGGCAATAAAAATGGAACACAAAAGGGAAAAAATCAAAACAGAGGGAAAATTGAATATGAAAATGTTATTGTTAAAATTAGCAAAAAGTCTAACACAAAAACTTTTTAACTGCTTAAAAAGTTCAAATTAGATGAAAAAGTAGAAAATAAACTAAGCAGTGGTAATCTAAAGAAGCCCAAGGCTTTGAAAGGCATTCCACAAAGCAAAATTAATATCCTCAAATCAATGTAGTAAGTAGGAAAAACTACATATCATTAGTTGCATGTCAGTGCTGAGCACTCAAAAAATATAATTTGCAAGCATATTCTAACAAAAAAAGTGATAAATCAATTTTAAAAAATAGGCCATTTTTAGTTTATTGTAGCACAAATTAAGAAATGTTTTACATTTCACACGGATTTTATATTTGGAAATAAGTAAATCACAATCTAAATTTTTTATATGCAGATATAAATTTTGATGAATATGAACACAAGATTTGAGCAGAAAAATATGATGCCTGATGTATTTAATAATTGTTTAATTTATAGATATTTGTTTTTCTAAACTACATTTTCTCAAATCTTTTTGTTGAAAGTACAAAATTAATGAACATTTCAATTTTAAAGCATACAGATTATCTCTGTTATAAAAAGAAATACTCATTTGAGCACTGTTTATGGAATGGAATGAATGAAACAAATAGTTTATTAAACATTCCAAATTATTCTGTTTTTTACTCCTTATCTTTCAGAAGTATGGATCTCTATTGATTGAAACATCAAACTTAGCAGTGACATGAGGGATATTGGTTATGGACTTTTGAAGAACAGTCAAGTTATGATGACAGCTACTCAGCTGACACATCACTCTTCAAACTTCGATACCAAGCTAATGAGCCTTGGTACCAACTTTGGGTCTGACAGGTTTATTTTGTAGTCAGTCCCTTTACACCAGGGGGGGTCAAACTCAAACGCTAGCTTAGGCCAAACAAACAAGGTTTAGTTTTTTACTGTGTTTTGTTCCCGAAAATCGACAAAATCAAAAGGAGCATGATATAAGAATGGGGAACTTTCGACCCCGGAACCCTCTTGAAAAATTCATGTGTGTGCTACTGATTATTAAATTTACAGTTAATAATCAGATCTTGCACATGTTTTTCTATAATTGAATTCAAAGCATTCTGCTCTAAATAATATGCTTTTACTGCAGTATTAAAACATCCGATTCCTATAATAATTCTGATTCTCAAAGTTTAAGCCTTATTAAACATGAATGGAATAATTTTAAAGAAGCCACAGAAACATCTGTTATTTTCTGTAATGGTAAAAAGTCCAATACATAAATGGTGAAAAAAAGTTGGGATTTTATTTTTCAATTAATCATGTTTTATTTAAAAGTTGTGATTTATTACCCAGGAAAAAGTATTAAACATTTTAAATAATTGCAAGTATTCAAGAATTACTCGTGATCTTTTGTTAATGTTTGAAGTTATACATCAATTTTGATTTGAAAATTTATCTTATATAGAATTTGACTTTTACATTTTATTAGATTTACATCGAACAAAAATAAAAAATGGAAACTGAACACATCTTGAATACTTGGTTTGATAATTATGTATACAATTCCTTTATTAAACAGTATCGTTACAATTAAACCAAAAATCCAAGTTTATATAAAATGTTTCTGTAATATTTTCTATCAAACAAAGAACAAAACTAAAAATTTAATTTCTTTTTTTTTTTATTATTGGAAGAATTATGATTTGAAGCACTTTGAGTAGACAGGCATTAATTAGATATTGGTCCACTATCCTTTTTGGCGCGATTTCGAAGTCGCGCTCAACAGATCTTTAGCGGACGGTGTAGTACCGCCCCAACTTAGAGTAAATGTACAACTATTCGGTATATCTGTAAAGGTCCACTATCAAATTATTTCCAATGCATCTATTTAATAACGTATTAAATTTTTTCGATGAATTACTTCATTTCTGTCAAAATAGCGTATTTTAAATTTTTCTATAATACAAATATTCATTAATTTGAACGGAATTGCGTCAAAGCCAAAGAACAAAATCCCTCATTATCTGAGAAGATGAACATACTTTAATTAAATTTGTTTTTCAATTTTTAAAAAGTAAATTTAATACATACAAACATTTGAAATACTTTCATCTTTACAGCTACCATTTGATTGATTGATTGCTTGAAAGGTTGAAGGGGATATAGAGCAACACAGGCTATGATCCCTCAAAAAAAAAAAAAAAAAGACAAGACAAGAGAAATCCTAATAGACTAGTAGATATCGAAAAATTTCATTCCCTTCAAAAAAACTCTGAAAGTTGATTTATTATTCATTGCCCTTTCCAAAACATCTCTAAATGTAATAGTGGAATGTGGATCAATACGAAGAATAGACCAGAGATTATTACGATATATGCCTAGTATATCTAATACAATTTAATATAATGTGGTCCAAATCATTTATACGTTTACATGTAATACACATTGCATTATCCTGTAAATTAAATCTATGTAGAAGGCCTGGAGTAATAATCATTTTACTGAAGATTCGAGTGCTTAAGATTTCTTCTCTTCGATTCTCTGTCCACTTTGAAATGATATCTATGGTTGGAATATTTCCCAATTTTTCAAAATATTTGCTTGAGTAAAATGTTTCATTGATTTTTTGAATTCTATTTCGATATATATTTTTATGAATGTCGTCTGAAGCAATCCAGTCAATGTAAACATTGGACTCCGTGACCGATCTTGCGAGATTATCCGCCTGCTCATTCCAAACAATTTTCGAGTGTCCCGGAGTCCAAAGCAGAATTAACTGGTTAACGTAGTTAGATAGCATATAAATTTTGTTAGCAAGTCTATGAATTACCTTATTGGATTTGATCGAGAAATTTTGAAGTGCAGAAAGAACCGAAAGACTATCCGATAAAACAAGTAAATTTACATTAGATTCCACCAGATCATCTAAATGGCCAAAGTTTCTGCAGAAAAAATGGAGTTATAATGGTTGATCCTGTAAGCAAATGAAGATTTTTTTGATATACCTGCTATCGATGTAATTTGGTCATTTTTTGAAGCATCAGTAGCTATAATGAAAAACTTCTGAAATTCCCGTTCGACCGTTTCATCAAATAAAACACTTATTGCAGGAATCGGTAGATTTTTATCTTGAAATTTGAACCTTGTTCAGTGTACGTATGTAAATGTAGAGCGCCCTCTAGCGCTCAGAGTGTCTAACGAATCTGTGTAACCTCTGACTCCATCGAGAAAGGAGTCGAAACGAGCGAGCTGAGCAACAAATAATAAAAACTACAGTCCACTTACTGAGAGAGACCTTTTTCTTGAGTTTTACTTGTGTACCCAACATTCTGGTCCAGTCTCAACCGGAGAGACCTATGCATTGAAAATACGAGGTATGTGCTGTTGTTTTTTGACTTTTCGTTGAAAAATCGAACTTTAAACTTTAACGATGTTTAAAGGAGCAAAAAAAGAAGACTTGAGGCGAATCGCTTCTGAATTAGAGTTGTGTGTGAGTGATAAATTAACTGTTTTAGACTTGATGGATCTTATAAAAAACTGTGATAGATACAAAAACGATCCTGATTCTGTGCATGAGTTAGCAAATTTAATTATCGAAGAAAGGAAGTATCACGAAAGTCAGCAATTAGAGTTAGAAAAAATAAGAGAAAAGTCTAAGCTTGATTTAGAGATAGCGAGAATACGAGCAAATGATAAAGACAATAATACTGAAGTTAATTGTAATGATTCCCCTTTTCTGTGGATTCTTTAATTAAAAGTATCCGCACACTTACAGTGAAAATTCCCGACAAACCTGAGGGATGGAGTTTTTTTTTTATCATTAGAACGTGCATTTGCAGCCAAAAGTGTTACTGATAAATTTAAGCCTGAGATTTTGTTAAATTTATTAGAGAAAAGCTGCAAATATCATTATATATCTGAAAGATGAGGATCTTAAAAATTATGATAAAATAAAGTCCATAATACTCCAAGAATTTGAGCCAACTCCTCAATCGTGTTTAGAGAATTTTAAGAAAGCAACACGGCAAAATTGTGAATCCCATGTCCAGTTTGCGAGTAGATTAACAACAAATTGGGAATACTATTTAAAATTGAGAAATGTTTCAAATTTCGAGGTATTAAAACAATTAATAGTTTCAGACAAAATATTTAGTACTTTAGATAAAGAAACCGCATCGCATATTAGTGTCAGACAAGCACATAAATGGTTTGATCCTTTAACGTTGGGAAAAGAAATTGATTTATTTTATTCATCGCGAGGAAAACCACTGAATGAGAATATTAATTATTCTCGCAAAAATCAAAATTCTAAAAATATGTCTAGAGTATTTTTCTCAGATGTCAAGGAAAAAAAAATGTGTTTTGTGTCAATCTGATAGTCATTTTTTAAATAAATGTCCTCAATATAAGCAATTATCAGTAAATAAACGGGTAGAACTTGTTAAAAATAATTCCTTGTGTTTTAATTGTTTAAATTTGCATAGAGTCAAGTTTTGTAAATCTAAAGTTCTTTGTAAATGCTGCCAAAAAAGCATCATTCTTCTCTGTGTTTCTCTGAGACCCAAATTTTACGAGTGAAAGGGTCATTCAACCTTCTTCATTGGGGGGCAGAAAGAACCGGAAACAGAGGAATCCTCGATGAGTCAACTTTCAGCGAAGGCGTCTGTGTTCAAACCCATAAATTACATAGGGGAGATTTCGAAAGAGGTGTCTTCTCAGGGTGTAGGAGATCTGTTTACTGCAACGAGTTACGTAAAATCGAAATCCGTTTTACTTTCAACCGCGATTTGTTTCATTAGAGATTCCTTTGGGAAAATGCAGGAAGTCAGAGCACTGTTGGACGGTAGTTCGACAAGCAATTTTATTTCGCAACAGTGTATGAATAGACTCAATTTAAAAAGAGAGAAAATAAACATTTTAGTTTCAGGATTAAATAACTCAGAGTTAACGATTAAATCACGCGTTAATGCAACAATTGCAAATAGAGGAAATAGTTATGAAACTAATGCAGACTTTTTTGTAGTGCCGCGAATTACGGATATGATTCCTTCTCAACCATTTAACGTTAGTTTGGGTAATTTCAGTAGAGAGAAATTAGCGGATGAAAATTTCAACATTCCGGGAAATATTGATTTATTGTTGGGAGCAGAAATCTTTTATGAAATTCTTTTACCAGGACAAACAAATCTTTTAAATACAAAATTAATTTTTCAGAATACAGTCTTCGGCTATATTGCGAGTGGGAGTATTCCAGTTTCTAGTGAAAAATAAACCTCACTGTGGGTTAATCAAAGGTAATGTCGATTTAGAAAAGACAATGAGGAGATTTTGGGAAATCGAAAATGTTGAACCTGAGACAATAAAAAAATAAAAACGATAATTTGTGAGGAGCATTTTCAAAAAACTCATACTAGAGATAGTACGGGAAGATATATAGTATCTATGCTATTTAAAAAGGATCCAAATTGTTTAGGCCAGTCAAAAGATATTGCCCTTAAAAAATTAAATTCTTTATGGAATAGATTAAAGCGTGAGCCTAACTATTTAAAATTATATAGAGATTTTTTAAAAGAGTATAAAGATCTAGGCCATATGCAAGAGGTAGATGAGAGAGAGGAGTGTGGAATGTATTTCATACCACATCTTGGTGTTTATCGCTCTGATAAAAACAAGTAAATTGAGAGTAGTTTTAATGCGTCGAGTGCAACTACAAACGGTTATTCTTTAAACTCTACAATACAATGGGGGAGTTGCTCAAAATGACCTTTTTCAATAATGGTTCGCTTTAGAAAGCACATATTTGCATTCATTGCGGATGTGCAAAAATGTATCGAATGATTTGGATTAATCCAGATCAGCGTAAACTTCAGCGCATTCTGTGGAGAGAGAACATGGACGAACCAATAAAAACGCTTGAGTTGTCAACTGTGACCTATGGAACAACGAGTGCACCATTTTTAGCGACACGTACGCTAAAACAATTAGCCCTAGATGAAGCAGGGAATTTTCCATTAGGTTCTTCAGTTGTGATGAGTGACATGTACATTGATGATGTACTTACCGGTGCAGAGACCTTATTAGAAGCAAAAGAACTGAAAAATCAACTGATCAATATCTTCGCTAAAGGAGGTATGGTTTTGCATAAGTGGTGCGGAAATAATACGGAATTGATCGAGGTTTCCGAAAATTATGATTTTTCAGATTCATCAGAGATAAAAGTGTTGGGTGTTTATTGGAACCCCAAGCAAGATTGCTTCTCCTTCAGAGTAAAAATAGACTTGCACGAATTAAATACCAAACGGGATGTTTTGTCAACCATCGCCAGGATATATGAGCCTCTAGGTCTTTTAGGTCCTGTGGTGGCGAAGGCGAAAATCTTTCTTCAAAAATTATGGATGCTAAAGATTGATTGGACAGATTTGCTTCCAGATACAATCAATAGAGAATGGCGACAATTTGTCGAATCACTTCAGGTAGTAAATGACATCAACATCAATCGATGCATTGTGGTAGAGCAACCGGAAGTGATCGAGCTGCATGGATTCTCCGACGCGTCCCAGTCAGCATATGGAGCTGTCGTCTACTGCAAATCCATAACCTCAGATAGAAAGATGCTTGTACATCTTATTGCCAGTAAATCCCGAGTTGCGCCTACCAAGCAAAACAACGATTCCCAGACTCTGAGCTATGTGCCGCTGTGCTGTTAGCAAAATTAGTGCATCGTGTCAAGCAAGCTTTGAAATTAAATGTGACTAATACTTTTCTTTGGAGTGACTCCATGATAGTTTTGTCATGGATAAGGAAGGAGTCATATCAACTAAAAACCTTTGTGGCTAACAGGATTGCTACAATCCAGGAGATGACTTCCAGTGAGCAATGGCGCTATGTGGCAACAGAGGACAATCCTGCCGACTTGTTTCCAGAGGAATGGATTCTCTAAAACTTAAAACCTGTGAGTTGTGGTGGAATGGTCCTAAATTTCTGATGAACAACCAGTACCCACAACGACAAATTCCTGTTGCAGTGATCATGATCCAGGTGAACTTAAAAACTGTAGTGACTTTTCTAACTTTTTTCTTGATTCTGCTACTAACTCTTTTGTAAATAATTTACTTAACCTTAGTAATGACTATTTTAAAATTATTCGTGTCTTAAGTTTTATTTGTAGATTTGTTTATAATTGTAAGAACAAAGAAAGCAAGAGAATTGGGCCTCTAGATTTAGGAGAATTAAAAAAGGCTGAACAGCTTTTATTGAAATTAGTACAAAAGGAAGAGTTTAAAGTAGAGATGAATGGTATTCAAAATTCTGTCATGGTACCTTCCAACAGTCGAGTAAAAACACTCAATCCATTTATTGATAATGAATAGATTTTGAGAGTTGGAGGTCGATTGAGAAATAGTGATATTAATTATAACCAGAAATTTCCAATTCTTTTGCCTTCGAAACATAAATTGACTTATTTAATAGTTGAGTATTTTCATAAAAGTTTTTACATAGTGGTCCACAATCCTTGTTATATCAGATCAGGCAAAATTTTTGGATATTGAATGGCCGTAATATTTGTAGAAAAGTTGTTCATAATTGTGTAATTTGTTGTAAGGCCAATCCTACTTGCACTGATCAAATAATGGCTGACTTACCAAAGGATAGAGTTATCAAAAATTATCCATTCAATGTGTCAGGTGTGGACTTCTGTGGCCCCTTTTACATTAAGTATAAAGGGCAGAGAAAAGGTGTATATAACAAAATCTATGTTTGTATATTTATATGTTTTGTTTCTAAAGCTGTGCACTTAGATATTGTGACTGATTTAAGCTCTAATGCATTTATTGCTACACTTAAGCGTTTTATATTTAGAAGAGGTAAATGTGCTAAGTTGTATTCTGATAATGCAACAAATTTTGTGGGTGCAAATATAGAACTTAAAAAAATGTTTAATTTGGTGTGTAAACCTGATGAGGCACTTGCAAGTTATATGGCCTCTGAAAGAATAGATTGGAAATTCCTCCCCCCTAGAGCCCCAAATTTTGGAGGTCTCTGGGAGGCAGGCGTTAAATCCTTTAAGTTCTATTTAAAGAGAGTAGTAGATAACATTAGATTAACATATGAAGAGTTTCTGATCGTGATTATCCAAATAGAGGGGATGTTAAATTCTCGTCCTCTTGTCCCATTATCTTCTGACTTAGATGATTTAAACGTATTGACTCCTTCTCATTTTTTGATAGGTAGATCAATTACATCAATTGTTGAGCCTGATTTAACTAATTTAAATGAAAATAGGTTGGATAATTGGCAGAAAATTACAAAAATAATTCAATTACTTTGGAAAAGATGGAGTGTAGACTATTTAAATAGTTTGCAGCAGAGAAATAAGTGGCATTTCGAGAAAAAGAATGCTAAAATTGGAGATATGGTTATAATAAAAGAGGATAATTTACCTTCATGTCAATGGTCATTAGGTAGAATCAACAATATTTATCCAGGAAAGGATTCTAAAGTAAGAGTAGTGGAAGTCAAAACCACTAGAGGTATATTTAAGAGACCCATTTCGAAACTGTGCATTCTACCAATTGAAACAGTGTGTGTGTGAAGTAGCATATATAACCCTTCAGATAGTAATGTTTGTGTGTAGAATAGTAATTTTTAAAAAAATTCTGTGTGATTTATCTATTGCTTTATACATTGTCTTCATTTGTATGCTGTTTTGTTTGTATTTTGAAGTATTGTATTTCTGTGTGTTATCTTTATGATTATGTTCTATGTAAATCTTGCATGTTGAAAAACATTGCAAGGCCGGGCGGCATGTTCAGTGTACGTATGTAAATGTAGAGCGCCCTCTAGCGCTCAGAGTGTCTAACGAATCTGTGTAACCTCTGACTCCATCGAGAAAGGAGTCGAAACGAGCGAGCTGAGCAACAAATAATAAAAACTACAGTCCACTTACTGAGAGAGACCTTTTTCTTGAGTTTTACTTGTGTACCCAACAAACCTATTGGTATAAATTTTACATGGAAGGTCTAAAAAGGTAATTAATCTGGGAATTGAAATAATTTTTATCTTCTTCTAAAACATTAAGATTCAGTGCCTCTGGGTTGTTGCAAGAAAGAGGAGAGAAATCCCTATTGGAGATTTGAGTAATAAAGAACTTGTTTGCCAATCTTCTAATTTTATCTGACAAAATCTCTTGACCAGCCAACTTTAGTAGCACAATATTTGGGGTCCATTGAGGGAGACCTAATGCTATTCGGAGGGCTTTTGTTTGGATAACATTAAAAGGCTTTAATTGATTTTCAGACCATTTATTTATTATGTGACAAATATAATAAAAAACACTGCATATGCTGTTATTGACTAAATTAATGAGATCTCTTGATCTCGGCCCATAGTGTTTATATGCCATACCTTTTAGTGCATTGATCCTTTTCAAGGCTTTACTGCTTAGTTGATTTTTAATATATAAATTTTGACAACGTTTAGAAAAAACAAACTCCTAAATATTTAATAGAAGTTTGCCATTGTAGGGGAAATCCAGCCAACAAAATATTAGGAAGGGTATAATTTCTTTTATTTGATAATTCAGCTATTGTACATTTCTCTGGGCTTAAATTTAATTTCCAATATTTACACCACTGGAAAATTCTTTCCAGAGTATTTTGTAGTTTTTTGCAAATAACAGCAAGGGATGTATGAGAGCAAAATATAAAAATATCGTCAGCATAAACCAGGCATTCAACTTCCGATTCTAAGGTTTCAAAAATATCATGCATGTAGATAGTATATAAAATAGGAGATAGGACACTGCCTTGGGCTAGGCCTTGCGGAACAAGTTTTTTGGGAGAAAAATAACCCCTCCATTTTATTTGGAAGGATCGAGATGTGAGAAAGTTATGAATCCAATTTGCTATATTTCCTGTTATACCAATTTGTAAACATTTATAAATAAGACCATCCACACATAAACAGAGTCGTATGCACTTTTAATGTCTAAACTTATTCCTACAAAAAAAAAAAAAAATTCTGTAATTTTGCATTCATTATTGCTTTATGTACCAGATAAGTAGCACTTCTGCTATCTTTGAAAGGAACGAAACCATAATGTTGGGGATGAAGTTTTCTTTCTTTAGTTAAATAGTAAAAAATCCTATTAGCCAAAATTCTCTCAAAGTTTTTGAAAATACAGAAGTCAGAGCTATTGGTCTGTAGGAAGATATCTTAGTTTTATCTTTACAAGGTTTCGGAATCGGGAGAAGGATTGCATGCTTCCAAGAATCTGGAACTCTTGCATTATCAAATAATTTTTGGAAATATCTTAATATTACATCCCGTTGACTCTGATCAAGATTTTTAAAGAAAATTGCTGTAACATGATCCGCCCCAGGAGTTGTATTTTTTGAATTTTTTATTGCACTATGCAATTCAAGAATATGGAATGGTTTATTAAGAAGGTTATTTTTGTCGAAGAGAAAATCCAAAGGAAGCGGTTCATAATAGGCATTTTTAGATGCAAAATAATCTGCAAACATATCTGCTTGCAATTGAGGATGAGTGATAAACCTATTATTAAGCTGAAGAATATTAAGTTTTTGATCCGTGTCAGTAACTGTGGAAAATTTTTCAGAATATTAAAAACATCTTGGGATTAGAAATATTATTGCATATCTTGTCCCAGTACATTCTTTTGGCATTTTTAATGTAGAATCTAAGCTTGCTCGCATATTGTTTATATCTGATCCATAATTCAGATGAAATTTCTTTAATAGCTCTTTTCCTAAATATTTTTTTAAGCTTATAGAATTTATAACACGTACTATTCCACCATGGTGGGAAGGATCTATTCGAGACTTTAATTTCTCTAATATTATTAGCAATGACTTGCGATATCTTATCAGAAAGATTCTCAGAATTAACTTCAGAATTATTAAAAATAAAATGCGTTTGGTTCATAACTGCTTGCCAGTTTACTTTTTTAAAAATTCGTTTATTTGAATTGAGGAGAGAAAGCTCTGTAATAATTGGACTATGATCACTTTCAAAGGAGCAATCTAAAACATAACTATTGCAGTATCCAGATATGCTTGAAGAACAAACTGTGAGATCTATCAATGATGTTACATCTGCTGAACTTCTATAGGTGGGAACAGTCGTGTTAAGAAGAACCAAATTAGAATCAGTAATCCATTCAACGAATTCATTACTATACCTTGAAATGTGATCCGATCCCCACATCGGGTGATGAAGGTTAAAATCACCAAAAATAATCATAGGAGCCATCAGGGATTCGAGAAAAGATTTGATTATTATAATATTAAATCCCCGTGGAGCGTAAATATTTACAATATAAAATGAAATATTTCGAACATGTATTTTATAATTGCGAGGATTTCTAATTCTCTGGTTTGTTGAATCTGTATAGGAATCTGTTGTGCAGAAATATTGGAAGGAACAGCAATTAATAAACCACCACCTGATCTATCTTCTCTGTCTTTTCTAAAAATGATTTTATTTGGAAGATTTATATTATCGTGAATTGATAAAAAAGTTTCTTGGAAAACCCAGATATCTGCTTCAGAAAAGGGAGGGATATTTAACCAAATGAATTTATTTTTGAGGCCTCTACAATTCCATTGAATTATATTCATAAATACTGAAGAAAAAAAATTAACTAGAACAAACTATCCTCCCTTTGAGGAAAGAAAACCAAACTAATGAAGACAATAATTAGCCCCCAAAACAAAAACTTGAATAAAAGAAACATATTTACAAAAACCCATCTTACTTCCGTAATTATCCCCTGTCCATGTTATTGGATGCGTCGCTTTCACTAGAAGCGCGTGTTTTACGGATTGAGGATTTATTACCAACAGCTTTTTTTTTCCGCAATGGGGGGAGTGATTTGATTTCCCCATTTCAAAAATCTTGCTAAGGTGAGAAAGTACAGACTCCATTGTTTTTTGAAAAGCTTCCATAATTAAAGTGGTTTGCTTTTCTAATATTGCTTGAAAAGATGTTAGCATGTTTTCAAGTTTTTTTTCCAGATAGTCTTGCATATCTAGATTAACTGTATTAGTCTGGATTACTGCAGAATAAGATGTCCTTTTATTGTCCCGGAACCTTCTTCGCGCTTCTCCCAATGTAAGATGTTGCTCACATTTCAATTCTAATATCTTTTTTTCTTTTATATATTCGGGGCAATTTAATGAGTTAACTGGGTGATCACCTTTGCAATTTATGCATCTTGAGTTATTAGAGCATTGTCCAGAATGTGAATCACCACAGTTGATACATATTGCAGTTTTTTGGCAAAATCTAGTAGAATGAAGAAAACTAAAACATGTACATTGTCTGGGTTTATCGATAAAATTTTGAATTCGATGATTGATGAACCACAGTTTCTGGTAGAGTTGTCCCGAGTATTGTAATTAATACTGGTGAGAATTGTTGCTGAGAACCAGTTTTAATAAATCTTCTCATCTCTATTATTTCAAAATTATTAGTTTCTTGTAGCTCTTTTGCTATCTCATTCAGAGATATATCAAGTGGTATTTCATAAATAAGGAATCTTGACGTGATTCCCTCCCAAAGGATATTCGTTTTAACGGACACATTTGAAATTTTCTCAAGAGAGAGTATTTGTGCTGCACATACTGGGTCTAGCGTAGAGAACCTTATCTTTCCATTACGAGTAAAAGACATACTTTTTATGTTTTCATGACGAGCAATTTTTTTTCTTTATTTCTGCATTTAAAAGCTGTGGGTTAGACTTTGGAATTTGAGAGGATCCTTGACTATTTTCAACCAAGATATTGATTTCGGATATAATTCTTTGTCCAGCTCGTAGAATAATTTCCGCGTCCCTCAGAGAAGATCTGAAAATTTTTGAAAATCCTGTTTCCATTGTTAAACTATTATCGATTAAGGGTTGTTCAACATCAGAGACGATGAATCTAGAGCGACTTAGCTTGAGTCTTTTTCAAATAAAAACCAGAGAATAATAGAAATTGAAAATTACCAAAAACAGAACCAAAAGTAGGGGAAAAACCCTCTTGCTCTGAAAAGGGAACCAAAAATAAAAAAAGAATGATACAACCTGTTAAGACTTGAGGAAATGAATACACCACCTTCAACCTTTCAACCGACCACCTTCAACCTTTCAACCAACCACCTTCAACTTTTCAACCAACCACCTTCAACTTTTCAACCGACCACCTTCAACCTTTCAACCGACCACCTTCAACCTTTCAACCGACCACCTTCCTCCGATCCTAAATTCGAATCCCCAGCTACCATTTTAACAGGCCCTTGCGTAAGGGCGTAAAGATCTCTGATTGGCTACATTTTTGCCACTTGATTGAAGGATTGCCCTTATCAGAAAAAGATAGATAAAAGAAACTGGATATGTAATGCTCGATTTTATTGGAAGCATTACAGTCTATAATCTGTAAGGCAGACGGAATAACTTTAAAATTTTTATTATTTTACGTGTAAAATGTTGTATAAATTTTACTAAATATAGTCTTTTGAAAAGTCTTGATGTAATCTAAATTCACGCGCATCTAAATGAGCCATAAAATAATTTTCAACCAATTCTTACGACCTCAACTCAACTTTAATGTGTTGTTTGTTTGAATGCTTGTTGTGAAAGTTTTACTTTGAGATCAATATTTCTTATTAAATAATTCATTTTATGACAAATTTCAATGGAGAATGTACATAGAAGTCAAAATCGTTCATGGATTTCTGATATATTGAGTGTGAAAGAATTTCGTGACAACTGGCATCAGACTTTAGCGTCTTCGAAATGTGGTACTAAAGATCAGTTTAAAATGACTGACTCGGAATATTCAGATTTGGAAGAAAAATGTGGGTAAGAAATTAAATTAATGAGCCACCATCTTTTGTCTTTGGTATTATTTGTACGGTTTTCTTACATCTTAGTTTATTTGTAAACTCTGAATTAGTTAGCTACAGTGTTTCTTTAAATTTTTTAACTCAAAAGTCAGCTGCAATTTCTTTCTATGCGGCCATTGATGCTTCTGATTTGTTAAAATGACTCATTTTATCTAAATTAAAGTAAATATTTGTCTTCATTTGCTTCAAATCAACCACAATTTCTCTGAATGTTATGATAAATATATTTAAAAAAAACATTTTTAATATTTACTTTTCTGAAATTTAAACCATAAATAATTTAAATCATTTTTTCAAGTGTTCTGTATGCTTATGGTATAGCAAGGATAAATTAAGTAGTTTTCTGGTCAGGTATGATCTTTTTACTTCATGATCTAGTAAAATCTTGTTCTATTCTGTAAGAGACTGTTTTTTGAAATCTTTTTTTGATATGGCGTATTATGCCCACAACCAGTTTTGTCAAATAAAAAGATATCACCAAATGTTGCAATATGCAGCCAATAGTGAAAAAATATTCCCATGTATTTTTTAACTTACAAGGGGAGGGCACAACTGAGGAAATTCATTTGGGATCGAGACTTGGTGTTATATTAGTACTCCTTTAGGGTGTTCAACCCTCAATATAATTCTGTCAAATGGCGAGTCAATTTGGAGAAAATAGTCTTCAAAATTCATGCTTAGCTTTTATACAATTAAGTTTCAATTTCCTCCAGCGAGTCCGTAGCAAGGTTGGTAGAAGGCCTGCTTACTATGCGGGAGGGTAGGGTTCAACCCACGCGTTCAACTTTTTTTTTTTCAATTCATTTAATTATTTTTTAAATTAAATAAATTTATTTATGAAAGGTTTTTTAAAGATGAAATGATATTTTATGTAATTATTTTGTATTTTATAAAGTAAAAAAGTTACTGTAATTGTATAAATATTTATATATTAAATTTCATAAATATATTTGTATATTAATGAGTAATATAAAATATATATTAATATTAAATAATATTTTACATAAAAATTAGTTACAAATAGTTTTATAATGTGAAATACAATATACTATGAATAAAATATTATATATAATATAAAAAAATAATATGTGTCTTTTTTATATATTATTTATTTAATTATTTTATAAAATATTTAATAAATCCTTTTTAAATAAATTTATTTAATTTTTTTTACTTTATAAAATACAAAATAACTATGTAAAATATCATTTCATATTTAAATAACCTTTCATAAATACATTTATTTAATTTTAAAAAATAAATGAATTGGGGAAAAAAAGTTTGATCGCGTGAATCGAACCCTATCCTCCTGCATAGTAAGCAGGCGTTTTACCAACCTCACTACATTAGTCCTTAGAGGAACTCTTAAAACTTAATTGTATAAAAGCTAAGTATGAATTTTGAAGGCTATTTTCTTCAAATTGACTGGCCCTTTGGCGGTATTACATTGAGGGTTGAACACCCTAAAACGGAGTACTAATATAACACCAAGTCTCGACCCCAAATGAATTTCCTTAGTCGTGCCCTCCCCTTGTCAATAATAATAACTATCACAGCATTTTGCAAAAATTTTTTGATTTGGCATTTCATCTTGCAAATTTAGTTGACAGTGTAATGTATAAAAGTACCCTTTTGTATTCAGATTTTCATGTTTTTACAAATATTTTGCCTTAAAATTTTAATTTATGTCCAGATTTAATGATAAGGTAAGACTGTTCAGTTAGCTTGGCACTGATGATAAAACATCATGTGTTTTTATCAATTTCGGTTGAAACATCACTTGATGCTTTAATTCTTAACATTCTTTGTGTAATTTTTAACAATAATTCAGTACTGTGGAAATTTAGATTACTTTGGAACTTTCTGTTGCTCCATTTGTGATACTTTAAGGAGAAACAGTAAGAAATTCTCATTTTTTTTCTTCTGTGACTAGTTGAAAGGGATTACCTCTCTTTTCTGTTATGGTAGTTGATTATTGGTTCTATATGATTTTTATATGGAAGTTGATTTATCTCCAATTTGTAAGGATGCTGTGGCTGTTCATGATCACAAACTCGGGGTTTACAATGGCTTTGTTCAATCATGGGATTCAGTCCTGGTACCACTAAAGATCCATCTTTTAGAATTCAGTCCTGGTACCATTAAAGATCCATCTTTTAGAGGGGTAGACACACACTAAATATGTTGATATTCAAACTTCTCATGTTGACATGGTGTAGAAGTCTGTAGAAAGGTAAAAATCTTCCATTTTGAACTATTTAGAAGTTCATAACTTTCTTTCAACTTTGTGATTAGGAACAAAAAAGATGTAAAAATATTTGATAATTTTTTGAACACACACATTTTTATACTAGAGCTGTTAAAAAAAATTCCAAACATGTAAAATTATCTGAATATTAGAAAAAGAATTCATTTTAAAGCAAACATAGAAGAGTAATGATAGTATATATATTAATATAAAAATGTATTGATAATATTAGGTGCTTGTTTCATAGCACTCTAATAAATACTCAAGTGTGTTGAGTTTTCATTTAATTCAAACATTAAACTTTATCAAAATCTACTGGAATTTTATTCTGCGTGCTCATTCAACGGTAGCAAAGCTAGATCTAAAAGTTGTACAGAAATGCCATGTTTTTCAGTATTTTATAGTTATGTTGCAGTTAAGCATAATATAATCGATATGACAAGTAACAAAACAGAAATATAAATTATGAAGGTCATTTTAAAAATTAACAGAAATTAAATGCATTTATATAAAATAAGTTTAACAATTATTATTTAAGTTTAACATTTATTTGAATAGAATTAATTTCTATCTTGCCCATACCATGTTTAGCGGATTCGAAAAACAGTTGACAGGTGCAGGGTAAAATCCTAGGAGGACCCACTGCTGTTTTTGGCGCCAAAAATTTTTCGCCAAAAAGCGCCAAATTGAAGGTTTTCAAAAAGGCGTCAATGACGAAAAACTCTTGGGAGGGCCAGGCTCCAGGGGGGGAGAAGGGGGATGAAATGGGCGTTTCGCAAAGATGAAATCGAATAAATACATTAAATTAATCATTATATAAAGAAAAAATGGAGAAAGCAATGAAATTCATTTTAAAAAAGCATTCTAAAACCAGTGTGTACAGCATGATTTACATTTTTAAAAAAGGACGAAAGGGGCGTTTCGCAAAGATAAAATCGAAGAAATACATGAAATCAATCATTTTAAAAATGTTAAAAAAAAGCACTTACCTTACGCTTGCATTTCGTCATGATCTGTTGGTGCATACACCCTTGCGATGGATGCAAGGAATTTATGAAAATTCTCATCCACCAACTTGTGACCGTTAGATCGCCGCCACATGTATTCCGCAAGGTAAGAATCAAATTGACCCTTTACCCTTCTTATTAACTTTCAAGTCATTCACCACGAACGCATTCATGCTCTTGCCAAACCAATATCTCGTCAAACGCAAGATAATAGTTTTAGCAAGTTTGCTTTCGCTAAACCAAGTGCCCTTTCTCACACTCCGAACGACGTCGAGGCGATTATCTTTCGATTGGCTGCGGCAACGCCATTCGTAGCCGTCAACCGTTCCCTTTCGCACTTGCAAACGCATATTTTTTACACCTCAGACATTCATAATGAGAAGCAATTAAATTAGCTTTCATATACCATTCTAATGTCTCTTTCTTCCCCTTTGTGCCCAGGAGCACAAAGAAACACTTTCAAGTAATTTCCTTTCACACGCCATTCTTAACAACCGGTGGAGAGCAAACCCTTCTCCAGCGAAGTCAAATGTCAAAATGACGTTTTTTCGGAAAAGGCGAAAAACGTTGCACTTTTTTAGGGTTGCCATTTTTTCGGTGATTTGAAAATCCAATTTTTTTGATGAAATGGAAGGGTTACCATATTGTAACCTTTATCGCTCAAAATTTGGCGACAAAAAAGTTTGGCGACCAAAAGTGGGTCCTCCTAGGATTCAACCCAGGTGCAGCCATCTAGCGAGAGAAAATCTCTACAAAAACTGTCCTTTACATTACTCCCTTGCCAGTAACAAAGTTACGATACAAGAAAAAAAATATATGGCTGGGACAGTTTCAGACTTATTGAACAGATTATAATTTCATTTTTTTTTACAAATTAAACTTATACAAACCGCTTTTAACACAATCATTACATGACACAACACAAAATTACTACTACAGGATTGCTATGTTAGTCTTAGTGCACAAAATATGCTACAAGTTTAAAAATATTTAAACACAGCTACCTTCTTGTTTCTTAAAAAATACATGGAAAAATACAACTAAAATGTTCAGCAATTCTTTAAATGTATATTTATACTGAGGAACAATCAAATTTAAACAAAGTAAAAAAAAATACATATAAGATATTCAATAACTCAAAAAAAAATAATAAACTACAGAATGCTTTTGCAAATACACAAAACTCAGTCAATATTTGAACATGGGAAACTAAGAAGTACATAAATATTATGCGAAAAAAAATCATTCATATTCCAATGAAAGTTAACATGCCATTAAAAAAAACATTTCAAGTTACTCTGCAATGACAACATCTTAATTTTTTTTGACTATTATGAAACATATCAAATCCAATACTGTTAAAAAAATCAATTTTCATATTTACATACACAATGGGTAATTTTATATTATATAACATACAGAAAACTTCCTATTTACAAGAAAGAATACCAGAAAACTTTAGTTTCAATTCACCACATAATTAATTATAACTCAGTTAATCACTAATACAATCCATTTACCACAATTGAGCATTTTTATGCAAAAGAGTATCTATTTATACACATTTTATTTGATGCTAACACATATTATTTCTACACATAGAATTTGCTGCTAACACATATCTATTTATAAACATAGAATTTGATGCTAACACATATTTATTTATAAACATAGAATTTGATGCTAACACATGTATTTATATTGATATCCTGAAAATTTTATGTTCACTATTAAATACATAATAGATAATTTTGTTAAAATACATACTTTCCAATGAAAAAAAAACATTCTGTAACACATTTAAGAGATGAGATGCCCACAAATTGTAATACTAATGAGAGAATTTCTGTCGACAATGTAAAAAAAACAGTAGTAATGAATAATTATTTGTGACATAAAGTGGAACTTTGTATAACATATATGAATTTGAATGCGAGAATATATATGGAAAATTTTACATCATGCTCTTTAATTTCTTTTTATTTACAAAGCTTTTGTTTGATTTAGGTTCTCGCTGTTATGAAATTACACACAATTCTACTTTTGCTTACAACTTACTGATGAGGTTATATCAGGATAGTGGAAGAATAATTATTTAAATTTCACAATACTAGCATAAAAATCATACATGTATATATAACCAATTAAGAGTCAATTTTCAATTCTAAAATCCAGGAATTAACATACATTGTCATTTTATAAGCATATCTACAACATTTAAAGCAGTGTTTACTATAACTTTTACACTATATGTACATGAATTGCATTACCAAGAGAATTATTACCAAGTATATATTTAATCAATTAGATACATTTTTATAAATGGTGATTTTCAAATTTACTAATTTTTAATAACTGTTTACTAGTAATAAGTGAAAGGAATTTCAAACTTTAACACTTACATACATAATAGTTGCTATTTTGTTTATTCTCTAAATCTTACTGGTTTTTTTTTATCTTTCTGCCACAGCTGGTAGTAGATTGTTCATCAGGCATTGGGGAAAGTTCTTTCCAATTTGAAATCTCATTTTTTTTCCCAACACTAGTTTGTTCATTTTGATTGTCCACTGCTAACAAATAGGCAGGTTTCAGTCTATCTACAGAGATATTAACTGCTTTATCTTTGATTAGGATTGTGAAATACTTATCATACTTTTTTTGTACAGTATATGGTCCTTCATATGGTGGTTCTAATGCTTTTTTACGAAGAAACACATGGGAACAGGATTTCAAATCTTTATGCACAAAGATATTTTGCTTCCTGTTGCTAGGAGACTTCAGTGGCTTTAGCTCTGCCATGTGCTGCTGTAATTTGGCAACAAAATTCTGTGGATTCATGTTAATAGTAGGGGGATCAAAAAATTCACCAGGTAATTTAATGGAAGTACCATAGACCATCTGTGCAATTGTGTAACTAATGTCAGGTCTTATGGCAGCTCTTAAACCTAACAACACAGTGGGTAATGACTCTGTCCACCTAATATTGTTGTGAGCTTTTATAGCACCTTTCAAGGTCCTATGCAAACGTTCAACTTTCCCATTACATTGAGGGTGGTAAGATGTTGTGTGGGCTACTTTAGCACCACATATTGCAGCTATGCTTCTAAATAGTTCTGCCTCAAACTGTCGACCTTGGTCTGTGACTAATTTGGCAGGTACTCCAAACCTGCAAATCCGTTTCTCATAAAATGCTCTCCCAACTATTTCAGCTGTTATTTCAGGTATAGGAATTGCTTCCATCCAGCAAGAGAATCGGTCAATGCAGGTTAAGCAATACTGCATCCCTTCTGAAGGTGGTAGTTTTCCAATGAGATCTATGTGAACTACACTAAACCTTTTATCTGGTTGTTCGAATTCTCCTAATTTGGATTTTGTATGCCTGCTGACTTTACATTTTTGGCATCTAATGCAAGCTTTTGCCCATTCTCTGACTTGCTTTTTAATATCTGACCAGACATATTTTTCAGTCATCAGTTTTACTGTAGATTTAATACCAGGGTGAGCTAAGCCATGAATTAGTTGGAATATTTGAAACCTGAATTTTTGTGGAATGTAAGGCCTAATTTTTTGTGTTGAGATGTCACACCAAAGTTTTTTCCCAGATGGCAATGTCGAAGGCTTAAATTTTAGAGAATTGTTGTGCAATAATTGTTGCAACTCTTCGTCAGTAGTTTGCTCTTCTGCAATTTCCTCAAAGTTGATTTCAGAAATTGAATCAATTCTGGATAAGGCATCTGCAACAACATTATCTTTACCCAATACATGTTGAATGTTACAACTAAATTCTGAAATGTACTGAAGTTGTTGTTGTTGTCTTGGTGATGCTTTTTCATTTTTTTGCTTAAATGCAAAAGTTAGAGGCTTGTGGTCAGTATATATAACAAAATCATTCCCTTCCAGCAGGTGTTTGAAATGTTTCACTGAAAGGTATACTCCCAATAGTTCTCGGTCATAGGTACTATACCTTGTTTGTGTTTCATTTAGTTTCTTTGAGTAAAAAGCTATTGGCTTCCAACTCTCGTTTTCTAACTGCTGGAGTACTGCGCCCACAGCAAAATCTGATGCATCTGTGCAAAGTGATAGGGGTAGTCCAGATCTTGGAAATGATAAAAGAGCAGCTTCGGCAAGGTCAGTTTTGCATTTTTCGAAGCTTCTCCTGGTGTCATCAGTCCAATGCACTTTTCTGCGGTCTTTCTTCTTCGCGCCTCTTAACAGTTCATGTAGAGGTGCTTGAGTCTTAGCAGCATCCTTTAGGTATCTTCGGTAAAAATTTATCATGCCCAGAAACGTCCGCAGGTCATGAATAGTTTCTGGTAGTTTGTAGCTTAAGATAGCTTGAACTTTTTCTGGCAATGGCCGAGAACCTTCTGCTGTGATCAGAAATCCCAAATATTCAACTTGGGCAGCTCCCATCACTGATTTGGAGACATTTATTCGAAGTCCATATTGCTGGAATCTCAAATACCATTTTTAGGTGTTCACTGTGTTCCTCTTCCGTAGATGAGGCAACAAGTACATCATCAAGATACGGAAAAACAAAGTCGAGTCCATACAGTACTTCAGTAATGAAGCGTTGGAAGGTTGAAGGAGCATTCCTCAGTCCAAAACTCGTAGTATTGAACTCGTACAAGCCAAATGGGGTGGTGATGGCAGTCTTTTCTTTGTCTTCCTCAGCAATAGGTATCTGATAATATGCCTTTACAAGATCTATCTTGGAAAATATTTTTTTATCCTTCAGGATGTGATTAAAGTCCTCAATTCTAGGAATTGGATATCGATCTGGTATTGTCTGTGCGTTGAGTCACCTGTAATCGCCACATGGTCTTAATGTGCCATCCTTTTTATTTACTAAATGCAATGGACTTGCCCATTGAGATTTTGAGGGTCTAATAATGTCGTTGTCCAGCATAAACTGGAACTCTTGCTTCGCCAGCTTCAACTTATCAGGGGCTAGTTGTCTTGCCTTCGAATAAACCGGTTGGCCAGTTGTGTTAGGTTGTGGTGCTTTACTCCATGTTTGACAACTCTGTTAACCAAGTTTGGCTTGGTTAAATCAGGATACGACTTAAGCAGGTTGAAATATTTGGAGGCTCTATTGACTGTGCTGAGATCATTATTTTCTTGGATGGTAGCAACTTCTCCTTTAATTGAAAGATTTGTTACTCCATCGATTAATTTCCTATTGTGCAGATCTATCAGCAACTGGAATTTTTGAAGGAAATCAGCACCTATTATTCCTCGCTTAACTTTGGCAATAATAAACGGCCACTGAAATGGGCGTCTTAGGCCTAGATCCAGCGTGAGAATTTTTAGACCATATGTTGGAATTTCAGTGCCATTAGCAGCATACAGTTTATATTGAGAGGCTTGGCACTCACCTTTCGTTTTTGTCCAAGGGAGGATCGAGACGTCTGCTCCGCTATCCACAAGGAATTGACATCCGGTTTCTCTGTCCTTGACAAATAACCGGAATTTGCGGCCTAAAATGTCGGCAGCAGGACTCGCCGCGGCGTCTACTGCTGGGATTCGTTTCCCGGCTCATTGAAACTGCACGGCTGTACGCATTTACCAGGGAGGCACTTCTTCCCGAATCGGAAATGGTAATAGCAATATCTTCCCTGAGGATTGTAGCGACGCCTTGATTTGCTGCGACTTCTACTCCTCTGATGGTGATGAGGTCTAGAGCTCTGGACTTTTCGTTGTAGCTTCAAAGAGGCAAGTTGTTCTTCAAGACTTACTAATTTCGACAGGAGTTCATCCACTCTTAAGGAATTTTTCTGAACCACTGCAGCATCAATTGTTCTTAGCGCCATCTCCACGATCTTGTTAGCCAATGCGCTATTTTGTCATTTTCCAGGAAATAAAATCCAGGGTCACCAGTTATTAGGTGCTTGTTTCGTAGCACTCTAATAAATACTCAAGTGTGTTGAGTTTTCATTTAAATTCAAACATTAAACTTTATCAAAATCTACTGGAATTTTATTCTGCATGCTCATTCAACGGTAGCAAAGCTATCTCTACACGTTGTACAGAAATGCCACGTTTTTCAGTATTTTATAGTTATGTTGCAGTTAAGCATAATATAATCGATATGACAAGTAACAAAACAGAAATATAAATTATGAAGGTCATTTTAAAAATTAACAGAAATTAAATGCATTTATATAAAATAAGTTTAACAATTATTATTTAAGTTTAACATTTATTTGAATAGAATTAATTTCTATCTTGCCCATACCATGTTTAGCGGATTCGAAAAACAGTTGACAGGTGCAGCCATCTAGCGAGAGAAAATCTCTACAAAAACTGTCCTTTACAATAATAAATATATTTATAAATATATATATATTGATAGTAAAATGTATTTGTGATTTATCTATCTAAAGGCATATAATAGGAAAAAATAAAATGCTTTTAAAAATGTAATAATCATCTGAGAAATATTCCTTTTATGGTTTCTGTTCTGTTTTAAATTAACAATACTATTAATTAATAGTATTAATAATAAAAAAAAATAAATTGTAGTTCTCATCCTGAAATATCGCTCTGAATTGCTGTGCACTCTAATCTTCATGGCACCAAAATTTTTAAATTTAAGACGAATGTAGTGAACTAGTTTGTGTTATCGGTACTCTACCAACTAAATAGATAGAAAGTAGTTTTTTTTATCCAAGATGAAAATAGGGCTATAAATAGGGAGTCACTCACAGAAACTGAGTTAGTATTGTTTTGAGCTGTTAAAGAGTTACTTCGATTGAGTGATTGCTTACAAATACTTTATGTATTTGTATTTCTAGACACTGATAGTTGTGTCTGAATGCTGTAGAAGGTGTGAAGACCTTCTGATATTTATTTTGCAAATTTTACTGTTTTATCCTGCAATTCTAATGATTTTTTTTTTGGCAATAAATTCTCATTGCTCTTAAAGAACTGTTTTGCGCTTTGAGACTATAGCATAAAATCCTTGAACCCCAATCTATGTAACAATATGATACAGAATTTCATGATGAGAAATATATGAATTTGAAAGGCTGACTTTAATTTCATTTCTTTTAACATAAATATTTCGAAGATAAATACATTGGATGAGTTTTTGTTGAAAGGTATGTAAGTATAAATCTATTTAATATACTTCATTTAATAATAGAGTATTTGAAATTGTGCTAAAGCCATAAATATATGCAAAATATATTTGGTTTTTTTCTCAAACATTGCCATCTTGAGAAGTATTTTGCTATATATTTCAAAATTTAAATTATGCGTGTTAATGAAATGTTTTACTAATAATCTTTTTTCTTTGTATGAAAGTGTTAAGGGTCACATTTTAACTATTTCACCTGTAAATTTTTCTCCCCTTTGCTTTAAGTTCAAAATTAATTAAAGATATTTTATGTAATTTTTTTATTTTTTTTAAACAGATTGTCTGCCATGAAATGTCCTGCTCAAAACTATATTGAAATAACTAAAGACTTTAATATTCCAGAAGGTGTTGATTTGGAGACATTAAGGTAAATTGAGCTTTATTATTATGCTAAAATATTTTTACCTATATTCAAGTAAAATTTCAATATGTCTTCAATAGTTATATTTTCTTTTTTTTCTTTCATATTTACTAACTAGCTGAAATGCTTGTTCTTCACACAGGTTAAGTTTTAAAAGTATAAAATTCACCTATTATAGCAATTATAATATTTTTTCAGGGAGATTAAAACCCTGTATTAAGTAGTATAACCAAAAATTAAAAAAAAAATTCAAATGAATGTTCACATTATAAATAATTTTAAACAAACTGATATTCGGCCTCAAAGTAAATAATAATTTAATAAAAACAAATATTTCAACGTAAAAGAAAATTAGCATACTAAAAAGTAAACAGATGTGAATAAAAATTATAACAGAAAAGTGATAGCAGTGATAAGTTTCTGCTATGGGTGAAATAACCTGCAATACATAAACCAAAAGAAAAAATTAATGATGATAAACTGATTCACACACACACACACACTAAATACTATCATAAATAAAAAATATTAGGAAGCCTTCAACTGGAAGAAGTTAAATTAGTATTACATGAGGCAATACTATCTAACATCTCTGTAATACATCAAACATAGAGTGTTAGACATAATTCAATACTATAAAAAATTTAATTAGTATGAACTAAAATCAAAATTTACCTAAAACAGGTCCCCATTGAAATAGTCCAAAACCAACAACAGTACTGAATGAAACAAATAATAAACCATGTTGGTAAAAAATTATTGAAACAATACTTTTTTGCAATATCTCTATTAAAAATTATAATTTGATTGCAAAGAGCAAATGATTGAGTGCATACAATGATAAATAACTATAGTGATAGTTGAATGATAACATAAAGTATGTATATGATCTCCAAGAAACTATGCAAGGAACCGATTATTAGAAGCAATGTTAAACCATGATGGCATGAGATATAAAATCACTTCAACACTGAATTTTTTAAAGAAATTCAGAGGGAAAAATGAGAAAATCTTTTCCAGGTGTATCTTTTTTCTGCAAGCATTTTTTCAATCACAAATGATATAGATTTCTGGTTTGCAAAATTGTCAGAAGCAAAGTTAAGTCATGACGAAAAATCTGGTCAACATGGAATTCAAAGGAATCTAAAAGAAAATATAAGAACATTATTTCAAGGTTCATCTCATCATAGTTTCAGCAAATAGCTTCTTGTTTAAAAAATTTCTGATTTTTTTCATTTAAAACAAAGCTGAATTCTTATTGGTCATAGGGATTTGAAAATGATGATTTGTTTTCATTAAAATTATAATAGAGATTATTATACAAATTTCTCAGTATCAAATACTTGTGCTTTTAAAATTTAAAACATTCGTAATATTTTTCCTCATAATTGTGTAATGTATTTTAAATAAATCATACTATCGTAGATTTGCTTGATATACATAGTATTTCAAATACTTTAACATTCATATAATAACTGTTTCTTTACAAAATGACGGACATTTTTTAAAAATGTAAATGGTTTGTTTTTGAATAATAAATTGTTGTGAACCATGTCAGCTTTATATGAAGAGCATGTAATGTTGTCAATACAAATCATATTTCTCGTATTGATAATATGTGATAATAATCTTATATTTTGATCTCAAACTGTAGTGCATATATTTCTGTGGGATATATAAAGGATGTATATACAATTTGAGGGGAGAGGACTTACAAAGTCAAAATTTGTTAATGAGTGTATGATAAAGAGAAAGCTTAAGTTGAATCTATGTCAAATATTCATTTTCTACACAAGACATACGATAACAAATAAGGGTCAAATCCTAGGAGAACCCACACCCTTGGCGACAAACCGAAAAAAGCGCCAAGCCAGAACAAGAGGGCGGCAAGCGAATATTGCCGGATTAGTTGGATGCGTAATGAAAATATATGTAAACGATACAGAAATTAAACATTTAAGATAAAAAATATATATAAAAAAAGAACTTACTTTCTTTCTGCTGATCTTTTCTGAGTGGAGGGTACAACGTAACAACAGATTTTAAAAAAGCCTTAAAGGTCTCATCGCTAAGCGAATGATTGTGTGAGCACAGCCATATATATTCTGCGAGGTAATGGTTGAACATACCTTCGGCATGGCTGGTGCGATTTCGAAGAAATCGTTTTATTGCCGACCATGTTACATTATGCCTATCATTACATTTAGGACATTCATAACTTGCAGCAATCAATCCTTCCTTCATACACCATTCGATCAATTCTTTCTTACCTTTTGCATTCAACAAAGTAAAAAATTCTAAAGTATACCCACTCGCACACGGCCATACTTCCAGCCCGGAGCCCAACAACAAAATGAAATTCGAAATGCTCGCCAACAAAATACAAAAATTCCAGAAATAGTTAGGGTTACCATATCTAGTGTATCAAAGTAGAATTACTAAGATGGCGCAATTATTGCCAACCAAAATAATTTGCGCCAAGGATGTGTGGGCTCTCCTAGGACCGAACCCAAATAAGTTTAAAAAATATCTATTTCAAAAATTAATACAGAAAACCCAACAATGTTGTGTAATTATAGTATGAATTCTCAATCATGTAATTACACTGATTTGACTTGAAATTAATGCACTTTGCCTATTTTGAATATTAATGTAATCCGTGTATAATGTGTTGGTATTATATTGAAGCATCAGCAATGGCTTCATGATTAAATACATTTTTTAATTTAAAAATCTCTATTTCTCTTAAAAATTAAACAACCCATTGTTCTAATATCTTAAGTTCTACACTTCTAACTTTAAAGTGTGAAAAACTAACTAACCAGTAGAGCCATGAATAGTGGATCTAAAAGTTAAATAATGGATGCGGAGGACTTTTTCATTAAAGACGAGAATTACTTAGACAACATTTTTGTTGAAGACGATGCAATAAAAGATGAAAATTTACAATGACGTTTTTAAATAATTGAATACACTAACTGAGCACCTTGCTCAAAAAACATTTGAGTACAGTATGGGTCAGCTACTTGCTGAGAAACACGCAACTGCTACTGACTATACAACATTAGCGATTAGTATTTATATATTAATACAATTAGCATATTGCATTACTTCCACAACAAGTGATATAAACTATTAAGAAAACTCCCGAGTGGTCAGATAGAACCGTGACGTCACAAGAGGCGACCAGATCTTTAATACACAGCTGCCATCATCAAAAGCCTTTTATCAACTCCACTTGTTTTTCGGGTTTGTTTACATTTCTTTAATGGCGGTACATTTTGAAACGTCCACATCGCTTGCCGTACAAGTAATACCTTATTCCTGGATTACTGACAACATTGGGATGTCATGTAAGTTATCCACAACTTATCAAACTATGCTTAGAATTTAGCCATGACATACAACAAGCGGCCCCCTTGTCAGCATTCCAGGATATCACACTTAAAAAATATACAGATAAATTACATAATTTAAACACGTGAACAACACTTTATCAAAGAAAAAATATTTCTAGAGTCCAATATACTTGAGCAAAGAATTTAAACAAATTATCAAAAATCAGAAACTTTGCAGCCGATAACTTTATTGAAGGCAGACTAGAAGATGGTGGGCCTATAGGAGCTTTCAATCACATAATGGGGCTTACAAACAAAAAACAATAACATCTTCTGTGACAATTTGGCTAGAATGATGTGATCCCTGTTCCCGAATTCCCCAGATGAGCACTCTGGCAAATTACATTTTCACCCCCTCCAAGATCATACCGAAGGCTGCTCGTATTCATCCATGGAACCTGAACACAGTTCACACACCACCCTGCGGGGAACGTTACTCCATCATCCAGTCTAGCCTCAACAAAACCAAATGCTGCAAAAAGAAAAATATATTAGCATTTAACATTTTTTAAAAAAACTTTTTCTTACACATCAAAAATTTTACTACAAAATTTATTCAATGCTTCTTTAACTTGTGGTTTTGTAAATGGGTCTGATAAATTTGACTTACTCGGAACATATTTTAATTAAAAAAATTTACCGTATACAGTCAGGTCTCTTTTTATGCGGATTGTTTTTATGCAATTTTGAAGTTGTGCGGTTTGTATTCCAAACATTTCTAGATTTTTGTTATTATTATTTTTTATACTGAGACGTAGATCGTAGTATTCCGAGAATTTCCGTATCTTTTTGGTGCTTACGTCTGCTGCTTGGCTGCGACAGTCTTAGATTCGCATTCGTTATTTCAGTAGTATTTCATTGGTATACCGATACGATATCATTATTTTGAAATTATATTTTCTCTTTGCGGTGCCTCGTTCATTTTTATAAAAGTTTCACTTTAATAAGTGGCAAATTTAAGTTGCAATATAATAAGCAGCAAATTTTGATTTCTGGATTTAAAGTGAGTGTCGTAAAGTTTTATTTTTCATTAGAAAATCGTAAGTGTAATTTTTTTAAATTTCTTTTCTAAGATTTTATTTGGCCCAATGGAGAAAAAAACACACTAAAAACAGTCAATTTCTTTGGAAACGAAAATTGCAATTTTAGATCACTTAGGAAAAGGAGAAGGATCTACGGCTATTGGAAAACATTTTAATTTAGGCGAATCTACTGTCAGAGCAATTAAAAAGAATGAAGCTGCAATAAGAAAATCGGTCATTTCTGGTACAAAATTAAGCACCAAATTTGCATCGTACATAAGGGATGTATTATTAGAAAGAACGGAAAGAGCCATCGCAATTTGGATTGAGGAACAAGTTCAAAGAAGGATTACTGTAAGTGGTTATTTAATCCAAGAAAAAGCTCTTCAGTTTTATAAGTCAATGAAACAGTCAGAACCATCAACTTCCACTTCCCAAGCTAGTAAAGAATTTTCAGCTAGCAAAGGATGGCTAACCGGGTTCTTAAAAAGAAATGCACTTCATAATATTAAGATAACAGGTGTAACGTTTGAAAGAATAATGGTAGCATATTCTAGGTTAATTTAAATATGAAATTTGTTTACGTCACAACTATTGAATATTATTTACTGAATGATACATTGAAGTGATTAACTTAATTAAAGATTGTTAAGAGTCCAATAATTTTGTGAGAGGAGGAACCGGTGGCTACCGCTCCCGTGTAAATTCAAAGCATCTCTCCTCTCTCATCTTCTGGTTGACGGGTTCGATTCCTCGGGGGTCAAAAAGGGGTTGCGCTGCAGCTGCAAGATGCACGTGTGAGTGTCGGGTCCAACAAAGACGCCGACCGCTGTTGGTGTTCAGAGTATCGACGTTACACAGGGGAGAGTGCGACAGCAGATGAAGGAGCAGCAAAAATATTTCCAGAGGAGCTAGCGAAAATTATTGAAGATGGGGACTATTCTTTCGATCAAGTATTTAACGCTGATGAAACAGGACTTTATTGGAAAAAATTGCTTAACCATACTTACATCGCAAAGGACGAAAAACTGCAAGTGGACATAAAGCAAGTAAAGATCGAGTCACTTTATTACTTTGTAGTAATGCATCAGGAGATCGGATGTTGAAAACTCTCTTAATAAATAAATCTCTTAGACCATGCGCCCTTAAAGGTAAAGATCTAAAACAACTGCCCGTGCATTGAATGGCTAACCCGAAAGCCTGGATGACAGCTATTTTTACAGAATGGTTCAATAATTGTTTCGTACCAGAAGTGGAAGCCTATATGAAGGAAAAATCTCTCGATTTTAAAGTTTTATTAATTGTTGACAATGCAGCAAGTCATCCACAATTAGAACATCCAAATGTTCAACTAGTATTTCTTCCGCCCAATACAACAAGCCTTATTCAGCCAAGGCAGAATTGCAACTTTTAAAAAATATTATATTAAGACAACGTACAAATTCATCTTGAATAAACTGGAAAATGAGTCCTTAACAGTAAAAGATGTGTGGAAATAATTTTCTATTTTTGATTGTTTAATTCATGTTGCATCTGCTTCCCGCTCAAATAAGACCTAGAACTTTAAATGCCTGTTGGAAAAAGATTTGGCCAGCAAGTGTGACAGACAATACAACCACTCATACATCGACACTATCAGATGAAATAATTTGGCACAAAAAAATTGAAGGATATGGTTTTAATACCTTCAGCCACGATGATATAGATGAATTGCTTGTGGATGATGCATTAAGTGACAATGATATTATTGATTTAACTTTAGATCTAACTGTAGACGGCGTCGTGGGTCTAGAAGGTGATAATGATGAGGAAGAAAAATCAACTTCCCTCACTGGAAAATTAATTCAAGAAGGTCTTCAACTTTGCAGTAAATTAGAAAACCATTTTCTTATTAATGACCCCAATTCTGAACGAGTCTCTAAATTACAAAGTGAACTGCAGAACTGCATGTCTGGGTATTGTGAACTATATATAAAAATAAAAGAATCCTCATCGCAAAGCTTAATTACTGATTACATTGTCAGAAAAGGAAGAGCTACACAGAACAAGAATGAAGTTTGTGAAAATCCGTGGCCTTTACCGCAAATATCTATTGCAGAGACAGTCTCTTCTGATGATGAAGGTGATTTGGAACCACTTCGCAAACGGTGCAAACCATTATCAGATAGCGATAATGATTAAAAATGTAAAATTATGCGTATTACTTTTCCATAAAATAAAATGAATAAGGTTTGAATACAAGTTTTTTTTTTTAGCTTTTGTATGAATTTCTTTCAGACATTCAAAGTAATTTATCATGCAGCCTATTTCTTTTCATTTCTGAAATTTTTTTTATGCGGTTTTAAGTTAATTTAAACTAATTGTTTTGGTTTTATGCGATTTTAGAAAACTAAGGAACGTATCCCTACTTTTTTCATTCAAGTAATGTCTTTTTTAATGCGATTTTTTTATATGCATTTTTCGGTAGAACGTATCTACCGCATAAAATGAGACCTGACTACTAGATTTCTTATAAATAAGTACCTAACATGAATATGTTTAGTCTTATGATTTTTTAAAAGATGAGTTTGAAAAAGAAATGGCAGCCTGATTATCGCACAAAAGAAAACAATCCTTTAATTCCAATTTTAAAAGCTCATTTTCTAAAACATCTTTTAGCCAAATCAGTTCTTTCACTGCTTCTGTTAGAGTGACAAACTCTGCTTCCATAGTGGATAAACTAATACATTTTTGTTTGAAAGTTCTCCAACAAATAGGCGTTTCATCCACCAACAAAATGTATCCACCTATAGAAACCCGGTCATCTCTATTGGCTGCATAATCCGAGTCTGAATAACAAGTTAAATTTAAATTACTTATTTTTCACAATTCCAACTTATAGTGATATGTGTACTTTAAGTAACCTAATAATTTTAGCAAACTGTTCCAATGTTTGATTCCAGGATTGGACTGAAACTGGGACAGTAAATTGATGGCATACATTATGTCTGGTCTTGTCCTTGCAGCGATAAAACTTAGACTACCAATTAAATTTCTGTATGGATATTTGGCCATTTCATTTATCTCTGCAGGGGTACTTGGACAATCCAATTTGGATAACACAAGACCCTTAGGAATTGGGAGAGAACTTACTGGAAATTTAAACCTTTCATACTGCTTACATAATTTTTCTATGTATGAACTTTGGTGAATGTAAAGTTTTTCCTTTTTCTCCTCAAACTCAATACCTAATAGTTTCTTGGTTTTCCCTAGTATTTTCAAGTCAAAATGTCCCTGTAAATGTGTTATACCATTATCCAAGTCCTTCTTGGTCTCTCCAAACATCACTATGTCATCTACATACAATAAGAGAATTAATCTACACTGATAAACATATACACAGTTACACCTCAAAATTTTTTGAAAACCTAAATTAGACAGTACATCATCTATTTCAAAATACCATTGGCGACCACTTTGATGAAGACCGTACAATGCTTTGTTTAATTTACATACTTTATTGGCCTCATCCACATAACCCTCTGGTTGTTGCATATAGATTACTTCGTCTAATCTAGCATATAGATAAGCATTATTCACATCCAACTGTGTATGAAACCATTTGAAAAAACAAACAAAAATTGCAAAGAATAGTCTTATAATTGAAAAATTAACAACCGGACTTAACACCTCATCATAATTTTCACCTTTCACTTGTTTGAATCCCTGAGTAACGAGACAAGCCTTATATCTCACTCTTTCATTTTGCTCATTACGCTTAAGTGAATAGACCCACCTACATCCCAGAACTTTAGCTTCCTTTGGTGGTTCTACAAGGTTCCAGACTTTGCGGTCATACATGACCTGTATTTCTTTATCCATCGCACCTTCCCAATTCGCTGCCTCAGCTGTTTTGATGGCCTCAGGAAGGTTTGCTTTTTCCTCCAATGGGAGATTTAGCAAGTTTGTAACTTTCCATGATGAGCTATTCTTACCGCTGAAGTTAAATAAATTCTGGTCGTAATCTATATTTTTATCTTTGCAGTATTTCTGTACCTCATTAAATGCTCTCAGTCTTACATTGCTACCCTCAACAAAATAATAAATATCCGTTTGAGACCTATCCTTCCTTTCAACTGGTTTACGTATCCAAGGAATTGAAGCATAGTGCCTAAGAGTATGTGTCCCTCCGGTTTGACTTTCTGAACCAGCACCACCTGCTCTGGTATCCCTCTTGTTGCCAGCTTCCGGATGATCAGCTCGGTCACCAACTGTGGAAAATATATCACCATCTTCTTGGAAATCCTTTAAAAGATAATTTCTCACTGGTCCCGTAAATGTCTTTTCAGAGTCTACTCCTCTTTTCCCTTCATCATATCTTACGTTGATAGTCTACTATCTTGTTTTCCTCTATCAGCCAGATTCTATACCCCTTAGTGCTCAGAGCGTACCCCAACATTATTCCCAGTTTTGCTCGCATATTGAGCTTTCTCTTCCAAGTTGCTTAGGGACACCAACAAACGCTAAGCAGCCGAACCTTTTTAGATGGGAAACTGAGGGTCTCTTTCCACCATATAACTCAAATGGGGTTTTCTGGCATCCTTTATGGCAAACCCTGTTCCAGGTGTAAGAAAAACAGATCAAAACCTCTGCCCAAAACTTTTGACTTATCCCACTTTCATTTAATAAAATTTTGATTCCGTCCAAAGCCGTTAAGTTATATCTTTCGGCTACTCCATTCATCTCGAGGGAATAAGAGTTTGTTTTTTCATGGTCTATACCTAGACCTTCCAGAAAAATCCTAAATTCACCACTACAAAACTCGAGTCCACGATCGGTCCTTACTGAAATTACCTTTTTGTTCAAAAACCTTTCAGCCCTTCTCTGAAACCTATCAAAAGTCTGAAAAACATCCGACTTATTTTTCAAAGGAAAAACCATGACTTTTCGAGAGTAGTCATCTATTATTGAAAGAAAATACCTATTACCCCCCTGTGATGCTACTGGTAAGGGACGACAAAGATCCATATGCAACAACTCTAGGGCCCGTTTTGACCTTATTTTACCATTAGGTTTAAAAGATACCCATCTAGGTTTAGCAAGTTTACATGGTATGCAGTTTTCGGTCAATCCATACAGCTCAGGTAAACCATGAATGCTTTTATTTTTGCTAGTAGCAACTACATATTCATTATTTACATGGCACAATCTTGAATGCCACAAATTATTAATGTTATGTTTTTCTACCTGATTTGCTATCACATTAACTGATCTGCTGTCCCCATTACATTTATACTTAGAGGGTTTTAAAAAATACAAGTCATTATATCGTCGAGCAAAAAACAAATTATTCCAGTTCTTATCATACACTAAAATTTTTGCATTATTACCTATAAATTTAACGCCTTGTTTTTCTAGTTTTACCCCCAGAAAGAAGGTTTCTACGTAGTTTTGGATTATACAAAATATCCTTTAAAATTATTTCATTAAAGATACCATTCTTCCTTTTAACAAAAAAATGAACTATCCCTTTTCCCTCGACTGGACTATCTTTCTCACCCACAGCAAGCGACATCTGCATATTCTTTACTGGTTCAAATGTTAAAAACAAATTCCTATTATTGCAGAAGTGTGCAGTCGCTGCAGTGTCAAAAACCCAGCTTGCTTTATCAAACTTTAAGTCTGAATTATTAGCCTCAAGCTCTATCAAATTACAGTTCGGCTCAGAAAGTTATTTTTTGCTCAGCATTAAATGCTTCTTTACAATCCTTATTTTCATTATTAAATTTCTTACTTTCACTATTTATCTTTAGTTTACAATTTGAAATCTGGTGACCATATGTATTACAAAAATAGCAAGGCCCTGTTTTTCTATTCTTACTAACTACATTAAATTTTTTAACTTAATTAGAAGATTTACCACTTGAATTTGAATTAACATTTACATTTTTAGACTTAAATTTTGACTTTTGCTTCATCTTACATTTTACTTTGTCAGAAAAAGCAAAAGTACTTACATCTTCCAAGTCATTTTTTACAACGCCAAGACGATTTTCTTCCAGTAGTAATTTGGCTTCAATTTTATCGGGCTTGAAATCCTTATCGCTCCATCAGTAGATGGCTTGTACTGTTGACCGGAAATCATCAGGAAGACTCCTTATCTTCTGGTAGGTAGCCTTGGTAGAGTGGAGGTAAATCATGTCCAACTTCCCTTAAACGCTCGGCAGAATGCTTGACACGGCAGATAAATAAACCAAGATTTTAGCCAGGAACGTATCTGGTACCGAAGAATTCGTCGAGTAATTGGATAATTCTTGCTCTCGTAGTTGGCTCAAAATGCTCCCGCACCATCTGTGGTGCCGGAAATCAGAGGCTTGAACTCATTTGAAACACTCTGATATATAAGAGTGAAAGCATGATCTTTTCTCAACTTTAGATCAGACCGATCTCTCCAAGACAGTTTCGCTTCCTCTTCAGGGCTTCTTTCTTCCTCTTTTTCGATGAACCATGAACCCATGCACTGTAATGCATGAGGCTGACTCTAGTTTCCACTTTCCATACCTCCCAGTTCGAGCTGTCAATAGGGTGACACCTTGTATGACATCCATCTGGATACGGCCCCCGTCAGTTAGAACTTCAGGCGAGGCGGCGCACTTGACGAAAGAGTTAAATAAAAATTCACTTGAGCAGAAAGTCTGTAAACTTCATGGTAAAACTTAAAGTTCAATAAATCTGCATTTTAAATTAAAAAAAAACTTGCATCAAAATTTTTTAAAGTCCATCACGAAAAAAATTCTTCACCTCCACACCTCTCAAAAAAATTTAGCTCTGCCTGGGCCCATAACCCGTGTTCTAATATCTTGTTCTACACTTAAACTTTAAAGTGTGAAAATTAATTAACCAGTAGAGCTATGAACAGGGGATCTAAAAGTTAAATAACGGATGCGGAAAACTTTTTCATTAAAGACGAGAATTTCTTAGACAACATTTTTATTGAAGACGATGCAATAAAAGATGAAAATTTACAATGACATTTTTAAATAATTGATTACATTAACTGAGCACCTTGCTAAAAAAACATTTGAGTACAGTGTGTTGGTATTATATTGAAGTGTCAGCGAAAGCTTCATGATTAAATACATTTTTTAATTTAAAAATCTCTATTTCTCTTAAAAATTAAACAACCCATTTTTTTTTTTTAAACATTTGGAAATTTTCCAGTTAACCCTCTTTCATCTGATCCTGTAATTTCCACAGGTAGCATATATGTGTGTAGCAAAAATTGCTCATTCTTTAATTTCCACTGACTTTTGTTTGTTATCTCTATTTACTAGTGTATCCTATTGTTTAAATGTCATTAAAAATTCTGTAGTATTCAAGACTTTAAATGTGAGTTTGATTAATAGATGGGGTAGGTTGTCCTCTAAATTTCATATATTCACATAGTTAGTGAATCATATATAGGATATAAATTTCTGGTGAAATAGTGGATTTTGAAGGCAATTTTAGTCATTTGGAAATTATTATTAATACTTATTATTTATTGAATTTCTCATCAAATAACAATGAATCTGAAAACTATATATTTAAAAGGTTTGATAATGATGCTAAACAGAAAACAGTGAATGCAATTTTTTAAACAAGCATTGTATCAATATTTGGGAAATGCATATAAACTTTTAAAAAAAAGAACAACTTAATGCATAATATGAAAGCTTCTGAAGTTTTGCTCACAAAGGATATTTAAGTAACCAAAGTATTTTGAAAGGGAGAATCTCTATCCTAACCTTTTGAGATTGATAGCTCATCATTTTACATTACAAATAACCTCCTAATGCAATAAAAAAGCTTGTAGATTGTGTGCTGTTTGTTGGGGATTTCTGAAATTTGAGTTTAACTCAAAGTGAAGTAAGTCTTTCTTTTAAACTTTGTCAGAGAGTTTGCCATGCTGTGTATAATTTCTAAAGTAAATTGGGTAAATATTATGTATTTAAGAATTTTTACTAAAGAAATAAGAATATAATTGTAATTTAATTTCAGAATATTGTCTTTTACTTCATTACATCATCAATTTACATTTCCAAACATCAGTTATTATTATCTAAGTCAACACTTTGATAAATCTTTGTTAAAAAATATGCTATATATATATATTTGTTAGCTCCCAAATATATATAGATTTTAAAATATGGAATTTTTAAAACAATTTCACTTAAAAAAAATAAAATCAGAGGGTTCATAACTTGATTTTTAATAAATATTTATAAAATCATGTTTCATAGGGATCAGAGGGATGCCAAAGTGATAGAGAGTCTGAGAAAATTTCGCTGGTCCCCAGAAAAATGTGTGGCATATACTTACTCATCACGTTAAGTTATGTTTTAAGATGCAGCAAGTTGTAACCCCCTAGTTAAAAAGCACTTGAAAACACTTACAGAATCTTTTGTTCATTATTACTCAAAGAATGAAGATCCCAGGCATGGTAACATGTGGATAATAGTTCCTTTTGTTGCAAAAATTCAGGATAGTAATAATTTAAGCATGCATCTAAAAGAAAGCCTCATCGACCTATTGTCCGACGAAACTCCCAAATTTAAATTTCATTCATCCTTATCAAGATCTCAGTTTTGGTTTTCCATAAAAAATGAATACCTTTTTCTTAATGAACAGGCGACGAAAATTGCGTGATTCAATTCTCACAACTTATTTATGTGAAAAGGCATTTTCATGTCACAGCCATCAAAACATGGTACCGATCTCAGCTTGAAATAAATGCAGTTCATCTTGCAGCAACAAAATTAGATCCAACTATCTATAATCTTATTTCAAGTAAGCAGAAATATCCATCACACTAGGAATGTATAATGTTAAACATTTGATACACTTAAACCATTTTTTAATTGTTTTGTTTATTTTATTACTGTTTATTAATAAATATTTCATATAATTTAATTACAATTCATAGTTTCATTTTATTAACTAAGTAGTACATTTTATGTGTTCTTAGATCACAATTTTTTTTTTATAAATATATTTTACATTTAAAAAATCCTATTAGTGGTCCGCGGGATTTAAATTATGAATTTACTGGTCTGTGATGTCAAAAAAACCCACTGATAGTGTATATATTTATTATATCAAGTTATTTATTTCAAATTTTAATTAAGGTAGTATTTTAATTTCTTTTGATTTTAACTATCAAATTCTGTTACTTTTTTAACTATATTAAGTGATATGTTTTGCTTCATTAATGATCAATTTTATGTACTTTCTATGGCAAATAATATATTTACTTTTTTATTTATTTATTGGATTTATTTAATTTCAAATTATGGGATTCCATTTTTAGGTTGCAAAAAGTGGATGTTCAGAAACGGCAAGAGGATATAGCCTATGCTACTGTTGTCTACTCTTTTTCCAAGTTCTATAATTATCCTCTTCACAAAGTATTTAATTTTTTTCTTTCTTCTGAGCCATAGTTTTATAAAGCATTTTCTTATTTTATGTTGTAAATTTTAATAAACTTATCACAGTTTAATCACATGTATATAAGCCAAATTATCTTTTTTTATAAATTTTTTTATTTGATTTTGATTAAAAAATGCAATCAAAATTCTAAGAAAAATCTTTTTCTTGTTACACTTTTCCAAACTCACTTTATATAATTGTACAATATGTACTTTTACATTAATAGTTAGTTCTTTCTTTTACTACAGGAATTCTCTATTTGAAACCTTCAATACTTGTTGTAATATCTTTGTCTGGAATGTATGTATGATGCTTTGGAAAAGGAAAAGTACTTTTGTGGTTTAATGCTAATACATTTTTAAAAAACTTACACATATAAAAACACATATAAAATTATTAATTTTTGCCAATTATGAAGAAATGGAAATAATGGTTAAATCAATTATCAGCAATGGATATGAGTATGTGTACTTTATTTTATATAAATTTGATAAGAAGCAGAGTAAAAGTATCTCTCTCTAAGTGATGCTTTTATCACTTAATTCATCCTTTTGATTTTATTATATGTGTAATCTTTATTAAATAAAATGTGTATCATGAAAATTATATGATTCTGATATGAAATTTTCATGTGGCTTATTGTACTATTATTGTAAAGTGCTCAAAAAAAATTATAATTGAAATTCTGTAAATTGGAAAATTTTGAAATTTTTTTCCACATGTTTTTATAACAGTTCAAATAATTTATTATAAGAATGTGTAAAAGTAATTCTTTTATCCTCGTACTGGTAATTTTTTCTTGTTTTTATTCAGGGACGATTATATAGTTCTTCCACTTAGAATAAGCAATAATTTTATTAGTTTCAGCATTTTTAAAATTAGTACTTATTAGCTATGGATTTATACTATCTCTCTTTTTTTTATCTACGTTTAATTAATGAACAGAGTAAAAAGAAAGGATTTTGGTTTAACTTTTTGGCTTAAATTAGCAATAATAATGCATTATAATAATTTGATTTCAAGTGGCTCCGTTATAACATGGTACTTCTCTAGCACAGATTTACTCTATCAAGAATTGGAATCAGCCCTATATAACAGGGTGCTATTTTTGCACAGATTCACCCAACACAGATCATGAATTGCTTAAAACCCTCATACAGCATGGAAAAGTAATAAAAATTATTGAAGGTGAACTTAATTTCATATTAGGAAAAGCCCAGTGTGCAACAGCTTTATAACAGCGTAATAGCTTTTAAGTGTAAAAATTACATCATTTGATGTTTTTCATTCGAACGTGTGCATACTATCAGATATTTCTGCAGAATTTTCACTAACTGATATTTGAGTACTGTAATGACTTCAAACAGCTCTGGGTTAAACTATTTATTATAAAGTATGAAAATCATCAAAAAATATTCTATTAAAATTTAATTGCAAAATGGGTCCGCAGTTGTAGAGTCTCTTTCGCTGCAATGTCTTTATATCGCTCGCATAAACATGTTAATTCAAGTGATCCTATAGGGAAATGTCCTATACATTTGATATGTCAAAGGGTTCACAGTTTGCTTTTGGTAATCCCACACCGAGTTTGGGTGATCTTGCTGGCTCTATCTCCACAGTGCAGTTGCTGATTCGAAAAACCTCAGTTCGAAGTCCACCTTAATTTGCGGACTCCCAGGTATCGTTGACTCTGAAGTATATCACTGGCGACAGACCTCTTACCAGATTCTCTGAAGTAAAGTCTGTCTTTGAACTTCCTCGCTCTCCCTTTTTAAACCTCTCATTTCCCATGGTCACTCACAACCTATTTCTTTGACCTCTTGTCTGTCGGCCGCTTATAGCGGCAGTCTGTCTGGGCACATAGTGAGAGTCCTATCTTGCAGACATATTGTCGCCCCAGATCTGTGAGAACCCAAAAAGCAAATTGTATCAGTGTCTCCATTAACTTTCTGACTGGTATGGGAAAAAATGGTCAGAATTTATGACCACTCATTTGCGAAATTTTTTCCCCAACAAATAGGAAAACGGATGGATCTTTCCCACGTTTGTTGGCGTCCCTTCTTAGCAATTAGAGAAAGAGACTGGGTACATCATAGTACGTAAGCCCAGTTGCTGAGTGGTTACTGCATCGCGCATCCTCACCACAGGTCCAAGGTTCCAACCCCGAGCTGGGTAAAGTTGACTTAATCTTTCATCCCTTCAGTGGGTCGATAAAAGAGCAGCCAGCTTGCTTCGGAACTTAACATTGGAGGTTTCTCCTCAGACTGATCAGAACATCTGCTCATGCACCTCAGGTCCAAGATCACGTATACTGAGTTCGGCACAATCGACCTTGGCCTTCATGGGCTATTGTGCCTCTGAGTTGAGTTAATATTTGAATACACATTAATTGAGTATATTTTGGCTATGTAAATTAAATAGTTTCAGTCAAATCGAACTAACCTTTTTTTAAAAAAAGAAATTATAGTTTTTATTTTTCATGAATTAATATGTTGCAGTAAGCTATAGCTGTGTGTGTGTGGTAAAAAACAAAAAAATGTCTCTTAAAAGATGAATGACAGTTAATAATTCTTAGTAAGAATGAAGAAAGCATTGTTTAATTCATACTTTTTTTGTATTACTTAAGAAAATTTTAATAATGATATCTGAATTATATAAAATTATAATAGCAAGTTTTTTAATTTTTGGAAACAAGCACACTTTTCATACTAGTTCTTTATCTCAAATAACATGATTTTACGTAACATGGATATTCTTATAAGTGTTACAAGGGGAGGTGTTACCTGTATTAAATTTCTGATGAGAGAAATTGATTAAAAAATTTATACTTTTTTTCTGCTTAAAAAAAGTAAACATTTCTCAACACATTTTGTTGTGTTATTTATATAAGTATAAAACATGCATTCTAGGAAATTTTTTTTATCTTTGATATTTTAAAGCTGTATTGTAATTTTTCTGGGATTTAGTAGAAAAATAGTTTTTTGTATATTTAAATATATTATTAATGTAATATTTTGCTATATGATTTATTTATTATTTTGCCCATTTTTATATGTATTTAAACCAGTGTTAAATTTAATGAAACACGATTGTTTTTTTTTTAAAGTTTTTATTTATGAAAATGTGAAGTACATTTTTGTCTATAAAATTTCTTTGAACTAATTATATATATATATATTAGAAAAAAAATTAAAGAAAATTCGTTTTTATTAAAAGAAAGAGTTTGATTTTAAAATTCGATTTATGTATATTGTCACTTTAATTTTCATGCATAATTAGATAATATTATATTGCAAATAATTGTTTTCATTTTAAGATTGCAGGTTTTGATAAAGAGAATCCTGACCTTCCATATGAACAAATTCAAGAACCAGAGGTTCTCTTATGTGTTCAGATTTTTCGACCAGAACAGAAAAATACTGTGTATGAGACACATCCATCTAGACTTCCAAATTTTCATGTAAGGATAAATTATGCATAATTTTTTTTAATATTGAGTTGCATATTGTATTTTATTTGATCAGCTAAAATCCCCTCCCCCTAAATAGTATACTGATGTAAAATATTAATTTGCTGTTGATTATGTTGTAAATATTTAATTTTTAAAATTTTACAGATACATAATTTTTAATTGTTTTTACTTTGGAATTATTTTAAAGCTTTTTAGTTATTCTGTTGATTATTAAAAATATCTTAAGTATATAATAGTCTGTAATGTATCATATTTCATCTGTCTTCATATTTCATCTTCAGTTTCCAAAGAGACATTGCCATAGAATTACAAGTATTTTTGTTTTCTTGTCCAATGTGAATCTGATTCTGTAACATTGTATCTTGGTTGACTGTGAGTAAATGCCAAATCTGGCTATTGCCATTTAACCCAAAGCTGTTTCTCTTATTAGATTTCATGGTGGGTTGATTTAAATGAATATCTAATTCTTATCCTTGGGTCTATTTCTTTTAAGTTTCAGTAACTTTTTTTTCTCCACAGCTTAAGAAAAGGCAGATTATTTTTGACATGGGAAATATATCTGAATTCACCTTTTATTATTAGTCGAATCTTCACATTAATACAATGGAGTTATTCTTGAATTTGATTTTAAGTATGTTACTCAAGTGAAAAACCTGTCAGAGTTTTCTGATCTGAGTGCCACCCAGGTCAAAACATTTGTAGTTAAAAGTGGTGCAACTGTTTTCAATTAAACATTTGACTCTTAATTTTCAGTTCAATTTTCAAAACAGGATACTTTAACTGCTGGATTCTACTATTTTGACCATTGCATTATTTCAAGTGTTACAGGTTCAAACACACATATTCACAAATTACATGCTGGGGATGCATGTTTTAAGCATGCATCTTTTGAACACTTTTTCTCAGATACACATACTACAGGTATAATATTTATTTATTTCTACGGACTGTACATGTTGCAGTCTTGTTAATTATCACCTGTTGTATCTTTTTTAATTCTTAATTGTGTTCAGAATGGTAAATAAAAAAGAGAGAGATCCAAGGAAATAAAACAATATAATAAGCCTACAAACTAATAGTTTCTCATGTATTTCATATCCAGCTATTGAAACTTCAGTTGTCTTTATTGTCACCCAATACCGATCAGAGTAGTACTAATGTAATCTGTATGCTTTTATAATGCTTCTAACTGTTTGAAAAATATGTGTCTACTAAGTTGTACCGTAAGTTATGATAAAAAAAAAATTCAGATAATCTACTGTTACTGAAACATTGAAAACGATTTTAAATTTCAATATTGGAAATCATCTGCAGTATTTTTCAAAAAATTTAGTTTTTCATGCATGTTATTCAAAATCAATCAATGCCTTAACACAGTAGAAAAAAACACCGAACAGAAGCACACAGCAGTTATTTCTCTGACAAAAAAGAAAAACCAATTGAAGGCCTTTAAGGCTCTTAAACGTTTAGATATCAAAAGGTTATTCACTTATTGTTCAATTAAGAGATTTTCTGAAGCCTACACCCCATTGCAGACCATAGTAGAAATACTTGTCTATATTTGTAAGAGAAACACCTGTTCTCATCAAAGCTGTCAGTGAGAAAATTCGTCAAAATCCTTGTCAAAAGAAAACTTCCTCCTAAACAAAGGAATGTGTAAAAGAGAACAATGTATCACATTGTAAATTAAGACCTAAAGAGACAGAGGCTTTTGATTATTTTTTTACAAAGGTACTTAGTAGTGTACACATACTTCTTGTAGGAGGGCTTATATTCTAAAAAACATGTAGATAAAAGCTCCAATCGGTAATCTCTGGTAAAATTAAATATTTTTGGTCTATGAAGGAGAGTTTGAACCCCTAAACTTCACCCTTGTGTACACTACTGAAAGCAACTGACACACCTTAAAGCAAAAAGACTGTTGTGACAGCAGCTTATTAAGGCCATAGAGGAATTCTGTTTACAGGTAAGAAATGTTTGATGTTGTTTGTCTTTCAACCTCCAGAATGACAGTGTATGCACTAGGTGTGCCCAAGAATCTAAAGAGATGAAAAATACTTACAGAGAGCTCATTGTAATGGTTTGGTGTGATGTCAGTTATGAAGGGGTCTCAGGTATTTATTTTTGCTAGAAAAGAAGGAAAACCACGGTAAAGGTTATCAAGATACTATCTTAGAACCAATAGTGAAGCCCTTCAACATAAACCTGTTCAATGGAAATGATTTGACTTTTCACCAGGTCTCTGCTCCTACTCATAAGTAGAAGATAAATCAACTGTGGTTAAAAGAGAATAATCTAGACTTCTCATAGAACATAAAAATTGGCCTTCCAGCAGTCTGAATTTGAATTCACACTCGAATATAAATTGTTGTCAGCGTGAGAGGCAAAGGTGTGCTCATATGGCTAACCTATTTGGACAGTCTTAAATGTTCTTTAAGGAAAACAGCAATGGAAATTCTCATAGAAAGGATGTGTATGCCTTGATAGATGATTGGCAAAGATACTTAAAGATTGTGTGGGGAGATCATCTTGAGTAAAAGGTGTGGTATTAAATTTAAAGGTAATATAAAATTTTAAGTAAATTTTAACTTTAAAGCCAATTAAAAATTTTTTTAAATTTTAACTTTTTTATAATTGTGTCAGATCTTATGACACAACCAGGTACTTCTGTAGTTGCAACGTTCTATTTATATTTCAACAGTATTAATTCCTGTTTTTGTTTTTTTGTCTATGATTCTAGCTCCATCCATTTAATTTTAGTGTTTTCTACTTCAGCCTGCATTGAATATTTGTATTTGTATTATAATATTTCTAGATATTAACAAAAATAAAAAAACTCAAGCTACGTTTGACACATTTCAAATTCATATGAATAGTTTTAAAAAAGAGCAAAAGTTGTTGCTGTTACTAATCCTCCAAGATCCTATAAAGTCAGACAAGATCAATAAGTCCGTTAATTCTGATAAAATCGAGCAAAACTAGTGAAGAAGTATAAAGATTTTCTCGAGAAAGGTCAGAATGTGCTCAGGTGAAGACTGTTGAACATTACATTTGTTACACGTGTTATAAAGGTTTTAGTGTTCCCACAAAACTTTAGACCAGGGATGGCGAACCACTGGCACGCGTGCTATTTGTGGCACACGACACAATATTTTGGGCACGCCAGTGATCAAAATGGTTTGCATTTTATTTCAAAATAACTAAGTTCACCATGAAATATTACGAACTTACACGAGTGATCTGTCGCGGTGCGGTGAGAGCACACTCGTTTGTTATTGTTTTCCTTAGTTACGTCGTGGAATACAATTGCTTATGATGCAAAGTTTGTCTACGTATAGCATATTCAATTTAATTGTATCAAACGTATTTTAAAGTTTATTTGTGTTATATTTACGATTTTTAAGTGTTATTTAACATGGTTAGTTCAGTAAAGAAATAAAAAGGGCAAGATAGTAAAAGAGAATATCAAATTTGATGAATCTAGGAATATGGCATTATTAGTAATGATGACAAAAGCGGTGTGTGTTTTATGTTCTGGAATTGTGGTATGCAGAACATCGTACGTAAAACGGCATTTTGAAACAAATAGCAAAACCTCTCGACAAAAACGCGAACCACAGCAAAAATAATTAATTACTTAAAATCCGATTGGCAGATGGCTCCAATTATGCATGCATTCTACTAACAGTAACATCTTACAATCCAAATGTAAGTGTTTTGTCATCCAATCTGCAACAACAGAACTCACACTAATGTTACATTACTTTGAATAACACGCATAACTAAAACATTTGCAACTATACAGTGCAAAGGGTATTTTTTTCATAGCAAATAAAGAGTTCTGTGTTCTTAGTATTTAGTTTTATTATTTTCTCAATAATCAAAGTCAAAATTATTTGATGGCACGTCTATACCTCATTAAACACTTTTTTAGAAAAAATGGCACGTTGTTCCATAAAGGTTCGCCATCCCTGCTTTAGACTATTTATATGTACACTAACAAGACGTGCAATGGCAGTAGAGGAGCTTCTATCACAAGAGAGAGAAAGAGAAAAACCAGGCATTTTACTTTGGTACCAGTAATGAGTAGGAGGCTTCATCCATTCTTTAATGAAATTTAATTTTTTAAGTGTGAATTCCTAAGAAGTTAAATAAAAAGTAGAAGGAGTTTGTTGTTTGCAGCCCTCCTTCGCAAGTTTGTCCGCAAGGTCTTTCCCATGAATATTAACGTGCAATTGGATCCACTGAGCATGGATTTCGTGATTCTTCAAAATATGCTCTAACTTAGTCAAGATGGAAAGACTAGTTTTATCTCCAGTGTGTGTGTTATACCAGTTGTGTGTGTCGCGAACAGAGCTAACGCGAACTTGTAGTTTAACTAGAGTGGCGCTGTAAGCGCATTCCCTTTTTGTTTACTTTTGTCAGTAGTTGTAGTAGAGTTTGTAATTCGAACGTGAAATGTATCAGTTGTCTATTTTCCTTATCCATTAAATCTTTTTTTTTCGCACGAAACTGCCAAAGTAACACTTTTTCTCTATTTTTTGGCGATTTCAAATTCAGCATCGAATTCTTCGGGCTTAAAAAGGGGTTCCATTTGTTGATCAACTAAGGTTAAAGGCTCAAATTTGATGCATAGAATTTCTACCAGTTCACATAATCTATCAACATTTAAATCAGAATTTGATAATTCAGTTTCTAATTCATTTACTACCTTAGTAACAGCTGTTCTCAATTATTTTCGTTTGGCTTTTAACAACTCAAATGTTTGTGCTTCAGCCATATTTAGTATAGTAAAATAATCACAGCTTATACTCCAAAACAAGTTCAGACCAACTTAATATTTTCAATAATTCTACTAATTTCAAAACATTTCAATAATTTCTAATGTTCTAGTGTTCAAAAAGTTAACACAGTTCAATGTATCAGTTTCAAATAAAAAAATTCACAATTTAAAATATTTCTTTTTTCCTTTCGATTATCAAATATTCAAATAAAATGTAACATATATATTTAATTATAATCAATATTCAAAAAATAACTTTATTTTATTAAATTCTAGTTCAAACTTCTTTGCTTTCAAAATTCTAAAACTATTTCAAGCTCGGATCCCGGCAGGGATGCCATGTGAAAAAATTAATTTTCTATTTCACAAATTCTAATATAAGAATAAAGGTATCACTTACCTTATTCTTCCGTTTCTAACGCCCGGGATGAGCTTGACCTAAGAGATTCAACTAAATAGACTCTTAACCAAGAGAATGAGAGTCCTTTTTGATGCAAAAAAGATTTAATGGATAAGGAAAATAGACAACTGATACTTTTCACATTCGAATTACAAACTCTACTACAACTACTGACAAAAGTAAACAAAAAGGGAATGCACTTACTGCGCCACTCTAGTTAAACTACAAGTTTGTGTGTGTGTGTGTGTGTTAGCTCCGTTCGCGACACCAGTTACTCAGTTGTTGCTGGGAGTTTTGACTGTCTGTTAAAATCCAGACAGTCTATTTGGTCAAAATCTCGCTCAGATTTAACTAGCTCAAGTCCTTCATTGATGGCTATTAATTTGCTTCTAAAGACAGAACAGGAGTCGGAGTTACATCAGCTAAGAGTAAGTTGTCTTCTGGGGTCTCAATGTAAATGCCGCATCTTGTAAGCTCATTGATTTTCCTTCCATCAGTGTAAAGTTGAATGGTGTTGGTAGGAATGTTGTTGATAACTTCCAAAGTGAGGTGTTCGATACAAAAAGATCATTTTTACAGATTGTAGAAGAAATTCTAATGGAAATGGACTCTGAGGAATCCTTCAACTGGATTTAGGCTGCCTTTAATAAAATGACGCTCAACATCTTTACTAAGAATACCCAGGGACTCCATTTAACTGAAGGGGCTGTTAAGCTTTTGTTGGTTCTTCCCCTTGTTTATGTAAGCTAAAGTTTTGTTGAAGTAATCGTAACTGTGTGGATAGCTTGTTACAATATTTAACAATGTCAATATTTGTTGTTTGCAGTAGTTGTAGGTAAAGTAGTAAAAGTAAAGTAGATCTATGAAAAAATAACTTGCACCTTACCTTAACACTTAAATTAACCAGTACTGAAATCAAATTATATCTACAAGCCCAAGGAGAATGTTCCTGTATCTAACATTCAATAGGATGATTATGAAATTGCTCAATAATGTAGAAGATTCCATTTAAGATCCACTGTGACAAAGCATTGAGTACTTTTTGTCTATACTTTTTTGTTAACTTTTCTCTCCAAGTCTTGACATTTTTACTTAACTGAATACCATTGTTTGTTTAATATGTTTATGTTAACTAGTTGTATTTCAGTACATTTGATGGTATACTGGAGTAAATCGCTTACTATCTTTTTTTTGCTAGCTGTTTGATATCTATTTTTCAAAAAAAATCCATCCTTCAGAATTAGATTTTAAAAAATATATATGGTATTATATATATATGTTTATTGTATATATATATTGTAACTATATAAATGTAAAATATATATATATATATATATATATATATATATAATTGTTTTTTAAAATGTTTTTTTTCATTATGTATTTGGCAGAATATATCCCGTGAGAACTCAATACCATCAAAAACAATGCTATTAAAAGCTTACTGTATTTTTATTTATAGTAAGCTCATTATAACACAAGATTACCCCTGAAAAATGTAGTTTTCTGCTGTTGATTATGTTATGTTGTACTTCACAGTATAAATGTGCTTTTTCCTTTTACATAGAATGTGAGATTTTTCTGTTTTTAATTAGATAAAAAAATTTTATCTTTACAATTTTCAAAATTCATGACATTCACCAATTTATAACTACAGTTCTGTTGTCATTTTTTCCTATATTTATATTCATTGAAATGTTGGCTGGGTGGCATGGTTGGTTTGTTGATGGCCTTCTGTACCCAAGGTTGCGGGTTCGACCCTGGCCCAAGCCGATGGATTTTCATGATACAGAAAATCAACAGCGGCCATCATGTCGTATGATTATACGGCATGTAAAAGATCCCTAGGGGTTGCTCTAGTTAAAATTAAATCCTAGTATAGGGTCGCATTGTCAGAGCTCAGGTGCTTCCCTCTAGGGAGGAAACTGGGCATCAAAATTACCTGTGGCAATTGGTATCCACCAATATGGTTCCGCACTAAAAAAGATATCGGCTTCAGTGAATGTACTAGGTAGATTGATGAACTCTGTGAATAACTGTTCATAATCTGCCATTAGAAATTTAAAAATATATATATATTCATTGAAATGAAAATTCTAGCTATTAGATATTTTTCATTAACATTATTCTTCTGTTTAATTAAAGTTGCATTTATGATTTTTGTTTCAAGAAAATTGCTATATTTCACAAACTTTTCCAAATTAGATTGATCAGGAGTTTATGGTTCTTGGTTGTCAATATCTAACAGAATTGCGTGACAAGATTGAATGTGTATCTGACAAAGCTATACCTGGTGATTACAGTCAATGCCCTAAGCATGAACCTGAAGTTACTTGTAAGGTATTGTAATTTTTTATTTCATGATTAATGTTAAAAAGCATTTTTTTAAAAATTTGTATTTGTTATACTTAAAAATGAATACTGTGAGTAAGATTACAAAATAGAGATTGTTTATTAATGTTTCTTTAATTCATATAATATACTTAAAAATATAGATTTTTAAATAAATTTAAACTCTCATTATAGGTTGTTTTATGAATATAAAATTTCTTAAAAAACATATTTTTCTCCATCTTGCTATCTCGGGTCAGTTTTGATGTAAAATCATTCAAATATTAGGTTGGGGGAAAAGAAATCCATTATTTTTTGGGTAGATGGCTGCAGTGTCAATATCTCGTGAAGTATTGATCAAACAATTTCAAATTTATGCTCGTTGTCAAGGTGACATTTCACACTAAAAAAATTATTTTGTTGTTTTTTGTTTGGTCCATTCAGTTGTGAGTTACAGGGTATTAAAAATGGAAGTCAACAAAGAGAAAATTTGGTACATTTTACATTTTTTCTTTGATAAAGGCTAAAATGCAAAACAGGCGGCTGAAATTGTGAATGATGCTTATGGTGCGGATACTGTAACAGCTAATTACGTGCAATTTTGGTTTCGTTGATTCCGTTCAGGCATTTTTTATGTTAAAGATGCACCTTGCACAGGCAGGGCCATTGTCGAAAATGTCTATAAAACCATAGAAATAATCGAAATTAATCAGCATGTTAGTAGTCGTAGCATCGCCCAGTAAAGCGTAGCATCGCCATAGGTAAAGATCGACCATAAAATAGTTTTAAACCATTTGCGCAAAGTTGGATTCAAAAAGAAGCTCGGTGTTTGGGTGCACACCAATCAACACCAAAAACATGATGGGCTGAATTTCCTTCTGCAATGCCTTGACCAAACGGAATGAAATCGTCTCATTTCTTAATGGGGATGAGAAATGGGTCACATATGACAATATTGTACGAAAACGATCATGTTCAAAGCACAGTGAAGCAGCTCAAACGGTGGAGGATAACGGCCAGGAAGGTTCTACTATGTATGTGATGGGACTGGAAAGGAATAATTTATTATGAGTTACTTCCGTATGGCTGAACACTAAATTCAGATCTCTACTGTCAACAACTGGTCCATTTGAAGCTAGCTATTGACCAGAAACGCCCAGAATTGGCCAACAGAAAAGGTGTGTTCCATCAGGACAACGCCAGGCTACACACGTCTGTATTGGCTCACCAGAAACTCTGGAAGCTTGGTTGGGAAGTTTTAATGCATCCACCATACAGTCCGGACCTGACACCAAGTGATAGCTACCTTTTTCTCGCATTGCAAAATTTTTTGAGTGATAAGAAATTGGGATCAAGAGAAGATTGTGAAAATCGATTACTAGGGTTTTTCGCCAATAAGGACCAAGACTTTTATAAGAGAAGCATTATGAAACTACCTTTAAAATGGCAACAAATTATGTAACAAAACTGTGCATATTTGACCCAAATCGGACAATCCTAAGCATGCCAAATAAATTATTTCTTTTCCCCCAACCTAATATTAATTTAATTCTTTCTTCATTTTGTTATATTTAATTCTTTTAGCTATTAGAAATATCGGGTCCAAGTAAGGTTCTTATGATAATTTTTGTACTAAAGAATTTAAATGATCTCAAAGTTACAAAGAATAATTCACAAGAACTTATACAGTGAAAAGATGTATTTTGAAGAGACATATGGAAATAAAAATTACATGTTACATTAAGCTGAAAAACTGTGCTGAAAGCTAAACTGAAAGAATGTCTCTAAAGTTAGACGTGTGACAAAATATTTCTATGTATGTGAAGCAAACATTTTGAAAACCATTAAAACATGTAATCAAAGCATCCAATTTTGACATATATCTATATGGCATATCTAAGTAATAGATTCAAGTCTTTTTGTTTTTGAAATTTTTATTAATAATAAAGGATTGAAGATCAGCTAAGTTACTTAACTACAAATCTCAACTACTTTAAAAATGAGCCCTTAGTTTGATGCTGAGCAGGTGGTTTCTAAGTACTTCACAAAATAATTTGTACATTCATCATAACGTTAAACAGCGAAATAATATTGTCATTAGCCGATGATTACATTTTCCATCTGTTTTGTCCATTTCATTACCAATATCCGCTGCCTTCTTAGTTAAATTATAGAAAGTTTTTATTGTAGATATTTTTAATTCTCCTGCAAATGGATCTGTTGCATCATAGTTATGCATTGTTAAAAGTAGAATATTCCTATTTTTCATAGGTGTGTATAGAAACAATTGTTAATTTTTTTAAAAACAAATGTAGAGGAATAAACATGAATTCAAACATTTTGGTGGAATTTATTTTTTCTCATGGTTCCAACGATATAGTCACATTCTTTTAAAAAAGTTTCTACAAAAGTAGGAAAGATGTATACCAGTTGTCTACTGTCATGTTACATCCTGAATTATATAGAGGTTCCATTAGCCTCTTCACAATATTACTGGAACTGCTATCTATACTTGAAACTATCCTTTTCTTTGCTGATCAATGTATACTTTCATCCTCCTAGTGTAAAGTATTCTCAAATAGACTAGTGCAAAATTCTTGGTCCTTATTTTGATGAGTCTTTTTACCATATATTGTTAAACTGGATATTGCCCACCGAATGAGTTTAATTTTCATCTTGTGATTACGTTTGTTTCAAAATTGTACTATATTTGACAGTTTCCGACACAAATTTTTCGAACTCGTATTTGATATAACCTATCTAAATCCTCCCTGCTCTGGTAAGTTCAGGTATAATCAAAATGTAGATATTCTCTCAGAAATTCTAAATGGCAGCAGACATAGATGCAGAGAATATTTCTATTCTGGTGCCATCTGTTACCCTAATATCTGTTACATTATTTACATGAGATGATTTGTGTACTCAACAAATTTTTTAGTAACCCATTGAATGCTCTTATTTCAGCCTCATTGGTCTTTTTTGAATCCCTTTTGTAAAAAAACTTTTTTTTATGGATTTGATAAAAATATTTGTGCATTTTTCTATGCATTGAATAACTTTAGGAGAAAAAAATAGATCCTAAGCTTTTAAAGAAGAAGTGACATCTTTTGAAAAATTCGTGTATTTCCAGGGAATTTTGTACAAATGTTCTTTCCAGAAACTATAACATTATGGTGGAATTTTTCTTTTTTCCCTACTCTTTCATTGTCTCTCTCTATAAAGTAATTATTTTCAATTGTGTCTCCAACTTCCATTACTAAATCAAAGTAGAGGAATCATGATACAATCATATTCTTTATCAGCATTGGAAAAAGCTTTTTTCATCCAAAGGTACTGTAATTAATACATTTCTCAAATGTTGCATTTTCTCATCACAATCATGATAACTCATATTATCGAAACTGATTTTAAAGCTTGCTCATAAAATTAGAACTGTAACAGAAATACACTCACATGTTAGGACTGCAACTTAGTAGACAGTATCCAAAGATATATTCTTTCCCGTAGGCTATGGCCCCTTTAAGGTCATGACTTTGAAATCAGCTACACAAGGAATCCATTTTCTAAAAAAGGTTGATTTTAAAGCTTGCTCATAAAATTAGAACTGTAACAGAAATACACTCACATGTTAGGACTGCAACTTAGTAGACAGTATCCAAAGATATATTCTTTCCCGTAGGCTATGGCCCCTTTAAGGTCATGACTTTGAAATCAGCTACACAAGGAATCCATTTTCTAAAAAAGGTTTGAAAGGAACATTGAAAAGGTAGGTAGTAGGTATGACCATGCCCTGCAGAAGGGCTGCATGGTTAAATCAAGAGGTGAAAGCTATACAATTAGAAGCTTATTGCTGAATCTTAGATATCAATATCTTAAATATATATACTGATATACATAATCATTAAATACTCAACAAAGTTGGTAGTTAATGGCTAGTATTTATATAATATTTAAAAAATTTCTTTACTTTTTATATCTAGCATGAAATTTACTTAAGGAATGATTACTATTGTTACTTTACATAAAAAAAATACGTAAAAAAAAATTCTATTGAAATTAACACAAAAATATTTTTTTTAAAAAAAGTGTCTGCTTGTTGTAATGCAGATCTTTTTATGTTTTTATCAAGTTATATATACTGTACGAATAAACTTTTTATTATAAAAATTGTTCATTTTTCATAGTGATAGAGAAGGAGATTACAATTTGAATTATTTGGTTTTAATTATGGATATTTTAATTGCTTTATATCAACAAATTAAACATCTAAGCCTTTTTCTCATGTGTCTTATTTCTAAATAATGAGTTTGAGTATCAAATTTTGTTATTTTTTCTCATTTTTTGTAGGATTTGTATAAATCTGGCTTTTTCTACTTTAATGGTGTGTTTTATAATGATATGAGGCATCCAGATTGCAGGGATTATAGTGAGTAAGTAAACTTTACATGTTTTTTTTTAAATATACATTGTTAAAATGTAATTATAAATATATATTATGATGCATTTAAAAATTTTTTGTATGAGATTGTTATCTATAAAGGTATGAGTTGTGAGATTAGAGTTTTTTAAAAGAAATTATGCTACTTTTGCCATGAATTTTACAAGCAAGATTTTGCTTTTTGAAAAAGATGGTATAAATTAATATGAATGTAAAATAATTTTTGCATTCGTAAATTTATGTAAAATATTTAACCTCTTTTCATTTAGATTTGCAAATGCAAGGAATTTTATATCATCACCTATTCTTTTGTATTTGTTTTGGATTATAAAACTTATAATTTGTGATAATATTTGTATCAGTTATTAAAAAAAAGAATAAACCTGTTTTGTTACATTATATAAATTGAGAATTTTATTTTATTTTACCTTTTTTTACTGAACTTGCTAAATTATTATCTGAAAATAAAGATTTTAATTACATTAAATAATCATGGTAATGCTTTTTTCACATTCATCACAAATACTAAATTTTTATTACATATTTTAATAATTTTTTTATAAAATAATTTACAGAACCATAATATCTTGGGCAGAGAGTGGAAATCATGGTATTGGTCCATTTAGAAAAGCCTTAATGGAAAGAACTAAATTCATTGATTTGGAAATCCAACTAGGTTATCCCTATGTATATGTCCATCAAGGGAATTGCGAGCATTTAGTTGTGTTTAGTGATTTACAGTAAGTTGCAATATCTTATTAATCTTATTAGATTTATTAAAGACTAGCTTGTGTATACCCGTTCTTCGCACTGGTGAACTGAAAAATTAAACAACACAGATTGAAGGAAAAAGAAGTTTTTAATGAGTTAATTTTATGTGAATTGCAAATTAAACAAAAAAAGCTTTTTGCATATCTCAGCTAAACAAAAAAAAAAAAAAGAAAAAAAAACACCTTTGTTAAATTTTAAGTATGTAGATCTAATAGCCGGATAAAAAGGATTTTTTTTATTTATAATTCCTCGTAACACTTTTGAGGGTCGATTTTTCAAAATACCTCCCTAAGCTGATCTCTGCTCAGCAAAAGTAACACATTGTTAAAAGTTTTGCGTAATGAACGCTTAAAGTAGTGTAAATAATTTATATCTGAAAGTGTAATACATTAATATTACTTTCTGTTGTATTTATTTTATTTTAAAATTGTAATATTCGCAAGCAACGCTGTTTCTTAAATTATAATGGCGATTCAATGAAAAACATGGGGAAATGTTAATGATAGAGTCAAGTTGGCAAATGCTTAGCTACTTTCGTAGCTCGAGCTTTATTAGAGCTTTGTAAGACCCGCTGTGTAGGGGAGAAATGCACTTTAATACTTTATCCAACCGCATTATGATTTACTGCAGTTTTTTTCATACAATATTTTTTTTGGATCACTACATTTACAAATTAAGGGATATACATAAACAAAATACTCCACTTTGGAAAATTTAATCCGTTAGAGCATATAAATTAATTAAAGATATTCCACTGTAAAATTAATTATATACACCGTTCACTTAAAATAAGTAGTCAAATCATTTTCCAAGGTCTTCACTAACATACAAAAACATAAGACACTTAAATTTTGACAAACTATTTTTTCGGGACAAAAATAATAATCTTTGCAATCCGCTGAAAACGCAATATCTGCTACAAAACTATTCGGCTTCCCCGCTAAAATACTCATTATAGAACCTGTGCTGCCATATATCTTGGAAGAGTGGATTGATTTCAAAGAATATTCCTTCTAAGTTGGTGTGGTGTGGTAGTTAGGAGAAGGGGGTGTCAGCTCAAGTGTCGTCCATGTCACTTGACCATGGTTCAAAATTACGTGATATGTTGCCAAAGCCCTCGTGTAGCTGAACAGTGTGACGTTAATATTCACTCACATCAAAAAATACAGTATAGTAGTTATAATTATTTTTATACTTAAAAACGCAATATCTGCCTATTCAATTAAAATTATAGAGTTATATATAATTAACTACTAACCACAAACAAATTTTGAAAATTTGTCCAAATGATGTAGTGTGAAAGACAAAGTTTATCTACTGTAAGTACCAGAACCGATAAAATGATTTATTTTGAAAAAAGATCAATTTCTTACTACCAAATGTGCATAATACAATCATTAAAAAAACATTCAAATAAAGAGAGATTTATAACAACCTCTCCCTTCAAAACTTAGTTTTATTCTGAAATAAAAAAAATAGGCATTATTCTGATCACAGGAATTAATTAGAAGCGAGCCCCTTGCGTAGCCAAAACAAAAAGTTTTTCTCAAACAAAAGATAGATATATGCTGATGTGGGCTTTTTTGCAGCGCTTGCCAGAATTGCTTGCAGTTGGCAAAATTTTTTCCTACTTACTTGACAAATATCGTTATATTTTGGACACTTTTTACAAATTTTTATATAAATTATAGCTTATGTGTTATTCTGATGTATAAGCTATATTGCTGTAAAGTTTCATTAAAATCCATTCAGTTTTTGTGTGAAAGACCCACAAACATCCTCACAAACTTTCACATTTATAATATATATTAGATTGTATTTATTAAAAATTCAATTAACATGCATTATTTTTCAGATATTATACACATCATCATTGCTCTAATAGACATGCTTATCCTGTACATGTTACTTTGAGGCCCAAAAAGAGAGTGCTGTGTATGATATGTCACATACATACTGCTGAGTAAGTTAAGTTTTTAAGAAAGAATATTTTTTAAGACATTGAATGAGGTGAAAACTTTAATCATTGTGTTTTTAGTATTTAATTTTGATAATAATTACTGACGAATTATTGTGGCACTCTTATCTATAAAGAATCCTCTTATTTATACTTGCATAAAAAAATAGATCAAATTTTACATTATTTAATTGCATAATAATTAATTGAAAGTATTTAGAAACATATTAACCAATACAAAAATGTTAATGTTGTATAAAATTTTTATACAAAACGAAAGTTTTTTATAGTACCTCAGGTTTACATTTTAGAACTATACTCCAACTGGATTATCTGTATTTCTATAGAAAAGTATATTTTTTAACAAGTGTTTATTCAAAACTTGTCCATCTTATTAATCTAGAGCAGTTTATATGTTAACTAGACAAATGTTATTATTTTTTTTTTTGTATAAAATATAATCTTTTAAGTGAGAGATGTGATATTTAAGCTGTATCTATCTGGTTATTTAACTTATCAAAATGTTGTATAATGTACAAAAAAAATTTTTTTTTACTAAAAAAATCTGTTTAGTTAAGTAGAGGGAGGGAATGAGAGATCTTTTTTTAAAAGTAGTAATTTTTTTTAATGGAGACATGATTATAAAATTTATGTCTTTTAAGAGTTGCAAATGAATAAAAACAAGTTAAGCCTTGCAATTTCTCAAGGTAGAAGGAAACCTAATGTAAATTAGCTGAATGTAGGTATTGTTTCTTCCTTCTACTGGTTATATTGAAAGTTGATAGCGTATATCATTTACTTTTAATTAAAGAAATGTTTTGATCTTTTTTCTTCATTGTAGAATATTCATTCTTTTATCAATTTTCCTTTAATCATGTTAAAAACTACAAAAAAAAAAAAATGCAGAAAAATTATTATTTTTTGATTTAAGTTATCCAATTTGGATGTAGATGATTAAAATTAAGATAAGACTTTTTTACTATAAAGTAAAACTTTTGAAATTACAGTTGGACCTTTATTTTCCAAACTTTTTTCTGGAACCAAGAATATTTCAGGATTTTCTTCTCTAACCCCTTCACTGCTGATTAAAAAGTTTGCGATTCGCTGCCCAGTGCCACTGTTTTTCACTTAGGTGCTTTATATGTGGTGTATTGAGGAGAGGGGGAGAGAAATGGCACAAAAATAAGCTAATTTTTTCTGAAATAAGTAAATCCTTATCAAATGCTGTCATGATCATTTTAGAGCATTCCAAACCTTTCAGAATAGTTTTACTGATAGATATATACGTTTGGGGCACTCAATGCATCAGTTGAGCGAGACGGATATCTAAGCCAGCATCAGTTAAGGGATTAAATAACCTCCAAATAGCAAAAAGTATTTTCTATTTAATGAACCTTTTCTTTTGTGATTCGATTTTTTCTCACTATTTTAAAAATATTTCTGGATATTTCAAATTATTCTTTCTTTTGATACATTTTATGTACCTTGAAATAGTTTTACCAGACACCTAACTCACCAAGAAAAGTAAAATTGCTGTAATTCTGAGCTCAAAACTCAAATGAAATTAACAGACCTTATCAGTGATTAAATTTAAGAATGCATCTGGTAATGTATACTTAAAATTACTGGTTATAAAATGAATGGTTAAAATTATTCGCTGTCTTTAAATGTAGAAAATATTAAAACTCATTCTTTTTAACAAAATTATTTCTTAAACTTAATCTATATTTCAAGTAATGCTATTATCATGCTGAAAATTTTAAAAGTCAAAAAGTTTTAGTTATTAAAGCCTCTTTAACATTTCAAAACTTAAAACTATTTATTTCACTACATTGAGGTCTGAAGAGTTTAAAATATTTGAAGTTTCTGGTTTTTGTCATATTATTTTACTTTTAATATTTAATGAAACATTTAAATGCTTTAAAAGTATTGCACATTTTCTCTATTAAGGTAAAACTTCAATTAAATTATGTTCCTTAAAATTTTTTTTAAAGTTTTATTTATTTAATGTGACACATTTCAATATCAGCTTATAATTTATAAATTTGTAGTTTTCAAAGAATATAATAAGACTTGTATCTCAATTATATATAAAGAGTTTGCATTCTATTTTTTTTTTCAAAATATTAAAACTATTATAAGTATAGTAATAAAACAGTTTCTGTGTGAGATGGTTTGAGTTTCTCCTAAACTCAAGCTAGTTAAAAAACTGTCAAAACCTAATTTAGGGATGACAAATAGGATTTTATCATGGTGCAAAAATTAAATTTATATGTAAATATTTTTCAGTGTTAGTACCTTATGTTTTATACATTAGTACCTATTAAATATTTATTCATTATAAAAATTTTAAAAAAAGAATGAATTTAAAAAGATAGCCTATTTTAAAAACAAATTATTCATATAATTTAGTTAAAGTTTTTTGTTACATGCTAATTACAAGTTTTTTGTCTGGCTAGTATCTTTTTGATTGTAAGGTAATACTTGCCATTGAGTCATCTTCTGTCAATCTATTTTCAGCCTTTCGCAATACATGATTTGATATGGGAAAAAAACATTTTTACAAGATTAAGAAGGAGGAAATAGTTAACAATACAATATCTAGTTCAGGGATGGCAAACCTTTGGGAGATGTGGGTCAAATTGTGTTCTTATTTTTTTAGTCTTGTGGGTCACTAAAGCCTGTTTGCACCAAAATTTAAAAATTTTTAACTGAGTATCTTTAAAACTAAACATTTTTAAAATGCAATTGACTTAATGCTAAAAATGGGCATTGTTTAACGATTTAAAAATTTTAGTGGGGTCGGAAATTCTTAAGTGTTTGGTACAAATAGCAATAAGTGTTTGAATGAACAAGAAATAACAAAAATTACATGCAATATATATTACAAAATATTATTTATTAGTATATATACATATACATGTATAACAAAATTGATTATAAAATATTTAATAAGAAATCTGTTGCTGTTTATTTTCAGATAATTTTTTAATATTAGGTTCATATTTTGTATTCATTAGTTTAATGCATTTCGCATTTAATTCCCTGTCACATCTATTTCTATTAGAAGATATTACAAAGTTCACATTAGAGAAAACAATTTTTCATTAATATGTAGTCCCAAACATCATTAAAAGAGTATTAACTAGTTTTTTCATTGTTATAAAATTATTCGGTAAGGAATACCAATTAATGTAATATTTTCCATTTTTACTGTGGGATCAATATTATCTGCCCTAGTTTTATGCAGTTTTCCTTCTAAGACAGGGATGTCCAACCCAAATGATCTTGCGGGCCACTTCGGGAAAACATAATCTCGCGGGCTGCACATAAAATTATATACCTTTTTATTAGATTAGGAAACAAAAAACATTTATTGGACTGAAAATTTAATACAGAATGAATTATTATTATTGTTTTCATTATTTTTCATGTATACAACATAGATAATATATTAATGTTTATATAATATAATGCAATGATCAAATTATGTTTTAATTATTACATTTGCCATTTTCCTGAAAATTAAGGTGTTCCTTTTGAATTGATTTTTCATTACTCATTGTTAAAATTTGATTGTTCTATCATTTGCAAACGATTAAATATACATTACTCTTTATCTTAACTGTCCTGAATATTTTTTTAAACTTTAAAAAACATCTCTGACTGCCTTTTGCTTTTTTGGGGCACTCCAAACAGAAAAGAGGAGGAGAAATGAAAGTCGCACACACAGAGAATCATGTACCATCCATAGTAAAGGATATGCATAATGCAATTCAGTATTTATTATAGTAAAATCAAATGTAACTGTTTTATAAAATTTGAATCTATTTTAATCTAAAGGACATTTCTATTATCAAAAAGGATTTATTTTAAAACAAGAGCAGATAACAAGAAAATACATGGTAGATTTATGCATATAATTTTCTCCTCAAATAAATTTCAAAATGAAAAAACTTTAAAAACCTGATATTTAAAAATTTTTTAAAAAGAGTCAGCAGGCCACAACTTATGTACTGGCGGGCCGCGTGTTGGACACCCCTGTTCTAAGAAATCAAATTTTGTTTTCCACTCTACGTTGCTTCAAAATTCAACTAATTCCATTGTTAAATTATCAATTCCTAGTCACATAAATTCGGTTAACTCCATTGTTTCAAATTCTATTTTGTATGAATATAAACTAAGGTGAAATGTATTTTCTGAACTTTTAAATTAATTGAATCCCTACTCAAAAACTTGTTTTATTTCCTGCTTAATCATTAAATATTTTTTAATTGCATTTTCTTGAATGTCAAGGGAGTTTTCAAAAATTGTGTTTTGAAAATGTTTTTTTAATTGAGGAAAATATTTCATGATTTTCATTTTCAAATCCTTAGTAAAGATGTCAAGTTTTGTCATAAATATTGTGACATTGATCCAAGGTTCGAGGATTTTATGCAGATCAGTCTCAAAAAGCAAGACAGTTCTTTAAGAGCAATTTAAGAATTTATTGTAGAAAATCCAATCCTTTAAATACAGGATTCAGCAGTAATATTCACAAAATAAATCTCAGAAGGCTTTCACACCTTCAATAGCACTCGGGCACAATTATCGGTGTCTAAAATGTACATATATGAAAGATTATTCACAAGCAATCACTCGTTCAACAGCCGAAGTAATCACTAAAGCAATACTAACTGATCGCTAGTCTAAACCAGACTGACTGACTTTCGAGAAGTATCTCTCTATATTTATATCCCTTGTGGATAATTCAAGAAAGATCCGCTTGCATCATAGGTCTTGAAATTGTGAATTTCTCTACTAATTTCTAAAAGAATCCAGAGGGTCCTGAACTCGCCAACTTGGCTCTGTCGCCAAGATTTCATCAAGTTCCCATTGAATCACCATTATAACATAAATTAAATCTAATTTAGAGTAAGATAAAGACATTACACATGTCCTAATACAAATTATTTACACTATTTTACACAAAATTCGTAACAATGTTTTTATACTTTCAAACATCCTTAAGACAATTAGTCCATGCCCTTGAAATTTTTTATTCAGTTCATTAAAATGCTGAGTGATATTGTATAAAAGCATTAAATCATTTAACCAATGTGTATTGGACAATTCATTAAAGCTATTGTCTTTTTCAATTAGAAAGAGCTTTCCTTCTAATAACATTACAAAACGAATAAGGACCTGACCAAAAGTAAGCCATCGCTCATTTTTGTATGTCAAAACCCCTGAATAATGACATTCAGTTTCTTCTTAGAATTGTGCAAATTGCTGTTTATAAAGTTGATTATTTTTATTACAATGGCGATTACACTGGAAAATGCCTTTAAACCATGCTTTGCACATAAAACTTTCTTATGTATTATACAATGAAATACAATCAGATAATGTGAAACATTTTGCTTAAGATGCTGAACAAATCCAATTTTTTCCTTGCCATACTAGGTGCACTGTCTGTTGTTACAGAAACTATTTTCTGAGGGTCAGTATCTATTTCTTTAAATGCAATATCAAATTCTTTAAAAATATCCTGACCGGGACACTTCAACGTTTTTAATTTTATATAACTCTTTCATTATGTTTCCATACTTATACTAAACAAAAACTGCTAATTGTGCTTAACCAATTACTTCATTACTCTCATCTGAAGCAATTGAATAAATACATTTCTGCATAATTTAAGTCATTATGTATTTGCGAATTTTTTTTTTCTAATTATATTACTTGATCTTTAATTATTTTGTGACTTATATATCACTCATTTATACGCTTTTTAATCAATTTTTTTCATATGTAGGACAATCAATGTTCAAATCAACAATGTAGGACTACGTTCTAAAACACTGTTTAAAGAAAAATTCTCTTTTTTTTCTTTTGTAAAAAACATGTTTTTCTTTCTTCATCTGTTGACATGCCAATATTAGAATGCAACATTTTATTATATGTATGTGAAGTCATTTCTTCGTTACAAATTACACATATAACAATTTCAGTCACAGCATATTTATTAAACCTTTTAGCTTGTTATTCTTGGAACTTTTATGGCTTGTTTTTAATTTTTTAACTGCCGACATAGTACAGGGTTACGATTAAAAATATTTATATTTAGTATACAATAATTTGAGAAGAAATTTTGTATTCACATGCCTAATATACATACACAGCAATACACATTACTTTTAAACACATTAAAAAAGGATGCCAATAAGTTCAACACTGGTATTAACTAATACAGGCGCGCCTTAATTTGCGAGCCAAAAATTGCTAGTATCAAGAATAACAGACATGTGCATGGAGCCCATTGGTGCCTCACAAGGTGTAACAGAGAGGGGGTTATACTAATGCTATGAAAGTCTCTTTCTACAAGCATAACTGAGCATAACTGAACATAACCTTACAAAAGTGCCTTTTTTCTGAAGAAAGAGCTTTAAATATGGTTATTTACTTTGGTTTGTTGATTTTTTTCAACAAACAAAATGTGAGCAAAATTGTACACTTTGTTTGATGTTTTGTTAACACACTTTTGCTTTATTTCAAATACTACATACTTTCACATACATTTGTTGTCATTTGTGTAACTTCGGAATTGTAATGATCAAACTGAAGGTTATATTGATAGCATTTAAATTGCTTTTGTGTCAATGCAGTGCTTGAAAAAATACTAATAGAATATAAATAAACCCACATAAATAATCAAGTGCTGTCTTAGCAATCGTGGGTCAGTGTCTGACCCACAGGTCATAGGTTCGCCATCACTGATTTAGTTGTTTAATTGTAGCAAAAGCATCTGACATACTATTTCACTCATCTAGTATTAAAGAATAGATAACATTTCAATTTTTTTTATATATGTTTTCACATATGTACAAATATTTGTGTCTAGGTTTAGTCTGTATTTCTAAATTTTCTAATTCCATTCACTTGGGAAATGATTCTATATGATTTACAATTTTTTTGAAAAGTGTTGATTCATCTAAAATAGTTTCAAAATTTAAAGAATGCTTAACTTTTTAAAATATAACATGTAATAACAACTTGTAATATTCGTACATTTCAACTTCTTTATTAGTCCAAATATAGCCTCAGTAGTTTTTCTATGACTGTAATTTTTTATTGAGATAATTTAAATGTAATGTATCCATGAAAGCATTAACTTTGTCAACAATTCTGTATTAGACATTTCTTTAAAACTAGTATATTAAATTAATTTAATAAAAATAAGACATTGTTTCACAAACCTTTCTAAAGTTGTGGCCAAAATTCTCGCAAGTTCATTATTGCAAATTAATGTATTCTCTGACATATTACTTTTCAGAATTCTGATGTAAAAAGCCATTACTTACGATTCAAATTTTGCAAATCTTACCAAATCAATATTTATACTAATATATTATGATTTCATCTTAGCTGAATGAACATTGCAAGTAAACAAACTACAAGTTATCTCCTAGTTGGCATCAATGTATTAAAAGAGTACGATATTCACAATCCACCTGATTAAAAAAATTTTTAAATATGTCGCCTGCAACTATAAAATTTGATTTAACCTTTCTAGATACTTCTTTGAAATCATAATTCCGAATTTTGCACAAAGTAGTTGTTGGAGAATAATGCAATGAAGACCTGTCTTGATTATTTTTTTTTGTTTAAACTAAAACAAATTGTGGCTCTTGAATACTATCCACAGACATTTACCTCACATATCAAAGTATCACCCTTCATTGTTGCATTTTCATGTGGTATCCTTCATGAATATTTTCTACTAGAACTGAAACTAAAATTGCTTAACATTGATTAACTAAACTAACATTAACAAAAGAATTTTGTTTGTCAAAATTTGCAATGCACCATGTAGTTGCCATTCTCAGCCTAAATTTTTGCAAATAAATGTTAATAGTGTAATTCTTTTTATATAATTTTAATTACATCCCTTAAAGACGTTTATAGTTCTGATCACTCTCAACAGTACAAAAATATTGTAGACTAATTTAATCAATTGATAACAATTGTTGAAACATTACTTTTAAATTCATTTATGTTAAACTTCTTGGTCTACATAAACTTGCATTATTTTATTGAATTGATCTTTACTTTTTTATAAAAATTAGGAGTTTCTTCCTTACATGTACTCAATATATATGTAATTTTTATAGCATTATCTGTTAAAGAATGAAACTTGTAATTCTTTTCTCTATTTGGCCCATTTTTGTAATGTTTATTTTGTAAACTCAAAAATAGAATTAATGTAATTGTAAAAAATTTAACATGAGTGTGATTCTGACATCCATAAGATTCATATTATTTTTCTAGATGGATTGTGTTTGACAACAAACGTCTTGCAGAAAATCCAACTTACTTCTGCAAGCAGTGTTTTTTTTCCTTTAATTATGATGAAAATGATCAAGCAATTGGCAGCTTTAGAGCTTATCATCATGTAGACAGAAGTAACATCTTATGAATAAGTATTTCTTTCCTGTACATAATGAAAATATTATACATTTTTATAAAATTCTTAGGTTTATCCTTTCCATCAACATGTTAACTGTGTATCATTTTAATTTTGCATTTATCGCAAGAATTTCTTCTGATATTAAACCAAGTAATTAATAAAATGCCTACAATTCTGTTTGATTGTGTGTACATAATGCAGTAGATCGGCACCAGATAATACTGTGATGCATGGATTTCTTTGAGAAATATTTATTTTTAATTTAAACGAGCTGTCAGGATTTCTTGTAGTATATGTGTATATAACGTATATTGTTTCTTGCATTCTAAAATCAATACTGTCTGTTATATTATTCTTTGTCATGAGTTAAAGATTACACTGTTGAGTAATATCAATTTATGTATAAATTATTACCACATACTTAAATTTTGAGTGAAATATTACAGATAAAATTTTAAATTGTATATGTACTTTTTGAAATAAAAGAAAGACACTTGAGATTTTTACAAAGTTTATTTCATAACATATTTAAAAGTATACAGTAAGATATACTTGCTAATGCACATCAACTTAAAACAGATTTTGAATGATATACAGATGAATGCAGTTGCTGCAAATATTTACTAACATAAATGAGATGATATAGAATCACACTTTAAGTTAAATAGTTCTATGCGTGCAGAACCCAAAATGTGCATGTTTCTGTTTCAAAAGCGTCTGCCACCACCTCCACCTCCTTGGTTATCTCGAACGCTGCAATAATAGAAAAAAAATAGTGATTCTACTGAAAGTATATTTTATATACCCTTAAATAAATTCACAGTTGCAAGTATTACCTCTACTGTCAGAAGACAAAGATCTCTTGTTTCTCAATTACAGAACAACAAAATCTTAAGTCTTCCAGACAGGAAAGTTGACATAAGACACAATATAGTATTAAATGTTAGAAAATTAAGTAGGTATACTACAATTTAAAATCAAAATATTGTATATTATGCCTACAATCATGGGATTAATATTGATTATAAAAGTAAAGCTTTAAAACCCAACTTTTTTTAATGCAACTCTCATTTTTCATGTATTTGAGTAGAACATTATGGGTAACTAATTAAAACTATAATGAGATGTGGTTTCTAAATGAAGTCACAAAATGTTTTATGTTTGAAGCATCATTAGTGTAAAATTAACCTTTGTGCCGCGATTAATAATTAAAAAATAAAGAACCATCAGTGTGTATTTTTTTTTTTATCTAACTGTCCAGTAGCAAACAAGACTACTTTAAGAAAAAGGGTTCAGGATAAAAATTAAAAATCCCTTGAATGGTAGAGGTTTTGAACCCCCACCCTTGCAATATCACTTTAATTGTCTGCAGTACTTGAGTAAAATTACACTGCAATTGCCTCTTTACAGGGAACGAAATAAAGAACTTTTTAATAAAATTACAGACCTTTGTTGCATTAAATGTTGAGCCAATTGCACTTGGTTGAGTGCACCTGTTATGGTAATTATGCGATCATTTGAACCTTGAGTGGCTTCTTCAATATTGATTGATGCTACTGCATCTCGTCTTATTTTACGAATTCGCTGACCTCCTTTACCTATGATAGCTCCAGCAACCTTTAGAGAAATCATGGTGTGTTTAATACATGGGAATAACATTAACATTATAAGTAACTGCTGCTCAAATTTACTTACATCGTTTGGAATCTTCATAATAATTGAATGTGTACCATCAGGATTAGGCACTGGTTTTGACTGAAATAACTCTCCAGTATTCTAAAAAAAATATAGCATTTATTATAAAACAAAGTTTCTCTGGTAAAGATAATTAGAAATTTAACTTGTAATTTTCTTCTACACCTCAAATTAAAAAAAAAAAGTTTTATTATATTGATAATGCACAATTAAATGTCTTTTTTTTCTAAGATTAAAAACAAAATTGTTGACTAACATTGTTTACTTTTTAATTGTTATAAGCATGTGAGTGAAGATTAACGTCGCGCTGTTCAGCTACACGAGGGCTTTTGGCGACGGACCACGTAATTTTGAACCATGGTCAAGTGACGTGGACGACACCTGAGCTGGCACCCCCCTCTCCTAACTACCACACCAACGGGAGGACGTTTCAGCTCTCGACAGATTTAGCGTGCATCGCTGCCTTACACGGCGGGTCTTTAGTGGTACTGGGCTTGAACTCGTGACAAAGCCAGCCACGTTATAAGCATGTGAATTGGTATATTGAAATAAATATGGAGAATTTAAATTTGTTCAATATGACATTCTCTGAATGGAGTTTTGGAAACAAATTACATGTTATAGAAAAAATTCCTCATATTAATATTTTTCTACCAAGATTCTGTTATGTAAATTTCTAAATATTGCTGTCTGCAAATTCATAACAGAAATTTAATGTGTAATATGCAGTTCAATATCTAATTCAGATACCAATTTTTTTTAATTGCCTCTTCTCCAAATTTCATGTCTTAAACAGATATTCTACTCAAATACATCACCAATAGGGTTGCAAAATAAAAGGTTCAATGCATAAATTTCATTTACTTGAAATTTTTCTGCATATGTGACACTACATCCTAGCAAAATTGAGAAGCTTCTTTAAAAAGTTATGAATATTATACTTGGAAAACTAGTTCAAATTTAACATGCAGTTTTAAGAGTAATGTTCTCATAACATTGAATGTACCTAGATTAATTTGATATTAAATGCTTAAAATAGGAATGTTTTTCTGTAAATCTTCAGCTATCACAATATTTTATATGTTAATATATGTAATTTATATCACTTAAGTTGTAGGGGGTAAATCATGTTTTTCAATGATAATCTGATCACATAAAACCCATGTCACAAAAATATTTAGTTTAGTCTGAGAATGTAAATTCTTGTAATCCTTATGAGAACTCATAACTTTTGTGTGACTTAAATGACATGTATTCTGAAATTAATTCAATGAATGAAAAGGGGAGGCATCCTTTCAAATATTTATTTTGTAAATATTGAAAAATTAGCATATAAGGTATAAATGTTTTCTTTTAGAGTTGAAAAATGTATTTAAAGCTCAAGGTAATATTTAAAAAGGATTACTAATGAAGCTTAAAATATTAAATATTTTAATTCAATACTGTGCAGTTTTTTTTTTTTTTGTGTGTGAAATTGTATTTGGGACATTTTAATACTGAATGATTTTACAGCACATTAAAAATTTGTTTTACATTCAAATCTTTGTACAAGCATGTTAAGTTTTTTTAAAATGTATTCCAATTTATTTCTTACTTTTTATGAGCTAATTCGTGGATAGATATAATAAAATACTTTGCTACATCTCCCTTTCCTCAAAAAGTTGGAATTTAGTTTTCTTTAAAAAAAAAACAAGTTTTTCTATATAAATTTTCAGATGAAAACCATTGTTGCAAAGAAATTCTTGTGTGACAAATTGGGCAATTAAGATATTGATTTAAAAAATGTCACTTATTTCATATAACAGGTTAATCCGTGTTTCACATTCATTTACATTAAGCGTGTGATCAACCCCCACAACTATTAACCATCTAAATGTGATTTCAAATTATTCCTTTATATTTGTACATAGTTAAAAAAATGACAATTCATCTAAAAGTTGGACGTATTTTTCTAGTCTAACTTGTATTTATTATTAACTTATTATTAGTAACTTGTATTGTATTCATGTACAGCCCTAAATGTAATTTGTATTAAATTATTTTTTTCCTAAAAAAAAACTTTCATTCATATTGAAAGATGTGTTTTAAAAACATTTTCAGATAGTTAAAAAAATTTAACATTAGAAAGTAATGATGAAATAAAATCATGTAAAATAATTGTTTTCTGAAATGGTGATTGTAAATGTCAAGAAATATACATCTGATTTTTTCAAATACTTTATTTTTGCAAAAATTGTTTTATTTGTATTTAAAATATTTAATTCCAGCATTTTTTCCAAGAGATGATACATAATTTAACTGTTTAATAATTTTATGGGTGCATATTTTTTAAAAAATTAAAGCTTAGTAATTTAAAATATGTTGATAATCAAATATTATTTAATTCCATCCAATTTTGTAAATATTACAATGTTTTTTAAAAACAAAGTCCAAAATATTAATTCCATTATTAGTTGTCAGAAAAATATTTTACCATTTAACATAAAGAAATATATAAATCGAAATATCTTTATTCTTCATATACATAACCTTTATTTTCACTGTGAAGGTCTTTACATTTGTATAAATTTTCAAGACAATTAGAAATATTAAACTTCTTTTAGAGGGAAGTCTTTCAATAAAATTTGATGTTCAGGAAATTTCTAAGTTTGATGCAACTAAATCCATATATCTTGATAAAAATATTTTGTGAAATTTAGTTGAGTAAAATTATGAAAACAAACAAGATTGTAGACAGGAAATTCTGCTTAATATACATTTTTCCTAACACAATGTGATTGAGGAAATTCATGATTATTTTATAGCCAAGTATTTCGAATGTGTATTTGAATTGTATGTGTTTGTGTGTGGTAAATGTTAACCTTTTGTGAATTCAGGAAATTATCTTCTGCAACAAATATTTCATTTATAATATTGATCCCTAATGTTTCCCTCCACTGAAATATTTGTTTTCATAACACATACCTTCATATTAAGAATCAAATCGAATATATATTTAATTCTAGAAGAGGGGGAATTATTTAAAATTCTTATGTACCTAAATTTAATCATTATATAAGATGTCAAGTGATTGAATTAGCCTAATAGCTTTTTCGATGTAACCCATTACTTTTTTAATGTTTTACACCTGAATTGCAGGAAAATACATTTGAAGTAGGAAAAAAATTCAAAACCAGATGTAAAATTTGGCATGTCTGAAAAATAAACTTTAATAAATCTGTCATTTTGAATTCCTCCTTTATTGCCTTAAATATTCTTTTGAACTGTATACCTCAATTTTAAAAAAATGAATTTATTCTATCAAAATTTTGTTTTTAGACCTAATATTTCACTGAAAAAACTACACAATCTTTTTTTAGACTAATCCTTTAATTAAAAAAAATCATACAGTTTAATCAAAATATAACCAACATAATACATAACCAAACTGTGAATCACATGACATAAAAAAGTTAATATCGTTTTCTTTTATAACCAGAACTTACTGGTACGGGCGGAATGAATCCCTGAGGCTTGTAAGGCCTCTGAGGACCTCCCATGAACCTTGATGGTCCAGGACCATTAATACCTGGCCCACCAGCTCCTTGAAATCCACCACCCAAACCAGCATTCATCATAGGATTACGAGGTCCTGGTCCACCCATAGCATGTCCCATGGGTTTATCCCCAGCACCTTGAGACATAAAATTACCAGGATTCTGGCCGTTTACAGAATTCAACATTCGGTTTCTAGAGAAATAAAGAGGGGGAAAAAATTATTTTTCCAAACTATAATTTTAGCTTTAGTTCACAAAAATAACTATATTAAGTATTCATTAAACAGAAAGCTTGCATGATGTAAATCCTATAAGATTATTCTTTGTTTCTTATAGATTAGGGTTTGAATTATTTTTTTTTACTAACATTGCACTTTAAAACTGTGCTAGGACTATTGGCTGGCTTATTAGGAACTGTAGTGATTAAACAGCTGTCCTCAGTTATAAGAACATTTTTCGAGGATACTTTTGGTATATCTTAGTTTAGATTTTCCATTATAATTCTTTTAGTCATTAAAAAAAAATTTTTTTAAACTATTTAGTGAAAATAAATGTCATTAAAAAATATCCTATTAATATAAAAATTCAAAGTTCTTTAAAAAGTTATATACCCAAATACTTAAAAATAGATTCTAAACAACTCTTATTTCATGATAACAAAAATTACAAAATTTTACTTCTTATTTGATAAAGTAATTTAGAAACTGAAATTATAGATGATCAAAGTATAAAACTAGATTAATTTTACTACTGAAAACATGTCTGTTTTCTTCCCAGTCAATTGAAGATTAATAAATGTATGTGCCTGAATTTAAAATTTAACTACACTCAATTTTTAGCACTATTTTGAAAAGGATGGCATGTGTGTATTCTATTACAAATTATCCTGGGAAGAATTATTTGAAGAAATTAATACCAATTTATGACAAAGGTTTTTTTTTTTAAAAACTATGTTTCTACAGCTAGAAAAAATTTTCAATAAAAAACCTTTGGGAAAAATTTATTAAAGAACAAAGTATTAAAATTAGAAAAATCTTGTAAAAAAAAAGCAGTTTTCAATTTTTAGCTTTTATTTTATGTAAACCTAATCAAAATACTTTTAAAATTAAATGTTTAATTCCAAATCTGATCTTACCCTCCATAGCTACTCCCACTGTCTGTAACCCAACCACCTAAATTTCCACCTCCAGCATTACCACCCATCTGACTCCAGCGGTTTCCAACATTTGGACCTTGTCCCATTATTCCACGACCCCTACCACCAAATGAACCTCCAAAGCCACCTCGTCCTCTGCTTGAACCACCATCAGGACCACCAAAACTGAAATTATCAACAACTTCATCACGCCAGGCTGGTGGCGGAGGCCTATCAAAAAGAAAAATGCGTTCAGTATTACTTTTTAAATAAAACAATTATAATATCACAAATCCTGATCAACATACCTTCCACGAAATGAGCCTCTTCCTCTGCCTTTAGGACCAGTTTCTTCATAACCACCATAATCATTACAAAATAGTGGGTTAAAATGATGAGGATCATATTGCTTATTTGGTCCTTTTATTGGTGCCTAAATACAAGGGATATATTAATGAAATAATTCCCACAAAACAAACTTACTTTTTTTTATAAAAAAAATGTTCTTACTGCACTAATAATGTGGCACACTTCCTTTACACAATCCACGACAACATTTGGAAATCCAGAAATTTGAACAATTCTTTCAGTTGAATTGGGGCAACAGTTGCTAAATATCTTGATCTGGGCTCCCGTTTTCTAGAACAGAAAAATAAATTAAAATTTTTTTTAACTAAAGAGCAATACTTAAGAAATATATTAAATTTTAAAATAACAAATTGTCACTACATAAATAATTACTTACCTCTCTCAGCTCTTTAATTCTTGATCCACCTTTACCAATTAAACACCCAGCATGACTTTGATGAAGGAGCATACGCAATTCACAATCAAATTCCATATTCCGATGATGAGAGTACTATAAAAATTACAAATAAATATAAGCAGCTTGATTTAATATTACAAACTTAAAACTATAATTAAAAAAAATATACTTACATCATCCAGCTTAGGAAGAACATCAAGCAGAATATCTCCCAGAGTGTCAACGTCAGCCACAATAGCTAATATACTAAATAAAATATTTTGAAATCAGATAATTTTGCAAAATCGAACTCCAAGAAGAGTTTAAATATAAATGAGATGGAAAAACAAGACTTTACACACGCACCCTCTCGCAAAAAAAAATTAAGGAAAAAGAAAAATTATTTTGGATTTCAAAATTTGATTTAAATATTTTATAAAAATATAATAATGGAAAACATTCATTAAACTAATCACCAAAATGTTTCTTAAATTCATAAGTAAAACCTAATATTTTAAAAGCAACTTATTTTTAAAAATGAGGTTTAACTCAATGTATTAATTGAAAGGCATATGGTTGGTTACATTAACTCGAAAGATGGATTAAAATTTCACTTCAGACATTCAACAATTGTACATGGGGTATTAAGTCAATTGTGGATTTTGCCATTCAAGAACCATATCTGATATAGTAAATACTTTTCAATCAGCATTACTTGTACTTTTAAAGCCACTGAATCCAAAGTAATAGTCCTTGAAATAATGTTTTGTTTTGATGTACATAATGATTGAAAAATGCCTCGGTGTGGTCAGTATATTCTTAAAATTTATAAACTTATTTCCAAAATTCCCACTGCACTTAAAAGCCAAGTAAGTCAAAAACCATAAGAGAATTGTTTAGATAGATTGCTTATTAGGACATGAGAACTATTGAAGAAGAGAACAGGCAAATGTGTTATGACACCTGAGCTGGCATCCCACTCTTCAAGCTCCAAGACCACATCAGCACAAAAACTTTGAGCTCCACCATATTTAACATGCATTGATTCCTCTACAGAGGTCATGGAAGGAACCAGGATTCAAATACAAAAATTAACAGAAATAAAGTTGCAATGCCTGCATTCCAGTTTATAACACCTGCCATACAGATTCATCTTTGCACTTCACACCTCTTTTCAAAAATTAAAGAGCTCATAAGATATTTTCATAGTTATTTGACTATTCATAATAGAATGGATGCCAGTATAATCTAGAACAGCAAGTTAAAACACTTGACTTGAAATATGATGAACAAGTCATATCAAAATTACTTTTTGCACAGTGAACTAAGTAGGATTAGTCTCTTTAAAATTTCTACTAATACAATATATACACTCAAAGGGAAAAAAAGTTTTCTTGTTTTGATATGGTTAACTATGTAAATGAATGTATTGATTCGTTTAAAAATGTTTCATGCTCATTTCAATTTTTATATGGAAAATAAGACAAAGAATATATATTACACAGTAGCGCACACAAAATTTTTTCAAAGGGGTGGGTCCAAAGTCCACCATTCTTGTATTATGCTTCAATGCGACAACAAAAGTATTCCGATTTTGACAATTTAAAAACTAAATTGTTCATTACAAATACTTAATTAAATTTTACGTATTATATATATAGGATTATCGATCAGAAAAAGTTCAAGGGCTATAAGGGTGGGGTTCTGGACCCAAGGACCACCCCCTTATGTGCACTACTGATTACACAAACTAAAAGAACATAAATAAATTCAGTTATTTACGACACCCCTTTACATGACAGAATTATTCATTATATATTTATTAATATTAATACATATTAATATTACATATCTTGTTGAAATTTTCAATCCTTAATGAAATACTTTCTATTCATCTATTCAAGTTCAACTAAATTTTTTTAAACTTGTAGTGGATGGAATGATGATGTTATTAGTTTTTTTTCAAATATTAATTCAACTAAATTTTGTTTTTAATTTTAAATTTATTCTTTGTCAGTTCTCCCGGAGTTAAAACTAGCTGCAACAGATAGCGCCAGTATGTTTTTCTAACAAAGTAGGAATTGACTTAAATTTATATATATATATATATATATATATATATATAGTTTTTTTTAAAAAAACTTCATATTTAATAATTTTTTTTCAGAAATTTCTTTTGAATAAGAAAACTGATTCTATTCTCAACTTTCATTTACATATACAATATTAATAAAAGCAAAATTGCCATGCTACTTAAAAAACTTCATAAATAAATGCATAAAATATGCATGCAAAATATTAAATAGCCAATATGAACATTTTAAGATGAGCCAAAAATGCTTTTCTAAGCAATACACAATTTTTTTTTTAATTCACTTGCATTTGTTGTTAAATATTAATTTGAAACAAAATAGAATTATTTTAAGATTCTCATCACAACCCAATCAAAAACAATGATATTAACAGATCTAATTTTTTTGCTCATTGGTTTTAGAAACTATCTATATAATACTTTCTTATACTAATTTAATGTTAAATGAGTTTAAAACATCCTTTTATATTGATTTCAATACTGAAAAGTTTTGATTTTTACTATCTACTTCATATTAATTATATTCAATGCAATACAAAATCTGCTGGAATAACTAAAAACTTAGAAAAGAAATTCAATAATTCATTTTTTTGAAAAATCGCATGCTTAGTTTTAATTTTTCCCTAAAATGTGGGCTAATATAGGAAATTTACTACAGCCCCCACTCCTTTCATATATAATTCTTTTCCAAGTTTGCCAATTAATATATCATCCTTAAAGAAATTTAAGAGTTTGAATTTCTTAGAAAGATTGAAAACTAATGTGTGAAAGATCTAGAATTAAAAGAAAAAGATCATATGGATTTTAATAAAATATTTCCAATTAAAACCACATTTTTACAATAACCAAAGTTGTTCTTATTAATAGTGACAGAAATAAAAGTTTATTATATGAAACAATTGACGAGTGTCAATCATTTGCCAATTTAAATTATAAGTATATTTCTAAAACTATTCAAGATAATAAAAAATTTAAAAAGTGAATGAACATACAAAAAGAAATTAAAAAGTTTTACACTTCTAATAATTTTATTTTTCTAGAAAATTTCTATATATAAAAATATTTCTTAAAAGTTAACTACATAACAAAGCTTCAAAAAGACTGTGAAAGAAAAAAGGCTATAGTAACTACAAAGAAATATTTAAATGTTAATATCAAGTCAGTTCAAACAATTATGTAGAAATTTTCATTCAACAGCGAAAACTTGAATAACCAGAAGTTAAGTTTGATGAATATGAATAATGATTTGCTCCTCAACCTCTAATTCTTGAAATGCGTAAATCCTTAGTTGTGTGTGTGAACCAGAGGTGATTTTAGTAAAGAGCACATTTATTCAGACAGTATTAACAAATGCTCTTAATTATGAGTAATACAAGCTGTCTGTGTTGTGAAAATATAATTTCAGACATACACAAACAACGAATACAAATACTAAAAATATTGAGTATTTGCACTGAATTGAAATTTTGTCGATTCAGAATTAAAATATATATTTTTTACAAGAATTTTACATATATATATATATATATATAATAATACTTTTTATATATCTTTTAAATTAAAAAGTAACTATTTAACATTAACCACATCTAAAAACCTCATAACTAGCTGCAAGCTGAATTTTATTATCCAAAAAATTGGTATTCTTTTTTGTTTACTTACAGAATATATAAATATTTACTACATTATTTCAGAAGAAAAATTGTAACAATGAAATTAAAAACAATAATTTAGGAAAAAATTATTTCTTAACAGATTGATAAAATTTTGTTCTCTTTTGAATAAATAATCAATTTTAATTTATTACATTTTAAAAAAAATTTTCCCCACCTATGTTGCTTAAAATAAAAGTATTTCCTTTGATGATTTCAAAATGCACAACAGAAAACACTAAAAAAGTATAAAGTGAAGCCAATTTAATTCTTTTAATTCATGAATAATATTCTAAAGAAACTATTTTTTTAAAAAAAAAATGACTGCCATCTGACATTTAAATACAAAAAAATTAATAAGTTTTAAGGCTTGCCCACTATAGCAAAAACAGTTGGACCCCAATTTAATGAATTCATCAGGATCGAACATTCTGTTCTTTAATTCGGGGTTCAAACAAAATAAAAAAAAATTTCTCTTATCTTTTGGAAATTCTTAACATGCAACTACACAAAAAATATCCACAGTTAGAAATTACACATTTTTATTCAACAACTAAAAATACTGTTAGTAAAAATTATTACACATCAGTAAATTAGAAATTTTAAAATGCTGACCAATAAAAGTTCAATAATCTCTTTTTGATTCCTGACTCGAAAGAGTTCTTTTAGACTGTATGTAGAGAAGAAAATACTGCATTATTGCTTCATGAGGTATCTTTTCGGTTTCCAAACAATGCAAAGCATTAAAAAATGCAACAGCTTTGAGAAGTTTCATTACTGACTTCTGCAGCAGAATTGGTATTCATCAACAATTTCCTTAACTTCAATAGCACAGATAGGCAATCCGTCATCAAATGCAATTTAACCGTTAAAATCTTAAAATATCTCAGGTGTAGTGGGTTGATACAAGAAAGGAATTTTTTATCCTATTCAAAACTGGACATGATAGAGAATAATAATTCTAATAGCATCCTTTCCTGTCGAAATTTGCTACAAACAAAGACTTTCTGTTCTGAACAAAAAGAATGTCATTTGAAGAAAAAAAAAATCAAATTTTTTAAACAATACTTAATAAAATTTTTCAGCTGTTGAAATCTTATGTTAATTCGGGTTTTATTATTCATTAAACCGAAGTTTTTACCTTTTTACTAGGGGACAGAGAAAAATTTGTTAAATCGCAGTCTGACTGCATATTATAATGTAACTACACATTATAGGAGTGCAAGGGATTTTGATGCATTTTTTTGAAAGCTCTTTTACGTTTCCTAAATTAGTTATGGACCTGTCATAATGTTTAGGACAATTTCTACCCAACATCAAATTTTCCCTTTATTATTCAGCAGTTAAGCAAACAAAACTCATTTTGAAATGTCAATAATAATGGAAGCCACAAAAGACAGGAGTTTCAATGTAAAATGATACAATATCCATCGTTTTTCATTGTTCTTAACAATCAATAAGTCAGAAATGTCAATGGATCAAGTTTCAGACTTGTACACAATTTGATTTGTCATTTTTTCTTTAATGTTGACACTATATTTTTTTACATCTTTGTACTAAATTTCACCGTATGGGGGAAAAAACAACCCAGAATCGAGAAATAAAGACAATTCAAGGTTATACAAAATAGACTGAATGTTTTATATTACTACTTCTCCCAAAACAAAATACTAAATTTACATTCTGAAATAGTAAGAATCTATCATCTCTAATTTAGTTTTAATTGATTAAAGAAAAGATATTGAACTCATAGATTGCATTAAGAACAGAAAAGTTACATAAATCAAATCAAGAATCTACAAAAACTTGAACATGGAAAATACTGATTGTAAAATTGTTTTCAGAAACAATAAATATCAATAAGGGATAAATCAATTTCTAGGAATTTAAATTTAAAAATTGTATCCTGTTTTTCTAATATCTTCATTTATACATTCGAACATTGAAATTAATTAATACAAAGTTATGAATACTTTCTATCTAGTCTCGGATCTAAAAAAAATTAAAGAAAAAAAATCACAGCCATTTACAATTATAGATATAGTAATTAGAATAATTTGTTACATTGATATTTTTGCTATGTTCTTCCATTATGATAAAATGATATAAATTTAACCTAAATTTTCAAAAATGTAATTTCATAAAGCAGATTCTTCTAGAATATTTAAATTACTTATTACTCACATTCAATTTTCCCCTTGGAAAGCTTATAAAAAACAATTTTATGTACATTTTCCCTAGAACATTAGAGAAAAAAAAAAACAGGATCAATGCACGATTATCGGCAGACAAGACTTTCGAGGTAACAAAATTCTACAATGGTACATGAAATGAATGATGTTTCTCAGACAATGTTGAGGGGGGTTCACAATTCTCAAAAACACATGCATTTATTTGAATGTGCTAATTTACAATACATTATAGTTGATTTTATATTTATTGCTAAAAATTTTAAATTGTCAATAATTTCATATATAGTTTTACTTAATTTTCAAAACATTCATAAGGAAAACTTGGTATTATCTGTGCTCTGAATAAATTTGCAAAAATTAATTTATTTCTTGTATACCAATCGGAGATAAAATTTTTACAAGCATTTAACTTATGGGAAAGAAATAAATCCCTTTTTACAATGAGATTCAAAATTTTTAAAAGATATTTCTACCTACCACGTCTATTTTGATGTTTTCTAAACACTAAATTAATTTTTGAAACGACTCCATAAATAATCAACACATTTGAAGCTACAAAGCAGTCTAAAATTTGCTTTAAAATTTTAGGAATAATGATTATATTGATTCACAACTTACCTTCTTGAGAAAGAAATACTGATTTCTTAAATGTTATGACATGAAAGTTAATAATAATGTCTGAAACAGAACAAAATTCATTCAATGAAGAGCTTTATTTAGAGCATTTTTCCTTTTTCTAAAACAGAAATCCTTGATGTATAAAACTTTTTTGCAACAATTGAATGATTTTTTTTTCAACTAATCTTTCAATGCGTATGCATCATAGGTGTCTTGTTTTCCTTGTACACAATTGTCTTGTACTGTTTTTACTCCTAAATGTCAATGCAGAATACTAACAAAAGGGAAAGTATTCAAACATGCATCATTCATTGATGCTTTCGGAGTAAAATTCCAGTAAAGAAATTATTTAACAAGACATGTACAAGGAAATCAGTGCATGTAATTATATGCACCGAAAAAAAACAAATATAAATTTTAATGTTAAATCATAAAACTATAAAGATTAAAAATATAAAGGGGCAAATTTACAAGAGCATACCGTTCTGGGCCAGGGCAGTCGGGAACTGTAACACTTGCTGTGAACTTCAGGGGTGAGGGACCCATTTCCGCAAGGGCAATCGTTCAAAAGGGTGGAGGGTGGACATGATTGTACATGTAGGAAAGCAGAAAATCCAGATATGGTCAGAAAATCCACAATTTTTGGACAGCAATAAATTGCCATGTAAGGTCAATTGATGAGATAAAATGACATCAGCACAGGCAGGGCAAAGGGTGAACCATGATGAGGGCAGGGCATAGATGGAAAGAAAGGTTAATAAATTAATTAGCCTAAGGTTCTTGTAGCTTACAATAGATCACAAGAGATTTAATAATTTCTCATGCAACTTACTATGTGACACATTTTTGTATTATGCAATGCAGCTCTTTCAAATCAATACAGTTCAAACAAGAATTTCAAGCATTTTAAAAATAAGCTACATCCAAACATTTAAATAAAATAAAAATTAAATGTATTATTTCTGAAAAATACACATCAAAACAAAATAAAGGGAAAATCTTTCTAAGAGTTACTACAGTAATAACAAATCTTAAATTTACCTATTAATAAATGGCAGCAATCAAATTAAGTTCTAAATGACTAGCATCAATATTTATATATACTTGCAAAATTTAAAATATATATATTTTGAATAAAGCATGGCATAATAAAATCTAAACAAATTAATGATCTTAGAAATATCTTTTAAATAATTAAATTTTATTCACGACTATTAAAAAAGGGAAAAAAGAAAACACCGAAGTAGATACTAAAACTTCACATTCTAAGTAAAATCTAATCTAATGCAAGAAAGTAAGCATATATTTAATAATACATAAAACAATTCAATACTGAAACATGCACTAGTCTTTAAACATTTTTTTTACATTCATAGTAAACAAAAAAACCAATTTTTATTGAATTCTATACAAAAATAAATTAAAACTGAATACAAATATGTGTCACAACAGTAAGCTTGCATATGTTTGCTATAGTTCAGCAGCAAAACACAAATTTACAGATCAAAAAAGCAATTTGTAAATAAGTCATCTTTTATAATTTTGTAAATATTTAAAATTTTGATAAAATTAAAAAACTTACAAAATAAAACAAAATTGTACTTAATGCTGTGAAAGAGGGAGTAATTTAATCAAATTAATATTGAGTAAATTAAACCTTGCAAGGAAAAATGGAAATTAAAATTATCTTCTAAGCAAACCTCTCAACATTTTGCATAAATTTCTTTCTGTAAGATGGTTTTTGTAAATTCAATTACAACTAAATATGACAAGACATGAAAAGTGCATTTTAACCTTTTATATTAGAATTCAATTAGTGAAAAACTATCAAGTTTGGAAATGTTCATCAGACTAAAGTAGTTCACAATCATTAATTTGAATTAAAAGTTATACTTTTAAAAGTACAAAGCTTATGTTTGAAACTGTAATTTAAGCATTCACTGAAGTCACTTAGATACAAATTAGTTTATTTCGCATATTTGTCGAAGAATACATTAAAGGGATGCAGTCATTAAAAGAACAGTAATGTTCCTCAAAACATTATTAGAGAATTGATAAAAAAATACAAAGTGATAACCTACAATTTAAAAGAATAAAATTAATTAAGAAATCCACCAGGTAAAATTCACACCAAAATTACACTCTAATTTTAATATCAAATATTAAAATAAAGCCTTAAAACTTAGGTACAAGAGTTATTTAGCAAAGCAAAAAAATATTTTAGGAAATTTTTTTTTAACTGATTAAAATCAGCATAAAATAATTATTTCAAAAAAGGACAAAAAAAATTATGTAAATGCTGAAGATTGGATAAAAACTAAACATATCAGTAAAACACATGATTTGAAAATGTTCAAATAAATTTATTAACTGCGAGAATATTCAAACAATGAAATTTCTACTCCAATGTGAATGAAGCAACTTAGAACCTGCTAAAAAGAATCTCCATGTAGTAAAAACTATTTTCAGAAATTTAAATAAGTATAAGATTAGTTCACAATATTCTATAAGAATAGCTACAGACTATATATTGAATACCATCAACAGCAATATTCTACACTTATATAAATATAAAAAAAAAACATTTGGACTTTGCTAAAACTTGACTTAATCCTCAAAATATTCTGCTTCTTGAAATTAAGTTCTATTTTTTTTTAAAGTTCACCAATGTCAATGGCATAATTTTTCTAGTTTTTCCTACAAATTAAAGGACTGATACAGAAATTTGTCATTGTTAAAGTAATTTTCATAACTACACAATTTCAAATTTGTTATTTGATTTTAAATTTAATTAAATGTTACACCAAGTAAAAAATTGTCATCTCACAGTAAAAACTGCACCTTACGATCCTTTAAAACAAATGAAGCTCAGAATTTAAATAAAATATTTTTGAAATAAATTTTAGTGCAAAAAATAAATTTTAAACTATAAATCAGCTGTGGACAATTTCCCTTGCAAACAATAGTAGAATTTGAATTTAAATAATTTTTTTATATGTAGCTATATTAGCTTTCAATATAATTGACAGCTAGTTTCCCAAGAATTCAAAATACAAAGTGTCATAACATATCTAACAAATTAGAAATTAACAATGTAAAAATCATTAATGCAGTGGTTTCCCCCATGCATAAAATCCAAACTGTATTTATTTTCACAAACCATTTTTAAATATTCTAGATTGAACATTAAATTTGAATACCATTTTAGAAATTAGTTATTTCCAATATTTTAAAAATTAAACATTTTTCATTAAATAACTGTGTTTTTCGGTTACTTCCATTCTCGGAAAATTTAGAAATTTATACAAATTGTACATAGCAGCTTCCACATTTTAACATCTGTATCTTCATACAGAATACTTTACATATTTGCTTTATTTAAGCATAAATTACAAAAGACTCACCTCAGTCCTCAATCTGTTGATATTCGATCCACCTTTCCCAATAATTGCACCAGCATTCTTTAAAAAAAATATTGTCAAGAAATTATTTCAACATTATAGAATACACATATTACTAATTTAATAACTTTCATGAATATTTTAATAAAAATTAATTAAAATCTTACTTTGCTTTGTACTAGGAAGCGAACATCAACTGCACGACCACCACTCCTAGGACGTTTAGAAGGACCCTCACAATCACCCATTCCGTCTTGAGATGCTTCACGCTTATTGGAAGTTTTGTATGTGTCTAAAAAAAGTCAATTGTTTCTTTCTGAAATTTATTCCAATTAAACAAATAAAAAAAGGGACTTGATACCATTGAACTCTGCTATGTTGAATATATATATAATCTGCATATTCATTTAAATGTTCCATTATTACTGTAGGTCTACTTCAAACTTAATTTTATTAAATAAGTGGCATAATGTACAACCCCCTCCAGTAATGAGGGATTGTACATTATGCAACTGATTTTCAGTGCACCATTAAGTAGACTCACTTTCTCAGAAGTTAAATATATGCATTTGAAGCAGTTTAATCTTTAGAAGAATACGTTTTAAGAAACTGCTTTCCAGGATGGCACTTTCGACTATACCGTTTTTCTCTAACTTCTGTTAATGACTGGTACTACTATGTTCATTGGACACTGGCATATGTTAATGTATGGAGCAAAGGGAATCTCTGAAGGAAAGTAAGAAAAAAGAATTTGATATACCTTCATACAAAAAGAGAATTCATCATTCCATTTACTTCTGTATGCTTTGAAACCATAATAAGAAATAAGCAGTAATAAGAAAGCATATAACAAGAAAAAAGCAGTTAGAATGGTTTTAAAAAAATCAGTCAAGGGCTTAATTTCAAATTCATCATTAAAGAAATTATTTCTTTTGGTTAATGTATCAATTACATGTCTGGTTAAAATAAATGAGATCACAGTTGAGACCAGAGAAAAAGTTCACTAAATGGAGAGAGGTTCAATTATGTATAAAAAGATATAAAACATTACAGATTAGTTTAAGCTTAATTTTTCAAATGTGAAAGTAATACTATAGATCAGTGATACTCAACCTGTGGCACAGCAGCCTTTTTTTGAGTGGTTCGGTCTGGCCTATTGCACTAAGAACTTTAATAATTGGATAACAATGCACAAAAGATTGAACAGGAAGTTCTATCAATCAAGTAATCAAATGTATCAATTTTGCTATGAATTGTTTTAATAGTAGAATATAAACATGAGGAGCTTGGTCATAAATAAAGGAAATGATTCCATAACTCAGTAAAAATTCATAAAAATAAATATTTTTGTGTGTGTTTGATTGAAAAGTTAATATAGTATTAAAACAAAAGCTAAAAAATGAGTTAATATTTTGATCAATTTTGTTTGTCAATGTTGCTTTGGTTTTATAATCTGCTTTTCCCATTATCCACATGAAGTAACTGCCATGCGTATGAAGTCTGTGTGAAATATATGTCATGTGTATGTGGCCCATGTGAATGAGTGAGTGAAGATTAACACGTCGCACTGTTCAGCTGCATGGTGGCCCATGTGAAATACCATCATGTGTGTGCAACCCGGCGAGAAAAAGGCAGAGTACCCCTGCTGTAGATGAATAAAGATGTTCTTTCATCAATTTTAAGTTAGAAACCACAAGGGAAAGGAACTACAAAATTAAAACTATGTAAACAAAATGGTATCACTGAATACTGCTTTTAAAATCAAAACAAAATAAAAAGAGAGAAAAATGTCTTACCAGTATCAGTCATCCTAAAAAATAAAAATTCTAAATGGAAACTTCAATAAAAATAAAAGTTTCGGTCTAAGGTTGTGCCTTTATTTGATCTAGAAGAAAAAATATATCAGTTTAATATGGATGCTTTCATATTTCATAGGAAAAAAAACATACAAAATTTAACAATTTTTTGCACAATAGTAAAAATTGCAAGTATTCACAAATCAAAAAATAAAATTCCTATAAAGACTACCCGATAAATAAGTCAGTTGAGCAATTGTTTTATATTCAAGTAATTAGGAAATTTAATCCAATAAAAGTTATGCTTCCTCATGTAGCTGAACAGTATGTTGAAGTATCAAATATTAGTTTGATTCTATTTCAGTACCCTCTTGATGAAAAAAATTATTTGGAATTAGAGATGAAAAGTTCACCGAATTAGCAATATTTTTTTTGTAACCTTATTGTCATGACAGCACGAAATTTAGACACTTTTTTGCACAGTGTCCAAAATTCATTTTGTTTACACTGAACTAGAATTTTTGTTAGAAAAAATACCTTCATATTCTGCATAAACATAATTTATTCCTTTATTTTTTTTAAAAAAATCTGCAATCTAAAATTACTATAAGAAATGGGAAAATATACATGATATTCTTAAGTTCAGTGATTTTCCTTCATTTCTTTCGGTCTTTAATGGACTTTTTAGCAAAGTTTGGCCATTTTATTCCTTACATCAGTAACAATGCCTTCATTGATATTTAGACAAGACATTTTATTTAATGTTGCAACACCTTCAAATTTGAGTCATGTTTTAGTTACTGGCATGTTACTGCGATTTTAAAATGGTTGCCAAAGGGTGTAACAAAATAGAATTTTATCCCTCTATTTCCATTATTCTCTATTTCTCTCTCCAAACAGGTCATATTCCATAAGTTTCATCAACCAACAAAATGCTACTATCCAGTAAAGCAACAAGTTCATACATAAAAGTAAATAACCATGTATATTTCAAGTAGGTAATCTTAAAGGCAACAGTTTTATATAAATATTTTGTTTGTCACAACATTGAAGCAATAGCATTATGTGAGTATGTCATATTTTATTTTCATTTTTTTAATCAAAATACAACTTAATTTACAATCTTTGGCATTTTATGAAACTTTATTAATTTAGTCGCACATAGACTTAATGTAGGTGGCCTAAAAACAAAGAACCCTATAGTCTGCATATCTTTTACTGTGAACCGCAAAAAGGATCAACTAGCATGCTGCAAGAACACTCGTCTTGGATAACAGATGATCGAGGACCGGTTTTTCTTTAATGATGAGTCGCAATTCAGTTTGGACTGCGACTCAAGACATGATCTCATCAAAAGAGAATCCAGGAGTTGATATCGGTCCTCTAACATTGTCATAAAGGTCAAAGCAATTTGATAGACCAGACAAGGTATTATGGCAGATGGACATGCCGATCCTCATGCATTTGATGGAGGTACTCTGACAGGTCAGGGGAAGATCCTTGCACTCCATGTCACTTTTTCCCTGGAGCATTATTGATCAATTTTCATTTTTATGGATGATAACATGCATCCACACAGGGCACAGTTGTAGAACAAATACATCCAATTAAACGATATTCAATGATTGGAATGGCCCGCAATGTTTCCTGACCGTAACCCTCTGTGTATGGCTCCCGCGATTTGAGCAGGATATAAATTTCGTCACCGATTACGGGTCATGTAAAAATTGAGGGGCGAAGAGTTTCCCTCCTTATTTCAATAATAATACTGCTCTTTCCCTGCGTAGGTTAAAAAACATTATTTGGTGCTTATTTTCGCTGCTAGATGGCCTTATAAGGTTCAGGAATTTCTTTTCACTTGCTGAAATCACAGGCACAATATTATATATTTTTTGAAAAATTAGAAGCTATTAAAATTCTTGTATTATTTTAAAACAACCGATGAAAATATCAATGGTAACATTGCAGATCAAGAAAATATTTCTTAAAAAAAAAAAAAAAAAAAAAAAAAAAAACGCCCACGCCCCTATATTTCAGGACCAGAAAATATAAAAAGTTACCCACACGCGGTGGGTTAACCTCATTGAACATTTATGGGACATCCTTGGACACTCAATTGCAGCTTGAACCACCATTGAGAGTGGGTACAGCTGCCACACAGGGATTGATAAGGACCCTGGTAGACAGTATGAAACACTGATGTGAGAGTTGTGTAGCTGTTAGAGGCAATTGTACACTTTATCAGACATGTTTTTCTCTGACTAACCAGATGTTCATGAGTTGCTGTGCCAGACTAGCCACTAGTTTCCTAATTTAGGGTATTACAGCTGAAGCATTTCGTCATTGAAGCAACAAAGCACACATCCTTAAGCATATACTATTCCATGCTACTTTTCCAAAATTAAAACTCATTGGTGTGTGAATATGAATTTATTAATATAGCCACATAGTTGATTATAGGTTGCAAATGAAATAAGTTGTTACAATTAGCAAAATCTTTGATTAATCTGGGAATAAACTGCTTGCATGGGGTTAAAACAAAAAAACGATAATAGTATAAAATTGAGTCCCACATGAAACAATTGACGCTACTGACGTATTATTGCAACAATTGCCAACTCTATTAATAACATACCAAGTTAGCAACCCTGATTTCCTATGTGTCGAACGCACTGAATTGGCAACCATACTGATTAATGTAGGTGCTTCATTTCATATGTCGCCAATAGGTTGCAATAATATGCAAGTACCCTTTTTTTCCAATACCTGTATACTAGATAGTAAGATAATAGATACAAATAATACTTAGAAGAACATTGCTCAAGCTATAAAATAATCAATATTAGACTGTGTTAGCAACACAACTACTAAAACTTCAGATAATATAATACTGGTTAGATATGATGAAAATGACTTGTTTTCAACATTAAAATAACCAGATTTTGACAACAATAAGCTTTGACAGAGAATATCGAAATTTTTATTATGGAACATTAATTTGAATATCTTCTCAAATTGTAGTTTAAACATGAACAAAATGCCATGACAATTAATTTAACAAATTCTACATATAATTTTATATTATCATATCAACCAAGACAAAATGATTTCCTTCAATGACAAATCAATATCACAATTAATGCAAAATTTACATGGGATATTTTATAAACAGCTTACATCAATAAATATAGAATTCCAAACCCAAAAAATAAATATAGAATTCCAAACCCAAAAAAATTAACTCAAAAGTAATTTTCTAAACCTTACATTGTAAAAATTGCATAATCATTGGCAATATTCTCCCTAGCCCAGCATACAAAGTCCGTAAGTACCAAAAAAAATGGCAAAATTAATTCATTTTAAACATTCTGGAACTAATTTTACTGATATAATTAATATTTAAAAAACAAGAACAGATTTGCGATATTTGTATAATGTATTAATACAGTTGTCTTTCAAAATTCATGTTGCGAATTCTAAACAAAAATCAATGATAAGAACTCAGATACGCCATTTTAGTATGTTTTAATACAAATCAGATTCAAACACGCAAAAAGTACCATAATTAAACAATTCAACACGAATAAGATATTGATGAAGGAGAAAAAATAAATTAAATTTAAATAAAGGATATGCCGAAAGATATTCACTAAAATTATAGAACGTATCTGTATAGGAACATCGCCATTTACATTGAGTGATAATTCTATCAAGTTTACGACGATTATTAAGTTAACATTATAGCACAAAAGGAGAATAAAGAATTAGATTTCTCAAAAAACCATAATGATTTTTCAAAAAGTTTAAAGACATACCTAATTTCAATAACTTGCCGGCTAACACAAATGTAAAATTATAGCCAAAATTCCAATAAAAAAGTGGCACAATCCGAAATGATAATTTTTTTTTACAAACCGAAGTTAGTGTTGCCAGTTTAAAGCACGCAAAAAAAAAAAACATTTATGCGAAAAGAATTCAGTTTTAAGAAGACAGTAGTTGCATAAAAGATTTATCAATAATTTTTAGAATTTGAAATTGAATCAATTAAAAATGTATAATAAATATACGAATAAAATTTACATGAACTTAATTTTTGTTGCAGAAGATCATTTAAAAACAAATGCTACTGAAAGTAACTTCTGCAACTGTATGTTTCCGAACACTTCTTGGTCATTTTAATTTTATCCACATACACAGAGAGCTATAAAAAATTCTATTTCTATTAAACAAAGCATAGCAAAGCAAAAAAAAAAAAGCAAATGTAGCCAATAGTGTAAGCGATATGTAGCCAATAGTGGAAAGACGTTCCCGGGTACGTTTAGAAAATGATTTTTGCTTTCAGTGACATTTTTTGATTTGGCAACGTTTAAAAAAGGATTATGCTCAGTTCTCATGGAAAGGGGGGGTGTTATAAGCTAAAACTACCATATTTGAATTATTAGGCCTACAAATTTGAAATAAGGAGAACAATTTCCTTTCGTTGAGTGGAGATCTGCTATAAACGAGCTTTGCAGAAATCGACTTCGAAGGTGGTGTTACAGATTAAAATTCTCGTTTTCCAACAGACTTGAAAGTTGATGTTTTTGTTGTTGTTGAGTTAGGAATGTGCAAAGAACAAGTTTTGCAGAAATTGCTAAGAAAGGGCTTTGAACTTTTTTAAAAAACAATCGAAAATGTTACTAAACTGCACTAAAGGATAGTTGAATCAATGGAAGAAGTAAATATAGCTAGTTACTCACCAAGCGATCACTTTTGAAAAGATGTAGAGCCCGCATTCGTGTAAAAGGCAAACACTTCTAATATTTAATTCATCAAACTGTTGAAAAAATATTTTCCATTTTTTTAAATTTATTGCTTAATTTGAATTACACACCTAAAATCAAGCGCTTTCAAATGAAGTTATTTTATTAAAAAATTAGCAAATATGGTTAAGAATACAAAAAAAGACAAGTAGAAATAAATCATTTGCGTAGATGTTACAGAATAATAATCCAAAGAGTGAGCCTTGGGACACACCAGCATCGTTCAACCTTTCCTTTTAGAAAGCGATTTGTTAATGTTAACTGAAAAGGTTCTATCAAAGACGGGATAACTTTCAATGGCCGGATTTCTTGTTGATAAAGTCTAGCATGTTTAGCGGGCTTTACCAGAATTCAGAATCACACAGAAATTGAACTCTAAAATAAAAATTTCACCTATTGAATTATCTCACACATCTTGAAGAAGAATATGCAAATTACAGGGAACCACCAGATGGCGCGGATAGTACGTCACAATGACTAGAGTGTAAGAGAGGGTATATAAGGAATGGTAGCAAAGAAGTAAAATTGTTTACAAGCGCTTTAAAAGCCTTTCAGTGCAATAACCGCATAGTTAAGGCACAAAGGAGGCATTTGGATGATTTTTTACGTGGTAGAATTATTGGACGACTGGAATGTGGACGTACCCAGCTGGAAGTATCCGAGGAACTTGGAATCGCCCAGAGTGTCATCTCCAGGCTTTGGAAACGATTCCAAGATGATGGTAATGTGAGTAGATGTTACAGCACAGGTCTCCCCCGAGTTACAACGCTGAATGAGGACCGGTATATATATATATATTTGGCAGTTACTACCAAAAGAAACAGACGGAGCAAAGCATCAGACCTGTCTCGACAGCTCTCTTCAGCTACCGGTACGACAGTTTCAAGGCAGACCGTGTACAGACGCTTAGGGCACATTGGTCTATATGCTGGTATGCCTGTTAGATGTGTTCCACTTACCGCAACTCACTGTCGCCTGCGATTAACCTGGAGTAGAGAGCATGTATTGTGGACACCACAGCAGTGGTCTTGTGTGATGTTTTCCGACGAGTCCGGGTTTAGTTTGCAGTCTGATTCTCGCCGGACTTCAATATGGAGAGCGCCAGATACCCGTTACAACTAAGAGAACACCATTGAACGACACCGTTACGGTCGTGCAGGATGGCTCGTTTGGGGAGGAATTATTCTTGGTTCCAGAACTGATCTGCATGTTCAGAGTGTAACGATGACAGTCCACATCTATCGGGATGTCATTCTGGAACAACATGTACGTTTGTTTCGGGGTGCCATGTGTGCTGAATTTCGGTTTATGGATGACAACGCCCGTCCTCTCCGTGCAAACATTGTAGACGAATGCCTTCAATCGGAGGATATCACCCGTATGGATTGGCCAGCATACTCACCGGACTTGAATCCAATAGAGCATGTGTGGGATATGCTTGGCCGACGAATTGCAGCCCGTCAACTCCCTCCCACCTGTCTACCGGAATTTCGGAGGACATTGCATGATGAGTGGCGTAATATTTTCAAAGATCAAATTGATAATTTGATACTCAGCATGCCTAGGTGTTGTAAGGCCTGTATTGCACCGTCCGGGAGACATACTCCGTATTAACCATCATAGTAACCATGTTAATACTTTTTTTTTGTAAATAGGTTCTTTTTTGAAATTTGCTCCAGGGAGTAAAAATCGCAATTTTTATTAATTATGTCAAACATATAGCATCTTTTTTGCTCTTTACCTTTTGTTTAATAAATAGACTTAATAAATAAGTCAGGTTTGTTTTGCTTCTGTCTCTTTCTCAGTCTGAACTTCATTATCCTTAATTTATGGACATGAGTGTATATAAGTTACTTTCTCTTCACCGAAAATTTAATATTTCTAGACAAATATGATAAGAACTTGATTTTGTTTTTACATTTTAATCTTAAAGCTCAACATATTTTATTACTTTCTTCAACGCTTTAATAAGAACAGAAAAATATTGAATTAATCAATAATTAAGCTTTAGGGATTCTTACAATTTGGCATATGCACTAATATTACATTTAATTTTTCTAAATTAAAACCTATTTTAGAAATAATCACAACAGATTTAAGTAATTTTTTTTTCTTTAAATTTATATGAAAATATCAACAAAAGAGCAAAATGTAATATTACCGAAATTAGATAAAAATAGGATTTTCATCGATAGCTTTCAGTTCACCTCAGTTTCAAAACGAATTCAGCTCAGCTTGAAGAAAAAGGCAATATTTATATAGAAAACACCCATAATAATGTATAATAATTTTCGCATTCTGCATATACCCCTGAAATGCTAATTTTTACCGTTTTTATTTTATCGGAAGGCTGGGTCGTGAACACGTCCTTCAGCTCTCTATCTGGTACTGAGAGGGCTTTCAGATGTGAGCTTGGTTTGGTAGGCAGAAGGTTGAGTTGCACGAAATATACGACTTTTTAAAGTAATAATATTGGTTATTTTAACTAATCAGTTTGAGTTTAAAATTCTAAGAGAAAAGTTTACATAAAAGAATTAAGTTTCAATAGGAGAATATATATATATACACTGCTGGCCACCGTAAATGCAACACCCTGAAGGAAGCACGCAAATAACATGAAATTTACAACATGCATTAGCGGAGGTAAGATATGCAAATGATCAGAATTTCATCGCAGACACACATCACGTGCGCCTGTGGCGCCATCTCAAAACGCTATTTAAGGCTTTAAGATTTCAACGATTTCAAGTTCGACAATTGTGTTTTTCTTGTGGTTTTTCCAAAAAACGATCAGTTATGTCTAGTAGAAAACAGCGATCAGCTTTTGATCAAGTATCCGAGTTCGACAGAGGAAGGATAGTGACCTACCGAGATTGTGGATTATCTTTCAGGGAAATCGGTAGTCGTGTTGGACGAAACCAAACAACTGTAATGCGGATATGTGACCGTTGGATGCAGGAGGGTACGACGGACCAAAGTAGTCGATCGCATCCACCTCAGAGTACCACTTCACGTGAGGACAGGCAAATTGTTTGGAGCCAGTTGTCCTTCCTTACCTTCAGGGCTTGGCCACAGCCATATTTCAACAAGATAATGCGCGACCACACGTGGCACGCATTGCCCAAAGGTTCTTCGTCAATCCCCAGATTAAATTGCTTCCCCGGCCGGCTCGCTCTCCGGATCTTTCACCGACAGAAAACATGTGGTTCATGGTTGCTCAACGATTGACCCAGATTTCACCCCCAGCTGCCCCACCAGATCAACTTTGGCAACGTGTGGAATCTGCTTGGTCTGCTGTACCCCAAGAACACATCCAAAGTCTCTTTGAATCAATGCCGAGGCGTGTGACAGCGGTGATCTCCAACAATGGCGGCTACTCTGGCTACTGATTCTGGCAGGAACTACACTTCATAGAAGTCTATAAATTTAATAATTTGATACTTGGTCAACATGTTATCAACAAAATAAATTTTGTTGTGTTATCTCTTGTCTTTCTTGGTGTTGCATTTACGGTGGCCAGCAGTGTAGTATAAAAATAACAGAATTTAGGAAACGTATGAATAATGTTTTAACGGAATAGGATTAAAATAGAAGTTATAACTTATAGGATAAGAAAAGAAATTTATAAACTTGGCTTAAATATATTTCTTCAACGTAGAAAGTTGAGTCTAAAAACTGTAGTTCAAAATAAATTTCTCTTTCAAATTTTAAAATTTAAAAATGTGCTGATTTTTTTAGCAATCAGAATAATTATATTTTTAGTAAAGACTTAAATACAAGTAAAGGGAAATAAATCTTTTATTTTCAGAGAAAATGACCATATTTATAATTAGACAATCATACTTACAAATGAGAGTATTCACATACAGATGATATTTACAAATCATAAATATTCACAAGCAGATGATGATTTTTAAACTCAGATTTCATGGACAAAAAGGTTTTGTAGACAAATATAAATCACAAATATTCTAACACATATAAATAATGTAATAACGAATTAATTGTAACTAATTAGCATACAGCGATAACGTAATGGATTAAAAGAGGCTGCTTCTGCATGAAGGAACTTGTTTATTGAGCGGGAAAATCACCGAATTGCGGGATAATGGAGAAAAAAAGATGAATCGTGAAATTGTAAAATTAAGCTGTGTTAACAAAAATAATAACAACAATAATAAAACGGTTATTACTTGGAAGATAAAAATCATATTTTCGAATTAGAATGATATAGGATCACAACTAGCGTTGGCACGAAAATCAAACTGGGTCTTTGACAGACTAAATTAAAGGTCAATTTAGGATAACAGAAGTGAATTATGAATAAGGCTTAAACAAATTATTTTACACAGAAGGTTTAGTCCGAAAATTATAGTTAAAAATAAATTTCTCACAAATCTTAAAATATAAATGCTGGTTTCTTTAGCAATAATAATAATTATTTTTGCAAAGACTTGAACACAGACAAATAAAAGGAAATAAAAATCATTTATTTACAAACATAATATTTCATCGATGATATGATGTGTATAAATGATGGATAAATGAATTGATATTATAAAAATCGTGATGAATTACTCTCTTTGCGAATTGGATGATATAAACTTTTTAAGTAATTATCATCCTTCAGAAAATAGCTCAGTAACAAATTGTCACCATTGCATTGCTGTTGTATATTTTTTCATCGACATTCTTTTCAGAATCTTCAACCGGTAATCCAATAATGGTGTTAATGAACATTGACATCATTTTGAAAAACTAATAAAGGAAAAATTACAAAGTGAGTTATTAGCATTCAAAAGGTTACGTCATTATATTGCATATTTTTTAAAAATAAAATACTAAAAATATTTAAATAACTATTCTTATTAAATAGCTATTTTAACTATTATATACATAACTATTTTAACTATTACTATTATATAAATAACAACTTTAACTACTACTATTATTAATATATAAATAACTATTTTAACTATTATTATTATATAAATAATTCTATTTTAACTATTATATTATTATATAAATAACATTTGTTAAAGTTAATTTTTTCCTCCATTATTGAAATTGTTAAAATTGTTGTTGCACGCCCCCATTGGTCAGCAGTGCTAGACCAGGTCCATGACAACATACACTTTTAGATAGTCCAAAACCAGCAAGGGAACGTCTGCTAAGTCCTGCTTGGTGAGCCCTAGGCACTCGAAGATGTGAGCAGGCGTGGCCGGCTCAGAAGAACAGTTCGTGCACATTTCAAAGCTCTTGCGTCCTTCGGAAAATTTCATTCATTTGATATGGCCACTTCGAAAGCGGGCTAGAAGAGTTTGATCCTGTCTTGTAAAACCGTGAGCCAGAGAGCCTCCAGGACGAGAACATTGATACCAATGGTGCTCTGGGGGGTAATCCAATCGGTCTTATTCTGGTGTTTAGTTCTAGAGAAAATCTCCAAGAAGGTGAGAGGTGCTGACGGCTCTGGTAACTCGCGAGCGCCAGCCTTGGCCGAAGTGTCCGCAATCTCATTTCCCTCTAGATCTATGTGAGAGGGAATCCACTGCAGATGAATTTGATGCGATGTGGAAAGTCGTTTTAACTTGGTGAGTATTGACACTCCAACATTATCTCTCACACTTTGCCAATTGGACAAGTGCTGTATTGCACTTCTACTATCTCAGACAGTATCCAAATCTCTTTTCCATTTGGAAGAGATGCAAGAGAACCAAGGGCCTCAACAATGGCTATTAGCTCACTGCGAAAAACCGAGCAACCGTCTGGATTTCTCCTCTGGATTCTTAAGATATGGTCTTGCGATTTGATATAAATTCCACTGCCAGATCGATAATTATCGTCTCTACTGCCATCCGTATAAACTTGAACGGCGTCAATTGGTATATCTCCAATTCTCTCTAGAGCTAATTGCTTTAGATAGGCAGGAAGGTCTGCTTGTTTATTCACGTGTACTAGTAATATTCTGGATGGAAGAAGACCCTGTCAAGATCATCCGCTGGGTCAAGACATTGTGACAGGTAATGAGGTTCCACAGCACCAATGGTAAGGTTAAAAGAGACCATTTGGCCGAAGGGACTGCTTCTCCTGAGTCTCTGGTTATTACACCAATCTTAAAAGTACGCTGAAGTACGATTTCGAGAATCCAGACTTCTGAGTTTGTTGTAGTATTTTATTAGACATGCACGTCTCCTAAGACTAAGGGGTTGTAGGTCCACCTCGAAAAGTACTATATCTCTTGGACAAGTATTTTTTAGGCCAGTGATGATCCGAGCAGCGCTGAGCTGGACCTTTTCGAGTTTCTGAAGATTTGAAACGGAGGCGCTACAATAAACTGGAACGCCATACTCCAAGATGGGCCTGATAAGTGAGATGTTAGAGATTCTCAGAGTGCCAACATCTGCTCCCCAATCACGTCCAGAGATATATCTCAAGATGTTAAAATTAGATTTCATTACTGAAGAAAAATAGCTTATTGTTTTTTTTATTGAAAATCGCAGGATATAAATATTGTAAGAATTCCCTTTACCACATTCGTAACAAGATGCCATTCGTAAAACATCCTCATTTGGGATTTATTGCAGTACGATACGCTGAAAATTCTTTCTTACAAGAATCTGTGCAGTATATGAGTAATCCACAAACCTCGTCGACTTAGGAATGCTTAGAACTATAAGGTATTTTCGGGGAACTTCGTCAAACGCTTAAACGAATCTTACAATAACATTTAAAGTAAATCAACAAGTTGTAGGTACTTTATGTAAAGACAATTAAAGAAAAGTCACGTATTGTTGTTGCATAGTTATTTACGCTGTTGATGGATTTTCTGAGCGATATACATCTACAGGAGATTTGAGTGTCATTGGAACATTTTACCTTTAACGTTGGTGGAAATCTCTTGTTGAGATGACAGGTCTGGTTGACGTGTGCATCGTAGCTTTTTGAATCACCAGTAATGATAGGAAATGTCGGAGATTCTCCATAGAGATCATAATCAATCAGTATTGTTAGGCTGTACTGTCATTTAGTGTCCAACTCCAACGTCACCACTTTGGCGTGGGCTCTTGACCATGGCACGAGTGTTTTTATTTGAAATACCAACCGGTCTGTTCATAGCTATACCGTGCACGTGTTAAGACGCTAGGGACGGAAAGGAATTCCTATTTTAGCCTAAGTGTATACATTCCTGTCTATTTGCTACTTGCGAATCGGGGGAGATGTTTGGAAATTTGCTTGTTATACTGTTTATACCACTAACAGTAATTTTGGCGGTGTGAAGATAACAATAAAAAAAATGAAAATGTGTGTTCAGAAAAGTTCAAAGGGATTTAGATAGACCCATTTTAGGAACTGGTTATTCATTGCACGTTGCGCACAATACAGTACAAACTTCATGCGATTCTCTTCCTCTAGACATAGAAGCAATTACAAAAATTTATAAATATTTTTACAGAGATACAGTAGGAGTAACGAAACTTAACGAGTTCTGTGAGTCTATGGAAGATTATCGGAAAGGATTATCTCAAAGCAGCACAAGGTTCCTTAGTTTCTTAGGTGCAATAGAACATCTTCCCAGTTTTGATTGCTTAAAATTAGATTTATTTTATGAAAAATGTCCAAAATTACAATTAGATTTTTTTTGAAAATGTAAAAAGTGAGCTATTTTTGAAATTTTGTAATAGTACTCTAAAATTGCTTAAGAATATGATTTTGAAATTGGTAACAAATTCTATAACAGCAACATAAACATTTCAGTCGTATTCTAAATTAATTTGTCAACTCCTGGAAAGAAAAAAGAAATCCATTAACCTTCTTCCGCCGAAGAATTGCTAAGCATACTTAAAAAACATAATTATATTCAAGAACAAAAATTCTACTTAAGAGTAAACAATTTTTATAATTCTAGTATTCAATACTTAGCGTTGGGAAGAAGCAATTCTGAAAATGCTAGTAAGTTTCAGTGGATAAATTTACGGACTGAAAATGCCTGATCTGATTTAGAAGAGCATGTACAAGTTGTTAATGAAATAATAAAAGATTCGAGAAGTATTCGGTAAAACATATAAATACATACATAAAACAAATGTACATGAAATGAGCAAATAAGTGGCGAATCAGAAATATGCAAACATAGATAAACAATTTAAAACAGAATCTAAACAACGGCGTATAACGCATGCCTATACTTTCAAGCTTAATTTTTAGGTACATTCGCCGAATAATGTGCACCCCCCTTTTTTACGAAGAAATCTGAAACATTAGTATACATTGTTCTTATGTTTTGAAGTAATTTATTCGAGGTAATATCCCAGACTTTTGACAAAATAGTTTTATTCTAGAATTCTTTTAGTTCATATGGCGAGTCATTTCTTTTAAATAAACAGTATTTCGACACACAAAAAAATTGAATTAATAAGTGCATAACGCGTCCCCTTAAGTTTCGATATTTTTTGTATTAAAAGTGGGCGTTATACGCCGCATTCTAAGGAAATATATTTCTATATATAAATTAAGTCAATTCCTACTTAGGTCAACAAGAAATTTTTTTATTTTAGTTACTTTTTATTAAATAAATACAATTAATATAAATATGTATATAAATAGGAGAGAATCACAATATTAAGTGGCAAAATAGAAAGCGATTTTCCTTGCAATTGTCCATTTTCTTTTCAACATATGGTGTTGAACTATTTTTTTTTGCTTGTTACTATTTATTCATTAATTAAATTTAATTATTCCAATAAAGTAGTACAGTAAAAAGAAATCACATTCTCAGAAATTAGGCCATCCTAGGTGGAATTCGAACGCACGACCTTGGAATTAAAAGTCCAACGCGCTATCCATTGCGCTACAGGGACACAAAGAGCGACTTTCCTTTTTCATATATGATTGTCGGACAATAATTTTTGTTTGCTACTATTTACTCATGTATTAAACAGAATTAATGAATTAATATTTGAAAAAACTGTATTAACATCAAGTGTCATTCACTACAAGTTCAAAAAAATGTATTTGAACTTGAGTGGATGAATAAAAAAGTATTTTATTAACGATTGAAAATAAGAATATATATATATATATATATATATATATATATATAATATACAGTCGAACCTCTGTAATGCGAATTTTTTCATATAGCGAACTTTTTCCTGGAACCTTGAAGATTTCACGATTTTTTTCGTAAAATAACCTCTCTATAGCGAAGTGCCCTTTCTATAAAACGAACTTTTTCTTTTGTGATTCAATTTTTTTCCCCACTATATTTTTAAAGTATTTCTGGCAATTTCAAGTTATTCTCGCATTTTATGGTGGTCATAAAATCTTGAGCTGGTTTTATTAGATCCTAACTCGCCGAGAATAATAGAGTTCTGAACGTTTCATCCAAGGAGTGCAACCTTTAACCCTCCATTTTCCAGTTCACTAGAAACATCTTCGATATCCTCTTTCACACTCAGTGGAGTTGTTCCGTCTTCTAGTTATAAAGTAATGTGTGCTTAATATTGCTTGCATGCTTAAAATTTGAAAATGTCCTTAAAATTCATTAATTTTAACATAAAATCATTTTCTAAGTAATGAAAATACAGTGTATTCTTTGACATTTTTTTTCTTTTTTTCCTTGTTGTTTTTCTTTCTTCTTTTGATGGGTAAGATATATAAAATAAACATATATTAATTTTAAAAAAGGTGTGAATAATTTCTTTTTTAATATATAGTGTTTATGAATTTAAAGTTTGTTTTATGTGGTTTATAAAGTATATCAAACGATGAACCTCTATGTACCGAATTTTCTATATAACGAATTTTTTTCTGGGATTTAGCGACTTCGTTATGTAGAGAGAGAGGTCCAATTATATATATATATATATATATATATATATATATATATATATATATGTGTGTGTGTGTGTGTGTGTGTGTGTGTGTGTAGGGAGAGTGTGGACTAATAGAAGGAATTGAAAAATATACATATATAAAATTATGAAACTCATGAATAAAATTAAAAGAAAAAAAGTATAAGGAATTAATTGTTAACAAATGAATTGGGATGCAGGCATGGATATATGAAAGAGAAAATAGAAAAAGAGTAGAATAGAAGGAAAGGACACAATAAAGTAAAATATTTAAAGAAAGCATTAAAAGTATACGGATAAAACACCAAAGTCAATACAGGTTTGAGCACGTTTTAACTGATAAATAGATACAAGACAGAAAGATCTCTGCAGTTATGTGAGGGATCAAGATTGGTATTTTTTTGTATTAATGCAGTTTTACAGTTGGGTTAACAATTCTTATCGTGGGAGCAAAAGGGTGCCACAGTTAAAGCAGGCTTTAGGAGAAAAGCGAAAATTTTTGTGTGGAAAAAGAGATTACAGACAGACAGAGGTGAAATAGGAAATTTTAGAATGTTTCTTTGTGGAGTAAGATATGTCAACATTTAATACAATTACCTGAGGCTTTCTCAGGCGCTATCGGCAAGAGTCAAACTTTTTGAAAGTATGGCTTTCAGTTCCGTCTCCAAAAAATATAACATCGGTGTGTTTGGAGAACAGAATGAAGATTCATTTGTTCTGAGTAATGTGTGACGGGGCTTTATCGGTACTTCTACTAAAAATCCTCTAGGGATTTCTTTGGGGCCAGAATGACAATTCTTTCCAACAAACCCAAGAAGAGAGCGTGTTTATGCAGATTAGGAGTCATATATATTGGAATGTTAGCATTCGCGAGGATCGCTAAGTGAAGCCCAGAGCGCTAAGTAAAGTGAGATAAAGTTCTAGGAGAAGAGTCTTAATTCTGTGAGTCGGTCTAGTAGGGCCAGCTAGTAGAATTATTCTTCCTGATGCTTTCGGAAGAGTCATCAGCATGTTTGGAGCGGATAAGAAGAGTTGGAATGGGAGCGGGACGAGAAATTTAAGGTCGGATGACATTCCCTGGAGGCGCGGCGTCAACCTGAAAAAAAGAAAGAGAAGGATCCCTGAAAAACAATTATGCTTATCCAACGAAGAGTAACAGGAATCAAGTTTGGAGGAGCATTTTATCAGAATGTCTTATTTTCTTTAAGAGGGACGACAATGAGACAGTTGAAGATTTCGCTAGTTTTGCTTCGTAGCTCTCCGACCGTTAAATCGAAACACCTTTGAGACTCGTCAAGTCTTCCTAGCAGAAGAAATTTGACTCTCTTATTCAGCAGTAATAGAATCTCGGAAAACATCAGTACATGAAAGATGACTGGATTCCAGACAAAATTTGTAAGAGTTCGGAGGTTTTAATCAAAACTCAGAAATATTCTTTGTAGAGCTTCGAAGACGTCTATCATAATCGTAAAAAAGAAGGCGAATAACCTCTTTAAATGAGAAGACATTTAATGATAAAATTCAGGGTTCAGAGCTGCTGGGAAAATTTCCAGAAGTCATATGATTGAAGATTTATCATTCCAAGTATGTTTCGTCATAGTTAAACAGAACAAACGTCGCAGACCAAAATGCAAGAAATAAAAGATAAAAAAAAATGAAGGAAATGAACAGTGTAGTGGAAAATGATCTGACCGATGGCGAATATGTTCCTGATCCTATAGGGAAAATCGAAGATTAGAAAAGCAAGCTGCAGAGTGGGGAAAGCAGGAAAGGAAAGAAAAAGTCCGAGGTGGATTGCGAAAGTCGAGGCAGTAAAGAAAAGTGAAAACTCGGGAAAGGAACACAGGAAAAACACAACTCTCCATTTGGTTTCCTGGGTATATGTCATCTCAGTAGATTGTAGTAGATTACCATGGTCTACGATACCCAAAGCAATAAGTTCAGGTTCAGAGTTAATGAGTCTTAGTGAAGTCTTGAGGGATCGTTCACCATTCATTGTCAGATATTTGTCCCATATCATTTTCAAAGTGGCGGTGGCAGAGTATGCAAGTAGCGTTTAATCACGTCTAAGGTGTGTTCAGCTGGTGATATATTGAGAATGGTGGCCAAGTAAACAACCATTAATTTTGTAGAGCACATTGGTTGATGTGTACACTCAAGTGTTATCTTGCATTTAAAGGACACTGAGTACCCCCGAAAGAAGGGGTGAACACAAGGTGAAACATCATCCACCTAGTGTTGGATTGAGTCGGTCAATATGCCTTGAATACGAGCCAGAGGTTACCAGGAGTTGCGTGATGGCACCTCGAACGATGATGCAGCGTCACATACGTACACGGTGACATTCCGTAATCCATGTTGCTTTATTGCAAACAAAATGGTCTGTGCTTTAGGGTCAGTGACAGTCTTGATGAACGTCACGAATATAGATCATTAACAACCAATCGATGGGTAATGGTTCTGGATGATATTGGATGGATGTCCTGCACATGTTGTAAAATGGTGGAAGAAGTCACTTGTCGGTGGATGTGTCGATTCACGTGCACTGATGTCACCCTGGCTGCAGCAGCACCCATCGAAATTGCCCATTTCCTTATTCCAACCCACTTTGCCATAGCCGATGCACAGTGGATGTGTCTAGATCCGGGGTGGGCATTACGTCGATCGCGATCGATTGGTGGACCTCCAAGGCATTTTGGGGTGAACGCCTGAAGATTTTAGCAGATGTAATTATATATGGAAAATTCAAAATTGGCTGACAGTATGCAGACTATATAAGTCTTCTACTAACTATAACAACAAAAACTAACTTTAGATCAAAATAACCTAATAATAACCTTTTCCTACCTCACCACGCCTACGACATTGGGCAGTGGCGCACACAAGAATTTTTCAAGAAGAGGGGTTCGAGCGTCGGAGGTCTACCATTCTCGTATCATACCCCAATACGTAGCCAAACATATTTTTTGATTTTGTCGATTGTTGGTAACAAAAAACAGCGTACTCTGGAAAAGTCTGCCCATCCCTGGTCTAGATGGAGATTTGACATGAGAGAGAGAGAGAGAGAGAGAGAGATCAACCTACTCTTCACAATTCAATCATCATGCCTCTCGTAAAATCGTCTGTCTACTGGAATAGCTCTCGTTGGCGGCTAGGTATTGTCTTCTAAGACAAAGGGAAAAAACATCTCCAGAACGACTTCCCTAGCGAGTGAGTGAATATTAACGTCGCACTACTCAGCTACTCGAGGGCTTTTGATGACGGACTTCGTAATATTGAGCCATGGTCAAGAAACGAGGACGGCACCTATTGTGGCACCCTCTCTCCTAACTACCACATCACACCAACGGGGTCGGGGACATTTGAGCTTTCGACAGATTTAACGTGCATCGCTCCCCTACACGGCGGGTCTTCAGCGGTACTAGGCTCGAATTACGATTTTCCTAGCAGAAATAATGGTACGAATATTTCCCACTTTACAGGTTCGTTCCTTTTTACCCCACTTAATGTGCGCCGATGAGCTGCGCATTTCACAACACTCCAATTACTATTCGAGGTGCATTTCCCTTGAAATTTATATGATTTTTTGGTCATTATATCTTGATGTTGTATTTTGAATGCTCCATAGTAAAAAAGTAATCAAATGACAGGGAAAGCAAAAAGGAATGAAGTGAGAGGAAAATAGATTCCTGGGACACTTTGAGAGATTGTGAAGCGCGAGATCATCTCAACAAAATGAACCTTTGAGGGACAGCGATCTCAAGAGAAACTCAATACAAAAAATGCCAAACGATACATGTCGCATAATAACTAAATTTTTAGTGTGTTCCAATCTATAAGAATAAAAAAATTACCATTATTGCATGTCATCGTCAATTACTGTCATTCATTAGGTAAATTTGATTCTAAAAATTGTAACACTTTTAAAAAAACAGGTACAGTTTTCAATAAATATATTTATTTAAAAAGAACAAGCAGGTGTACTTCAGCAACTTAGTTTTTTCAATCATACATCAGAAAAATAAATTCATTTCAACCCATGATAAAACATGGTCTGTCACACTGTTTACATTCACTCAGTTTCTCTTTAAATACTTGTTTAGACTCCAGTTGTGTGTTGTTGTAATTAGAAAAGAATCTCTGAAGTTGCTGGCATTACACATTTAATTCGTTTTTAATTTTTCATTTAAATAAAAAAAAATTATTTTGAAAATAGTCAGCAATTTTTTCATACTGTTATTAACTACCAATTAATTTTTAAAAAATATTTTTGTGTTTTCTATAAAATCAGATTTGATCAGATTTTAGTAAAGATTACAATCGACAATTTTGAATTTTACAACAACTGTGCAACTTCTAATAGACATCTTACTGAAAGTCACCTGTGATGCAGACAACCTTGAATGACAAGAGCCAACACAGATGTGGTTGCGTACACTAATTCAGGCTTTAGGATTCTCATTTCAGTGTGATCCATCATTGCTATGTGCACACATTCCCACCATTATTCTTCTGGCTTATCTGGGACTTCACAGTTGCAAAGCATCTAAAACTTCCTATCTACTAATATTAACAATGTATATTGGATTGCTAGTTGATTGAGAAAAGCGGGAAAGGGCAGATATTTTTAAAAAATGAACTTTTTTAAAAAAAGATTAGAATGAATACAATGGGGTTGTGAAATGCTTTCCGACTGGAGAGACTCTAGTATAACGAGCTTCTATTGAGAGTTCAAGAGAAAAATTGAGACATAAGTAGAAAAATTTGAGAAATTTAGCCACAAAAATGGCTATGAAGGTGAAAAAAAAAACGAATTAAGGTAGATGGAGAGAAATTTTAATAAGGTATTTCTATAAAACTATGCCTGATCTCATACTCAAGATTGTGAAGCTCATGCAATATTCTCATTGGTCTATCTGTTTTTTCTGACCTAGGTATTCAACATTCATCTCACTTTGTCTAATATTCGTCCAACACAAGCATCAATTTCTCGTAAGGATAATTCACTATCCCTGTATGCCACAATTATAACAAACTCTGAAACATGTTAATTGGCTTGCATACTTTTAGATGAGGTAATAAAAAGTTGCTACTGCATGGAAAAAATGTACAAATTATGTAAATAATTGCACTTTTACATTTTTTTCTTTGATATTAATGGGAGAAAATCATGCATTCAAAAATATTACCATTCAATAATTTATGAAGAAAAAAGTTGATTTCAAAATGGATCAGCAAGACTCTGTTAAAGTTTAAAATACAGAGAAAATTTGATGCTAGTACATTGAGTCTGTTTCTTCATTTAAAAAGTAAATTTTTACAGGGCCTGATGGTGTAATGACAGTTTCTTCATGCTTGATTAATAAAGATGCTCCTAATCCATATGCCAGAGTAGGAAGACCTAGACAAATAAATTTGTAATGTATGCAACTTGAAGGTGTTTGCAATACATAAACAAGTATATACAAATCATATAAGGCCAAAATAGTTTTATAACAAAATTCAATCCATGTACACACAAGAAGAAAAAGAGGATTGAAAAGATAATTGATCATGATGAAATCTGATACAGAATGTTCCAAAGATAGTGGGAAAAAGATATTAAGAGTAATAAAATTTTTGTTAATTTTTTGTAGAGTAAAAATATTAAAAATTCAAAGTAATAGTATTTAAGTTTATAACAAACTCTATTCTAAATACAGTAAAATTTCCAGGAAAAAAATTACTCACTAATGAATAATATGACCCTTTTTAACTGTGCTATTGTCTTTCTAGATTATTTAGGAATATTTTTGTTTCTAAAAATTGCATTTGTAACAAATTTTTTAATAAATTCAGTTTTGTAATGAGGTATATTTACAATAGAAATATCAATTACCTTTAGATCTGTATTATACAAAAAGAAAATTATATATGTTGTCTAATTTTGATTTTGAACTCTTTTTTTACAAAATCTGCATTTGGGTTTATTAATCAAATTCAGATAAAAAAAATGTACTAATTTTTTCACACCTACAGAACTAAAGAAAATTTTATGTATTTAAAATTTTTATAATACTTATATACAATAAACAGAAACTGTTTTAACATTTTCATTTCGTTAGATAGCAAAAATCTTATTTTCAAATTAAGCACACAGAGATCAAGAAGAAACAATTAAAAATACTCACCCATATTTAAAACCTTTAGCCACAGAAAAAATTTATTTTCTAAATCTAGATTTTGAAACTGTCTTTTACTGCAATGATATTTCATTAAAGGATAACAGCCAGTTCGTAGTATATGATAATTTACGCCATTAACTTCCCAGTTGAAATGAGATAATCCAAATTGATCATTAAGGATACTGTTATATTTTACAAAGTAAGAGGTCCATGTAGGACAGTTTCTTTGTCTTATATGACAACTCAACAATTCCGAAGCAGTAGGTTTTTTAAATTTTTTTTCTGAATTTAATAAAAGAGATATACGAGTTATTGGTCCATAAATTCCACGATTCTTCATGTTAAAAAACTTGGTATAATGTAGAAAATATTCTCTTCCAAAATTATAAATCGCAACAGAAAAATGCATGCGACCCTTTATTTCTAAAACTTCATTAAAGTGTTAACTATTCTAACTTAAAAATGGTACTCTTTTTATACACATCCTAAAACTTGAGCTCTTTATTTACAA